>CM076578.1:504017191-504406069 GCA_034641835.2 Pinus albicaulis | reverse complement strand
TTGCACAAACTAAGGGGGAGCCTTAGTCATATGAAAAGGATGCTTGGATGCACAGTTTCAGGGGGAGCATTAGCTTTGCTGAGTATAATACATTGTTGGCATTATGATGGTTCTGAAATATGTTCTCTTTCTTGAGGACTTTCTGGTGTTGGTTATGAAAAGTCATATTTGTATTTTGATGAAAAGGTCATGTTGAGACCCATGTTGTAAAATTGTAATATTCAGTCATGTAAGGACTTGTCAAAGTTGTAAACCCACTTGGATGGGTAGCTGAGTCAATTTTTGTAAACCCACTTGGTTGGGTACTTGAGTCTCATATGTAAATCCACTTGGTTGAATATTTGATGTAAGTATGAGTCTTTGGTGATAGGAAGTTCATAGAGTCATGTACTTCATTGGAAAATATGTTTGAAGATTCAGCATGAACTCAGGGGGAGCTTGGTTACTTCTGTATATATCAGATCTGCAGAATGCTTCTTCCACATGAGGAGAAAAGGGGGAGAGTATGTTGGTTTTTGATCAGCCCTTTGCCCTTGATGTCAAAGGGGGAGAGTGACATGGTGTTTGAATGGTGTCATTGTATTCTGACATGGTGTTTGAATGGTGTACCTATCTGTTGTGGTAACCAAACACCATCGTGGTTGCCATCAAGTCCAAAGGGGGAGATTGTTGGCAATATGATGCAGAGTGTTGTCCTTGATGGCAACCCACTGAATGAAGATGAAGACATACGACTGTTGACATGTGTTGTCCTTGATGGCAATCTACTTGATGAAGTTGTGCTTGATAGAATATGTTCTTGATGGAGTAAATCTGATGTATATACAGTGTGTATAGAAGGCAATGAAGAAAGGATTTCAGCATGTGCTAAATCTTGATGAAAAGAGTATGTCTTTAGGCATACGCGGATTTTCCTAGGGGAAGTCGCGTATGCACGCGGGGATCAACGTGCCAAGTCGCGTATGGGAAAAAGCGCTCTTAAAATGCAAAACCAGGGGTAACCACCATGGTATTGACCCATTGTATTGGGTAATGATTCCTCTAAATGACCCCGTCCAGGAATACCATCGGAAGTAATGTGGTTTTGGCTCATGGTATTGAAATTGGGTAAACCTATATAAGGAGAAGAATTTCATTGTGCAAAGCATGAGTGTGGGTGCAAGATGTCTGAGTTTGAATGAATCCTTCTCTCTGGAGTATATCTGAATGGAAAGGGTTACAGTTGAATGAAAGATCTGAATGTATGATGCACCGATGAAGGAGTAATGAAGAAGGGGATCTAGATCTGTATTGTACTTGTATTTGCTAGATCTGTTCATGGAAGGCTTAGATCTGAAATGAGGCAAACATCTGTCAGAGGCAAAAGGGTAACTCTGAACTGAATATCTGATTTGAAGAAGTATGCTGCTCTATAATAGTTGAAGATCTATACGCTAGTTCACCGCAGAGGAAGCGCGTACATACGCGGCTTCGATGAAGAGAAAGCGCGTATGCGCAATAAAATTGGCTATGTGATTTGTACTGAAGTATACGCGGGTTTGTGTAAAAAAAAGCGCGTATATACGCGACATCAGTGAAGTGAAAGCGTGTATGCAAACTAGGGCTTTCTGAAGCATGGGGTATGAAACATCTGATCTGTTCTGCTGTATTACTGCTATCTGATCCGTGTTGTCTGAATTGGTAAGAATCTGTTGGTGATGTATGTTTGAGCTCAAAAGTATGTAATGGGTCCAGTCTGAAAATATGATGAAACGTGGCCTGCAAGTGGTGTCCTAGTGGGAGCTTTGGATCCAGTGTGAAAATTGATGAAACGTGGTCCATATTGGTGCTGGGGGTTGTAGCCTTCAATCAGGGTGTGGTATCTCCCTTCCAGGTGAGGCTGGTAAACAAGATCAGGGGGTCGTAGCTCCCTTCCAGGAGAGGCTGGTAAACGAGTTAGGGGGTTGGAGCTCCCTTCCAGGAGAGGCTGGTAAACGAGCACAGGTGGGTGCCTGCATGCTGGTAGAAGTCTGCACTAGCACATATGTTGTAAGATGTTTTCTCTATAATAAAATATTGAAGGCTGAGCAACGGCAGCGGTGGTTTTCTCCCGACTTGGGTTTCCACCTAAAAATCTGGTGTTCATGTGTGATGCTTTGTGTGATGGTTTACTCTGCTCTTACTGTTCATGTTTACTGTTTATTAAACATCTGATGAATGATGGAATGATTTAAGTGAAGATCTAATAACATAATTAGATATCTGTGTATACGCGAGTTTCATAAAGGGTATCCGCGTATATACGCGAGTCTGTTTCAGGAAAGTAGCATATGGGTTTTAGAAGCAAGAAAAAGTAAAAGTTTTTAATGTACGGTAAATACGGATTCACCCCCCCCCCTCTCGATGTTTTCCCAACAATTGGTATCGGAAACGGTGCCTTGCGAGAAGCTTGATCGCTTGAAGGAATCATCGTCGCACTAGGAAGTCAAGAAGGAGTAATGTCTATAAAGCCACCTCATTCCAATGGGCTTAATCTAATAATGCTGGAAGTCGCACAAAAGCATGTCTGCAAAGTCTTGGTGCGAGTGTATGGGCAATGCGTGGAAGAAGGTTGCTGCTCATTGACAAGTATTCCTACGCCAAAACGTCTTTGGCGAAGAAAGAAGTATGAAATCAATGCCAAAGCAGTGAATGTCTTATTAGGAAGCATGTCTGAATCAGAATTTGCTAAAGTGATGCAGCTACATTCAGCAAAAGAGATATGGGACAAAATAATTCTAAGCTATGAAGGAGATACAAATGTAAAAAATGCAAAACTCCAACAATTAGAATCGAATATGAAAATTTGAAGATGCATAGTGATGAAAATGTTGCCAGTTTCTTTCTTCGTCTAGATGATATTGTAAATCGGATGAGAAATTTGGGTGAAACCATAACCGATACTACTCTGGTGGAAAAATTCTTAAGATCCTTGACTTCAAAATTTGACTCTAAAGTTTCAGCTATTGAAGAAAGGCAAGATCTGCCAACTCTTACTATTGTTCAATTACATGGTATTATGACTGCTTTTGAAATGAGGCAAGAAGGCCCTTCTCAAATCAAAGAAGTTGCTTTTAAGGCATCAGCAAAAGGAAAAGAAAAGGAAGTTGTCAAAGAATCCAGCTATATATCTGAAGAAGAAGAAGAAGCAAATTTTGTGAGAAGACTTCAACTAGGTACCAGAAAGTTCAAAGGTAAGCTTCCTTTCAAATTTTTCAATTGTGGAAGAGTTGGTCATTATGCTGCAAAGTGTCCTTATAAAGAAACTTCGGCTAAAGGAAAATAAGTAGCAAGAAGGAATAAGAATCGATCTAGCACAAGAAAAAGTTATTATACTAATGAAGACAGTGATGGATCATCCAATAGTGAGGAAGAATGTGAAGAAGACTTTAGACTTCTCATGGCTTTTGAACAAAGAGAAGAAAAGGATACTTTTGTGGATGCTCTAGAGGACAATGATTTTCTGGAAGAAAACAATCAACTCAAAGTAAGCCTAGAAGAAAAGAACATAATCATAGAGACTCTTGAAAATCAGCTTGAAGCAAAGGAAAAACGCATCGAGGAATTGGAGTGTGAAGTAGTAAGTCTAAGGAAAGATAATGAGAAAGTGAAGACTCTCAATCTTATATTTGCTAAAGGTTCAGAAACCTTAGATGAGATTATCAAGACACAATGGTCTCCTCTTATAAAAACAGGTCTTGGATATACTGGGGAATCTTCCCAGACTTCAGCACCAAATTATCTGAAAGCAGTCACAACTGGTTCTCTTCACTCAGCCACTCAGCAAGGGAACAAAGGATATTTACAGGTAAAGCATGATCATCTCAAATCAAGGATCACTAACAGGGAGATCCCTCAAAGAAGAAACAACCAACAGTTAAATTCAAATAGAAGATTTCATGATCGCATAAATTTCTACTTCAATGGACAATGTTTCTCATGTCACAATTTTGGTCATAAAGCTGTTCAATGTGTTGCATATAAAACCATCATGACAAGAGAAGCAAGAAAGAAAAGGATGAATATTGAACAAAAGAAGAACACCTATAACAACTTTTCTCCTCTTCAAAACGAAGTTGAATGTACTTATTGCAATAACTTTGGTCATGAAGAATCTGAATGCAGGAGCAAGGTCCAGCCAAAATAACATGTTCCCTCAAGCTCTAAAGTATGGAAAAAGAAAGAAATATAGGTTGAAAATTGTGGGATAGCATTATTTGCATAAGGTGAAGAAAATCAATGGTACATTGATAGTGGGTGCTCAAGACACATGACAGGTGACAAAAGAAAACTTCTTACATATAATGCTCTAGAAAAGGAAAAGAAAGTTACATTTGGAATTGATACTCCTGCTGTAATTAAAGGAAAAGGGTCAGTATTTCTAAAAGAAAAGGTGAAGGCTAATGATGTCATGTATGTGGATGGATTAAGGCATAACTTGTTAAGTGTAAGTCAAATGTGTGATCAAGGAACAGAAGTGGTCTTTAGTTCAAAAGGAATGTGTGGTTCGTGATCTTGATACGAATTAAAATAATTATAAAAAGGAAAAGAAATCTAATAACTTTGTATGTGACAGGCATAGATCAATGTTACTTGAAGGCAAGTCTTGAAGAAGTGGTTATGGCATGAAGGTGGGGCATGCGGGCTTCTCTCAAATCAACAAAAACAAAGCAAACTTCCAGATACATTCGTGGTCTTCCCAATATTAATCTACCAGAAAGTATCATATGCAAATCTTGTCAATTCGTTAAGCAGACCAGAGTACGATTTAATGCCAAAGAAGGATCATCAAGTGAGCCCCTTGAACTCATTCATACTGACATATGTGGACCTATGAGGAAAAAGTCACCACGTGGGGAAGAATACTGTATCTTTTTTATTGATGATTACTCTAGAATGTGTTGGATCGGGCTCATTAAACACAAAGATGAAGCATTTGAAAAATTTCAGATCTTCAAAGCTTTAGTTGAAAATGAATTAGATCTAAAAATCAAGTGTCTTAGATCTGATCGAGGAGGAGAATATACATCAAATGAATTCTTTGAATTTTGTGAAAAACATGGCATAAAAATACAATTCTCTGTAGCAGGTACTCCAGAACAAAATGGCGTAGCAGAAAGAATGAATAGAACAATTCAACAAATGGCTAGAGCTATGCTCGATGATTCTGGAACTCCTGACATGTTCTGGGGAGAAGCAGCACATACAGCAGCTAACATTCTCAACAAGGCTCATGTTCGGGTAAATAGTGACAAAACTCCATATGAACTTTGGTATGGTAATTCTCCCACTGTGAAGCATTTTAGAGTTTTTGGAAGTAAATGCTTTATAAAAAATAATGATGAAAAGCTTGGCAAGTTTGAACCTAGATCAGATGAAGGGATATTTCTTGGTTACTCAACTTCAAGCAAAGCATACACATGTTACAATAAAAGGCTTCGAAAGATTGTTGAATGTATTGATGTTGTTATTGATGAGTCTCCTGCAGACTCCTAAAAAAAGAAGAAAACAAACAACGAGAAGAAGATGATGGTGACCTGTAATAAGCCTTCTACATCAAAGCCTATATAAACAATGGATCCAATGAAGAACCTGAAGATGATCTATCTGAAAAAGCTCCATCCATATATGTGCAAAAGAATCATCCTGAATCTCAAATTTTGGGTGACAAGGAATCAGGTGTATGAACAAGGAGAACTCTTGTGGGATCTTCTAATCATCTGGCACTTCTATCCACAATTGAACCACACAATGTCAATCAAGCTAGCAAAGATGAATGTTGGAGGCAAGCCATGAATGAAGAGCTTGATCAAATTGAAAAGAATAGCACTTGGGAATTGGTACCAAGACCACTTGATAAAAATGTCATTGGAACTAAATGGATTTTCAAGAACAAGTTAAATGAGAATGGGGATGTTGTAAGAAACAAAGCTAGATTGGTCTGCAAAGGGTATACTTAACAAGAAGGTATAGACTTTGAAGAAACTTTTGCTCCTGTAGCTAGACTTGAAGCCATAAGAATGTTTCTTGCTTTTTCAAGTTATCAACAAATCAAAGTCTATCAAATGGATGTTAAATCTGCTTTTCTTAATGGTGATCTAGAAGAAGAAGTATATATAGAACAACCGGAAGGATTCATTTTGGGAAATGTTGCAAATCTTGTTTGTAGACTTAAAAAGGCTCTATATGGTCTCAAACAAGCTCCAAGGGCTTGGTATTATCGTCTTGACAAATATCTTCATCAACAAGGATTTTCAAAGGGGTCTGCTAATAGCAACTTATACACAAAATTTGAAAATGATAAACTATTGATTGTGGTTGTATATGTTGATGATATCATTTTTGGGAGTAATGAAGAATCTTTGAGTCAAAAATTTGCTTCTGTCATGCAGCAAGAATTTGAAATGTCCTTACTTGGAGAACTAACATTCTTTCTTAGCTTACAAGTGCATCAAACTGCAGATGGTATATTCCTATCACAAGCAAAATATCTTAAGCAAATTCTAAAGAAGTATGGCATGGAAGAATGCAAACCTGTAAGTACACCAATGATAACCGGATGCAATCTCAGTTCTCATGATGATTCTCCCACGGTAAATCAACCAGAATACAGATCAATGATAGGAAGTCTACTTTATCTCACTGGAACTAGACCATACATTATGCATGTAGTAGGGATTGTTGGACGATTCCAAGCTAATCCAAAAGAGTCTCACCTTCAGGCTGTTAAAAGAATTTTCAAATATCTTCAAGGAACTCAAGACCTTGGTCTATGGTATCCAAAGAATGCTGATCTTACTCTTCATGCTTACACTGATGCAGATTGGGCTGGAAGTGTTAATGATCGGAAAAGCACTAGTGGTGGTGCATTATACATGGGACCCCGGTTAGTATCTTGGTTCAGCAAGAAGCAAAATTCTATTGCCTTATCTACATCAGAAGCAGAATATGTGGCTGCCGCATCTTGTTGCACTCAACTCCTTTGGATGATGCAAACCTTACAAGATTTTCAAATCAAATGTACACCTCCTATCTCCATTATGTGTGATAATACAAGTGCCATCAATATCTCAAAGAATCCTGTTATGCATTCGAAGACCAAGCACATTCCCATCAAGTATCACTTCTTACGTGAACAAGTGCTTGAGCAAAAGGTGAAGTTGGAGTATGTTCCCTCCAAAGAACAAGTTGCTGATATCTTTACCAAACCTCTTCCCAGGGAAGCGTTCGAGTATCTAAGACAGAAGCTGGGAGTGTTCTCTACCAGTCAAAAGAACAAATCTGCATAAATATAGAAGATGGTATTGGATACGCGGGTTTCCTGAAACACAGTCGCGTATATACGCGAGTTCATGCACAGAAAACCGCGTATGTCTGATTGCTGACAATTTTCTGTTTGGAGTCAGCTCTCTTCAGCACAGCTGCAGTGCTGCTTGGTATCTCTGATACTGTTGGGTATCTCTGGTGGAGTTCCAGTTCTCATAATTCTTTCTCTAATGTTTTGATAAAGATGCCTTGATGATTTGTTGGTGACAATGTTCAGGATGCACAAAATAAGGGGGAGCCTTAGTCATATGAAAAGGATGCTTGGATGAACAGTTTCAGGGGGAGCATTAGCTTTGCTGAGTATAATGCATTGTTGGCATTATGATGGTTCTGAAATATGTTCTATTTCTTGAGGACTTTCTGGTGTTGGTTATGAAAAGTCATATTTGTATTTTGATGAAAAGGTCATGTTGAGACCCATGATGTAAAATTGTCAATTTCAGTCATACAAGGACTTGTTAAAATGTGTAAACCCACTTGGTTGGGTAGTTGAGTCAATTTGTGTAAACCCACTTGGTTGGGTATTTGAGTCGCATATGTAAATCCACTTGGTTGGATCTTTGATGTAAGTATGAGTCTTGGTGATAGGAAGGTCATAGAGTCATGTACTTCATTGAAAAATAAGTTTGAAGATTCATCATGAACTCAGGGGGAGCATGGTCTTACGTATATATCAGATCTGCAGAACGCTTCTTCCACATGAGGAGAAAAGGGGGAGAGTATGTTGGTTTTTGATCCGCACTTTGCCCTTGATGTCAAAGGGGGAGAGTGACATGGTCTCATTATATTCTTAATGTACCTATCTGTTGTGCTAACGAAACACCATCGTGGTTGCCATCAAGTCCAAAGGGGGAGATTGTTGGCAATATGATGCAGAGTGTTGTCCTTGATGGCAACCCACTGAATGAAGATGAAGACATACGACTGTTGACATGTGTTGTCCTTGATGGAAATCTACTTGATGAAGTTGTGCTTGATAGAATATGTTCTTGATGGAGCAAATATGATGTATCTACAGTGTGTACAGAACGCAATAAAGAAAGGATTTCAGCATGTGCTAAATCTTGATGAAAAGAGTATGTCTCTAGGCATATGCGGATTTTCCTAGGGGAAGTCGCGTATGCACGCGGGGATCAACGTGCCAAGTCGCGTATGGGAAAAAGCGCTCTTAAAATACATAACCAGGGGTAACCACCATGGTATTGACCCGTTGTATTGGGTAATGATTCGTCTAAATGACCCCGTCCAGGAATACCATCGGAAGCAATGTGGTTTTGGCTCATGGTATTGAAATTGGGTAAACCTATATAAGGAGAAGAATTTCATTGTGAAAAGCATGAGGGTGGGTGCAAGATGTCTGAGCTTGAATGAATACTTCTCTCTGAAGTATATCTGAATTGAAAGGGTTACAGTCGAATGAAAGATCTGAATGTATGATGCACTGATGAAGGAGTGATGAAGAAGGGAATCTAGATCTATATTGTACTTGTATTTGCTAGATCTGTTCATGGAAGGCTTAGATCTGAGATGAGGCGAACATCTGTCAGAGGCAAAAGGGTAAATCTGAACTGAATATCTGATATGAAGAAGTATGCTTCTCTATAATAGTTGAAGATCTATATGCTAGTTCGCCGCAGAGGAAGCGCGTATATACGCGGCTTCGCTGAAGAGAAAGCGCGTATGCGCAATAAAATTGGCTCTGTAATTTGTACTGAAGTATACGCGGGTTTGTGTAAACGGAAGCGCGTATATACGCGACATCAGTGAAGTGAAAGCGCGTATGCAAACTAGGGTTTGCTAAAGCATGGGGTATGAAACATCTGATCTGTTCTGGTGTATTACTGCTATCTGATCCATGTTGTATGTATTGGTAAGTATCTTTTGGTGATGTATGTTTGAGCTTAAAAGTATGTAATGGGTCCAGTCTGAAAATATGATGAAACGTGGCCTGCAAGTGGTGTCCTAGTGGAAGCTTTGGATCCAGTGTGAAAATTGATGAAACGTGGTCCATATTGGTGCTGAGGGTTGTAGCCTTCAGTCAGGGTGTCGTATCTCCCTTCCAGGTGAGGCTGGTAAACGAGATCAGGGGGTCGTAGCTCCCTTCCAGGAGAGGCTGGTAAACGAGTCAGGGGGTTGGAGCTCCCTTCCAGGAGAGGCTGGTAAACGAGCGCAGGTGGGTGCCTGCTTGCTGGTAGGAGTCTGCACCAGCACATATGTTGTAAGATGTTTTCTCTATAATAAAAATATTGAAGGCTGAGCAACTGCAGCGGTGGTTTTCTCCCGACTTGGGTTTCCACCTAAAAATCCTGGTGTTCATGTGTGATGATTTGTGTGATGGTTTACTCTGCTCTTACTGTTCATGTTTACTGTTTATTAAACATCTGATGAATGAATGATGGAATGATTTAAGTGAAGATCTAATAACATACTTAGATATCTGTGTATACGTGAGTTTCATAAAGGGTATCCGCGTATATACGCGAGTCTGTTTCAGGAAAGTATCGTATGGGTTTTAGAAGCAAGAAAAAGTAAAAGTTTTTTAATATGCAGTAAATACTGATTCACCCCCCCACCTCTCAGTATTTTTCCCAACAATTGGTATCAGAGCAATGGAAGGCTTAGATCTGAGATGAGGCGAACATCTGTCAGAGACAAAAAGGTAAATCTGAACTGAATATCTGATCTGAAGAAGTATGCTGCTCTATAATAGTTGAAGATCTATACGCTAGTTCGCCGCAGAGGAAGCGCGTATATACGCGGCTTCGCTGAAGAGAAAGCGCGTATGCGCAATAAAATTAGCTCTGTAATTTGTACTAAAGTATACGCGGGTTTATGTGAACGAAAGCGCGTATATACGCGACATCAGAGAAAGGAAAGCGCGTATGCAAACTAGGGTTTGCTGAAGTCTGTGGTAAGAAATGTCTGATCTGTTCTGCTGGTTTACTGATATCTGTCAGTGAGTTATATGTATCTGTTTCATGGTTGACTGTGCTTAAAAGTGTGGAAAGGGTCCAGTCTGAAAATATGATGAAACGTGGCCTGCAAGTGGTATCCTAAGGGATGCTTTGGATCCAGTGTGAAAATTGATGAAACGTGGTCCATAGAGGTGTTTGTCGTGTACTCTCTTCACTGGGGGTATTGTTTTTCACCAGTGTGGAGGTCAGAAATGAGATCATGAGGTCAGCTCCTTCCAGTGAGGCCGGTAAACGCAGGAGTCAGGGGGTTGTAGCTCCCTTCCAAGAGAGGTTGGTAAACGAGTCAGGGGGTTGGAGCTCCCTTCCAGGAGAGACTGGTAAACGAGCGCAGGTGGGTGCCTACGTGCTAGTAGGAGTCTGCACCAGCACATATGTTGTAAGATGTTTTCTCTATAATAAAATATTGAAGGCTGAGCAACTGCAGCGGTGGTTTTCTCCCGACTTGGGTTTCCACCTAAAAATCCTGGTGTTCATGTGTGATGCTTGTGTGATGGTTTATTCTGTTCTTACTGCACATGTTTACTATTTATAGTACATCTAATGAATGAATGATGGAATGATATAAGTGAAGAACTAATGGCATAATTAGATCTCTGTGTATACGCGAGTTTTATGAAGGATATCCGCGTGTATACGCTAGTTGGCTTCAGCAAAGTAGCGTATGGGTTTTAGAGCATGAAAAAGTAAAAAGTTTCATTTTGCCCTAAATACTGATTCACCCCCCCCTCTCAGTATTTTTCCCAACAATTGGTATCAGAGGAGGTCCTTCTGCAGAAGCTTGATCGCTTGAAGGAGATCCGTCGCAATGGGAAGTCAAGAAGGAGTAATGTCTATAAAGCCACCTCTATTCAATGGAAGCAATCTGATATTCTCGAAGGTACGAACAAAAGCATATCTGCAAAGTCTTGGTGCAGATGTATGGGCAATCGTGGAAGAAGGTTATCAATACCCGGCAAGTATTCCTACTGATGCAGCTGAAAGAAAGAAGTATGAAATCAATGCCAAAGAAGTGAATGTCTTATTGGGAAGCATGTCTGAATCAGAATTTGCTAAAGTGATGCAGCTACATTCAGCAAAATAAATATGGGACAAAATCATTCTAAGCTATGAAGGAGACACAAAGGTAAAAGTGCAAAACTCCAAACTCTTAGAATTGAATATGAAAATTTGAAGATGCATAGTGATGAAAGTGTTGCCAGTTTCTTTCTTCGTCTAGATGATATTGTAAATCGAATGAGAAATTTGGGTGAAACCATAACTGATACTACTCTGGTGGAAAAATTCTTAAGATCGTTGACTTCAAAATTTGACTCTAAAGTTTCAGCTATTGAAGAAAGGCAAGATCTGCAAACTCTTACTATTGTTCAATTACATGGTATTCTGACTGCTTTTGAAATGAGACAAGGAGGTCCTTCCCAAATCAGAGAAGCTGCTTTTAAGGTATCTACAAAAGGAAAAGAAAAGGAAGTTGTCAAAGAACCCAGCTATATATCCAAAGAAGAAGAAGCGAATTTCGTGAGAAAACTCCAACTAGGTACTGGAAGATTCAAAGGTAAGCTTCCCTTCAAATGTTTTGAGTGTGGAAAAGTTGGTCACTATGCTGCTAAATGTCCTTATAGAGAAAAACATGGTAAAGGGAAACAACTTGAAAAGAGGAAGAGTTATTATGCAAATGAAGATGATGATGAAGTGTCCAGTGAAGATGAAGAAGATTCTGACCATGATCTGAAAGTGCTCATGGCAAAGAAGCAAAAGAAGAAGGCTACTCGAAACAAGAAGATATCTCAGAAATCATGTATAGCAGAAATTGAAGGAGATGAAACATGTATTAATCGTTGTTCTTGTATTTTACTTAACTGTATATGCAAAGATTATGATAGTGAAAGTGACAGTATGAATCTAGAAGATTCTGACCAAGCTCTACAAGTGCTCATGGAAAAGAGGAAAAAGAAGAAGGCTACTCAAAGCAAGGAGATGTCTCAGAAAACTTGTATAGCAAAAATTGAAGAAGATGAATCTGATAGTGATTTGGGTCCTTGTAATACTCTTCTTTGTGCAAACAATCGTGAAGATAGTGAAAGTAAAGTTGTGGATCTAGAAGAAACTATCAAGATCAAAGTTGAAGAACAACAAAAGGAAATTGATCAGAAAGATTCTATCTACAAAGAGATGATCTCTCAAATGAAAGACCAAATAGAAATGCTGAATGGACAGGTGGAAAAGTATCAAAGGTTTCATACTTATGCATCCAATCGAATTAAAGAACTAGAAGCAAAAATCAACGATCTAAATGCAGATCTCGAAAAATCAAGCAAGAAGAATGAAGGACTTGAAGCTGCAATCATCTTTCTACAAACAGATCTTGAAGCATCAAATAAGAAGAATGAAGAACCTCTGTCATTTGAAAAGGAAGGCCTTGAAGCAAAAATCATCTCTCTCAAAGAAGATCTGGAAAAATCAAATAAGAAGAATGAAGAGCTGCAACAAACATGTGAAGAAAACGAAAATTGGTTGAAAGAAGAGATTCTAAATCTGAAGGATCAAGTAGAAGATGGAAGAAGGAAAGAAGAAATCATGACAAAGCAATGTCAAGCCCTGGAGGTTGAGGTAAACATTCTCAAAGGTAAATTAGAAGAAAAGGTTAAACTTTTGAGGTTTCAAGATAGTACTAATATTTTGGACAATATTCTGAGTAATCAAAGGTCTCCTGCTATCAAACTTGGTCTTGGCTTCCATGAAACTATTAAAGGAGAATCTAGCTCACAAGGAAGTGCTAAAAATTCAGAGGATGTCAATGCAAAATCTGAAGTGTTGAAAGAGACAAAAGGTCAACCAACAATGATGAAATCTCAAAGGAAATCAGTCAATAATGTTGAATGCTTTAAATGTCATAATTATGGGCATGTTGCAGCAAATTGCAGGAGCAGATCATTTCAGCCACAAACTAACAGATCCTACATAGAAAGGTACTCTGGTTTCTTCAAGGGACATTGTTTTTCATGTAACAAGTATGGACATAAAGCAGCTGATTGTAAAAGGAGGAAGATTAGAAATACTCATTATGATTCTTATGCTTATTTCTCTGGTCACATGAGATGTTATTCTTGTAACAAGTATGGACATGTAGAAAAGGAATGCAGGTTGATCAGACATGAGAAATTGGATAACTTCCAACACACAAATAGAAAGTTCAAACAAATCTGGAAAAATATGGAGGACCGATCAGAAACGTAGGGAATTCTGACCCTACTGCAGTCATCCGCTTCTGAAGCTTACTTCTCTTATTGACTGCAGGAATGATGTGGGATACATTGTGAGATTTAGTAATGTATCGTCACAGGGGGAGCAATGTATGATGACTTTCATGGTTGATCTGATTATTCTGGTTATATGTATTTCTGACAGAGCATCTGATATGAAGAAGACAGGTACAGGAAGTACAAGTTCAGGGGGAGATGAAGGAATGTGAAAAATTTCTATGCCTCACTTTCCATACGCGGGTTCTATTAACAAAAGTCGCGTATACACGCGAGTTCTAGCAAACACAGTCGCGTATGCATTGATGATAAGAGAATTTATATGATAGCCGAAGATCCTGGGAGCAGAGGTTTAGGGGAGCATCACTGACTGTTAATAATCAGATTAGCTGACTCAATATCGCCTGGCTTTTAGTTCGTTCACGATGATATGACATGTTGTTGTTTCATTGAAAAGATTGTGGATGAGTCCTGTTTGCTTTTTTATGAAGAGTATTCATTATTGAGATGAAAGTCTTATAATTCGGAGATAAGGGTAGTTCATGCAGAGATTGTTGCTGATGACTTACTGATGAACGTATTCAGGTTGCACAAGTTAAGAAGGAGCACTGGTTCAAGGGGAGCAGCAAGTTGAAATACTAATGATTGCATTGTTGGCAATATGACTGCTTATTCTTTGGTTTTTGTGATACTCATGCTCAAATGATGATGACTTGGTACATGGTTTATTATGATGAGATTTTGAGCCCTGGTTGCTGATAAGTATCTTTTGTGATCACACATGGATGAGTTGGATGTCGTTTGATTCAGAAATAAGAATAGATCATGCATATTTTGTTACTATGGTTGAGATCTTTTGCCTACATATGTTACTTCATGTTAAATCTTGAAAATCTTGATGATATTGGACCACATGGATGATTGCTTGACACATATTTGAAGATGTTGTTCTGGTATGATAATCTCTCTTGGAAAGATTGTATTGATGCTGCAAAGAATCTGAAGGCTTGGTTACTAATGGGCTTATGCTACAACCGGTGGATGACGCTTGAAGACACAACTACACTGTTCTGTAGTCCAGGGAAGCATTCAAATATCTCAGAAAGAAGCTGAACACTGGCTTTTTCTCACAGAGGATCAGATCTGGTTAAAATTTAGAAGATGGCATTGGATACGCGGATTTCCTGAAACACAGTCGCGTATATACGCGAGTTCATGCACAGAAAACTGCGTATGACTGATTGCTGACAATTTTCTGTTTGGAGTCAGCTCTCTTCAACACAGCTGCAGTGCTGTTTGGTATCTCTGATACTGTTTGGTCTCTGGTGGTGTTCCAGTTCTCATAATTCTATTTCTAATGTTTTGATAAAGATGCCTTGATGATTTTTTGGTGAAAGTGTTCAGGATGCACTAACTAAGGGGGAGCCTTAGGGGGAGCAGCAGGTTGAATACTAATGATTGCATTGTTGGCAATATGACTACTTATTCTGTGGTTTTTGTGATACTCATGCTCAAATGATGATGACTTGGTACATGGTTTATTATGATGAGATTTTGAGCCCTGGTTGCTGATAAGTATCTTTTTTGCTCACACATGGATGAGTCGGATGTCGTTTGATTCAGAAATAAGAATAGATCATGCAGAGTTTGTTACTATGGTTGAGATCTTTTGCCTACATATGTTACTTCATGTTAAATCTTGAAGATCTTGATGATATTGGACCACATGGATGATTGCTTGACACATATTTGAAGATGTTGTTCTGGTATGATAATCTCTCTTCGAAAGATTGTATTGATGCTGCAAAGAATTCAAGAATTAAGGCTAATGGGCTGGTGGTAGTTAAACTGTGGATGACGTCAAGACACAACTACACCTTTCCGTAGTCCAGGGAAGCATTCAAATATCTCGAAAGAAGTCAACACCGGCTTTTTCTGCCGCAGGATTCGTATCCGGTTAAAATTTAGAAGACAGATTGATACGCCGATTTCCTCGAATACGTCACAAGAGGAGACAATAGTTCATACAGAACCATTTATGACTTAACCAATATAATTTTCACAATCACCCATCTGGAGCTTCGTGACAATGGTGGTGGTCGTTGGTATTCCTTCGATACTGCTGGTCTCTGGTGGTGTTCTAGTTCTCATAATTCTATTTCTAATGTTTTGATAAAGATGCCTTGATGGTTTGTTGGTGAAAGTGTTCATGATGCACTAACTAAGGGGGAGCCTTAGTCATATGGAAAGGATGCTTTGATGCATAGATTCAGGGGGAGCATTAGTCTTGCTGAGTATAATGCATTTTTGGCATTATGGTGGTTCTGATATATGATCTCTCTTGAGGTCTTTTTGGTATTGGTTATGAAAAGTCATATTTGTATCTTTGATGAAAAGGTCATGTTGAGACCCATGATGTAAAATTTGTAATATTCAGTCATGTAAGGACTTGTCAAATTTTTAAACCCACTTGGTTGGGTAGCTGAGTCAAATTTTGTAAACCCACCTGATTGGGTAGCTGAGTCAAATTTGTAAACCCACTTGGTTGGGTCGTTGAGTCTCATATGTAAATCCACTTGGTTGGATATTTGATGTAAGTATGAGTCGTTGGTGATAGGAAGTTCATAGAGTCATGTACTTCATTGGAAAATTTGTTTGAAGATTCAGCATGAACTCAGGGGGAGCTTGGTCACTTCAGTATATATCAGATCTGCAGAACGCTTCTTCCACATGAGGAGAAAAGCGGGAGAGTATGTTGTTTTTGGTCCGCCCTTTGCCCTTGATGTCAAAGGGGGAGAGTGACTTGGTGTTTGAATGGTGTCAAAAATGGAGAATGTGACATGGTGTCATTGTATTCTTAATATACCTATCTGTTGTGGTAACCAAACACCATCGTGGTTGCCATCAAGTCCAAAGGGGGAGATTGTTGGCAATATGATGTAGAGTGTTGTCCTTGATGGCAACCCACTGAATGAAGATGAAGACATGAGATTATTGACATGTGTTGTCCTTGATGGCAATCCACCTGATGAAGTTAATCTTGACTTGATGGTCTTGGTAAATGATGTTTGTTAGCAATATGACGCTGAGTGTTGCTCTTGAAAGGCAACCCACTTGATGAAGATGATGGCAACTTACTTGATGAAGTTGTGCTTGGTAGAATATGTCTTGATGAACTAAATATGATGTATCTACAGTGTATACAGAAGGCAATGAAGAAAGGAATTCAGTATGTGCTAGATCTATGATGAAAAGAGTATGTCTCTAGGCATACGCAGATTTGCCTAGGGGAAGTCGCGTATGCACGCGGGAATAAACGTTCCAAGTCGCGTATGGGCAAAAGCGCTCATAAAGTGAAAAACTAGGGGTAACCACCATGGTATTGACCCATTGTATTGGGTAATGATTCGTCTAAATGACCCCGTCATGGAATACCATTGGAAGTAATGTAGTTTTGGGCTCATGGTATTGAAAAAGGGGCTCATGGTATTGAAAAAGGGTAAACCTATATAAAGAGAAGAAATTCATTGTGCAAATCATGAGTGTGGGAGCAAGATGTCTGAGCTTGAATGAATACTTCTCTGTGAAGTATATCTGTATGGAAAGGGTAAAGGTTTGATAATATATCTGAATCTATGATGCACCTATGAAGAAATGATGAAGCGGAATATCTAGATCTGGAATGTATTTGTATCTGCTAGATCTGTTTATGGAAGGCTTAGATCTGAGATGAGGCGAATATCTATCTGAAGTAAAAGGGAAAATTTGAACTGAATATCTGATCTGAAGAAGTATGCTGCTCTATAATAATTGAAGATCTATACGCTAGTTTTCCGCAGAGGAAGCGCGTATATACGCGGCTTCGCTGAAGAGAAAGCGCGTATGCGCAATGAAATATGTACAGAGGTATACGCTAGTTTATGTGAACGGAAGCGCGTATATACGCGACATCAGTGAAAGGAAAGCGCGTATGCAAACTAGGGTTTGCTGAAGTCTGTGGTAAGAAATGTCTGATCTGTTCTACTGGTTTACTGATATCTGTCAGTGAGTTATATGTATCTGTTTCATGGTTGACTATGCTTAAAAGTATGGAAAGGGTCCAGTCTGAAAATATGATGAAACGTGGCCTGCAAGTTGTGTTCTATTGAAGTTGTTGGATCCAGTGTGAAAATTGATGAAACGTGGTCCAAGGTGGTGCTGAGGGTTGTAGCCTTCAGTCAGGGGGTCGTAGCTCCCTTCCAGGTGAGGCTGGTAAACGAGATCAGGGGGTCGTAGCTCCCTTCCAGGTGAGGCTGGTAAACGAGATCAGGGGGTTGTAGCTCCCTTCCAGGAGAGGCTGGTAAACGAGTCAGGGGGTTGGAGCTCCCTTCCAGGAGAGGCTGGTAAACGAGCGCAGGTGGGTGCCTGCGTGCTGGTAGGAGTCTGCACCATCACATATGTTGTAAGATGTTTTCTCTATAATAAAATATTGAAGGCTGAGCAACTGCAGCGGTGGTTTTCTCCCGACTTGGGTTTCCACCTAAAAATCCCGGTGTTCATGTGTGATGCTTTGTGTGATGGTTTATTCTGTTCTTACTGCACATGTTTACTGTTTATAGAACATCTAATGAATGAATGATGGAATGATATAAGTGAAGAAATAATGGCATAATTATATCTCTATGTATACGCGAGTTTTAGGAAGGATATTCGCATGTATACGCTAGTTGGCTTCAGAAAAGTAGCGTATGGGTTTTAGAGCTTGAAAAAGTAAAAAGTTTCAGTTTGCCCTAAATACTGATTCACCCCCCCCTCTCAGGATTTTTCCGAACAATTTGTATGGCTAAAATTAGTGAATTTTCTAATTAAGGAAAGTGATTTTGTGATTGATGAGTTAACATGAGTTAACTACTCATGCAACTCATCCTATTTCAATTCAACCACTTGAAACTCAATCACTCGTGCTTTTCCTCAATCAACACACATTAAAAGACCAAAAACTCGTCCTTCAATTTCAAGACATCAGTTAAATTCCACCTAGCTAATCCTTAGGGATTGATTCATAAATTATAGGAACTCGACCTAATTTATAGGGAATATACTAATTTTAGGAACTCAAGTCATGCACAAGAAGGAACTCATTCTGGCTCCTATGATTAAGACAAAAATCATGGAACCATTTGCTTGCTAATATTTTAAACACTTGATTTGATTGGTCATCTAGGGCATGTGAAGTCATTTTGTTTTCTTGCAGTCCTATAATTAAAGGAGACTCAATCAATAGAAATATTCTAGCTGCCTATCACTTTGACCTTAGCTCTGATTCCATATTGGAAAATTGATTAGGGAAACATGTTTAAATTTACATTTTCCTTTCTTGACATTTATCTGTGACTATTAGGTTCTTCTTAACTTGATTATGCTTATGTTCTTCTCATCAAATAAATTCCAAAACAAAGAATATCAAATGAACACAAGATATAGGCTCGAAGCCACAACTTGGACAAAACCTGAACAATCTCATTGTCTTAGAATCAAATAAAAATGAGATCTCTAAGACCCAAATTCCAAATCCCAACCACCTCCAAGCTTCAAGTCTTTCTTTCAAGAGTTAAAGTACAAATAAAGAATCCTCTCTTCTACACTTCCACTGTATCAACCCTATGAACATATCCTCCCACTTTAGTCTATATGAATGACTTCCAATTCAGTCTTATATGAGTTAATGTAACTCAGATCATCCCACAACTTCGATCTTGAATGGGTGACTTCAACATAAAAAATAGTGAACTATCTAAGGTTGTTTCTTTCATATGTTTCTCATTGTCCTTATGATCCTATTCACCTTAGATTGAACCACGCATTTAGTTTTCAAATGAGTTGAGATATTCATCAATATATACACTTATTTTAAGGTCAAATGCTTCATCTTCAAGGCCAACTTGAGAAGGGTAAGGTCGTCTCAATCTTGGAGGGGTATAATGGCTTATACATCAGTTACATGATTAAAATTTTCCAAATAAGTTATTTACATTGACACTTAGACTCATGATGATATTAGAAGCATTTTAATTAATGCTTGACCTAAAAAAAAATGTAATAAGCATGAAACCCATGCCAAAAATAGTTTTTTCTTTCGTATTTACATCATATGACAATAATGAATACCAAACCTAGTTACTTTTCGAACATAATGTCAAGTTGTTTGGATTACTTGGCATGAATGAAGTAGTGGACAAATCTCACTTCTTTGGAGGCATAGACCTATCCTATACACTTCTTCTATTAATCCAAAGTTCAAAACTAATATTATATGTTGCATCCTATAATAGTATTTGAAATTCTTACCTAAAACTTCATATTTGGGCCAAAAATACCCTGAATTTAAGAGTAATGCTAAGCCTAACACCTCCATAATTGAGTGTTACACTCGGTGTAGAATCTTTTAGTTCCCGACACACCTTTTTTTTACAGTACTACTTTCTTTCTATTGTTCAGTTCTAAAGAGATATAGTGAGGAAAATTAGGGCCTAAATAGTGCCTAGTATAACCCTCACTCAAGAGTTCTAGGTCAATATCTTACCACTATCATTTGCAAAGAGTAACATATCATGGAGAATTCCACTGTTGAGATATTCATAAATAAGAAGGAGCTTCCCATGCTCTACAAAGTTACTATATTTCCCAAAATGCAACTCTTCCAGATGTTGAAAAGTCAACAAGAAATGTGTGTCTAATTTAATTTTCCCTTAATTAAATTGGACAATAAATTGTAATCTTATCTCATAATCACTTGTAATAGTTAACTAAGTGTGATAAAATTAGTTAGCTCATGGAATTCGAGTTGAGGGTGGTTGGTGAGGCATGCAGAGTGATTCTATTTGTTTTTGAGTCCAAGTTGCAGTTAGTGCATTAGTTTGATGCATGAGAAATCAGTTAAGTCAATTAATTGAGTTGAAATTAGCTTAACTAGTTGTAACTAATTTTTGCACTAGTAAGAGGTCAAATGAATTAAATCAGATTTAACTCACATGCAATGATATGTCAAGTAACTGATTATTTACTATTAATAGCTGCATGTATGTCAGTTTTGATGAAGACCCAGTTGAGACAGAGGTTAAAGGGATGTTTACTATCAGTTGTATTATTAGAAAACTACCCGCATGCAATAATACACCCATAGGATTTCCCATGAGCATTGCGTAGTTTTGGAAGGCTGAAATTCCTTAAGAATAGGGATTGAATTCCACATGAATTGTGCAAGTGAGGAAGGCTGAGCAGAGGCTGAAAATTGGCTAAGTGCTGGTTTATTTTGTTCGCATCAGTGTGAGAGTTGTGAGAGCGCAACAGACTCTTGTGAGAAGAGTGCATTGTAATTGTTTCATTATTCCTTGGTTGAATATACAATAGAACATAGAGGGGTTTTGATCAGCAAGGTTTCCACAGGAAAAATATATGTGTTGTGGATTGTTTTGCTTCTTTCTTTGACTTGGTGTGATTGTGCGATCATTTTATTTTCCACAATTAATTTGTAGAAGGATTTAGTATCTTGCTTTAGCATATCGCATGATCAGATTGGATCCATTGGTATACATATTTTTTGTATAATTTCTACATGGTATCGGAGCGCAGGAAATCACTATAGTGGAGAAGAAATTGAGTTTGTGCTGAATAGCATTCGAATTTTCAAAAGATATTCTTTGGTGCAATAGGCAGATCAAGATGGATTTCAATGGCTTATGATTGGAGTATGCACTTGAGGGAAGTTTTAATTATATTTCATGGAAAGAAAGAATGGAGTCAATTCTAGAGGACAACAGGTTGAAAGAATTCATTGATAATGACATTCCCAAGCCCATAGCAGACACCACTCTTCTTGATGCTTGGTAAAAGAAGGTTGCAAAGGCGAGGAGGATCTTATTATAGGGAGTTCGAGATCACATTGTCTCGAATTTCCATGGAAAGGTGACTCCATATGAAATGTGGAAGGCCTTGGCAGATCTGTTTCAAAAAAACAACGACAAAAAAAAATTGGCACTGAAGGACAAACTCAGGAAAATCAAAATGGAGAAAGGCGACACTATTCCATAATAATTTACCAAGTTCATCCAATGAGGAGATAAGCTTGGAAGTGTCAGGATTACTGTAGCAGATGATGACTTGGTGAGCCTAGCACTTCTAGTTGTTCCCAAGAGATGGCATAGTTATCAAGACTCTATCAATGGGAGGGAGAAGCTACCAGATTGGGAGTGACTTTGGTCGGATTTGGTACATGAATAACTCAGGCGGAATACCAAGGATGGATCCTCATCCGCTGGCGGCTAAGGGCCCAGCCTCTGGTGGATTGTGCTGCTACTGTATATTATATTCTTTTGTTTTATGCGTGGTTTGATTATCAGTTTTATTTGGTAATCTGGTATGTTCTATTATTTTACATCACAGCTCTGTCACGTAATCTCATTTTCTGAGACAGAAATATCATATCGATTTTGCAACGCATTGTTGTTTCTTTAAGTACTGATCTAAATGGTTTTTATAGGATACCGTTGCTATTCAATTATGGAATGTCTGTGTTGTAACATTTGACCATTGGTATTATTGAATTCATCTTAGAAATTATATTTCCTTGCGATTGTTGAATTTATGAACGTTGCTGCTCCATTCTAAAAGACAGTGGTATTATTTATAACTAAGACTGACAAGTGGATTACCAAGATCAGATTGCTATTGAGGTGTGCCGGGTGTTAAGTTATTATGCATTTGTATTTGACTTTCCATCGTTGTTTCATATTCATTATTAGTTAATGGTGTTCTATTTCTGTGTATTGTTCGATTCATCTTTAAAGATAGGGGATTGCTATCCGATTTTTGTAGGACATAATTATTGCATTTATTCTTGTAGACTAAAGGGTTTTTTCTTATTAAATTCAGCTGCTATTATAATTTCCTAATCACTGTTCCATTCCTTATCTGCTGTTCCATTTCCTGTTATTTGCATTATCTTTTCTTTGGTGTGAAGAACGATCTGAAACTGTAGTGGGCATTGGCATTTGCTGTCTAGTCCCCAGATTGATGATCTGTTCCTTGATTACTTTTGGTTACATCAGTTTCCAAAGGGCTGAGTTATTGTTACTGGACCCTTGACTGATACATTTCTTATTTTTCCGCATGCATGATTTAAGTCTTAAAGTGCTTTGCTGTAAGTAGATTTTATTTCCAGCTTTCATTTACTTTTGGATTTTGAGCACTATACTGCAAAACATTACTCTTGAGTAAATAGCCGCCTCAAACTGAGTACACTCTTGAAATAAAAATTCGTCCCTGGGTTGACAATTAATGTGAGGTAATTAGGAGTTACAAAGACACCTTTTTATCGCTCCACAACAGGCCATTTCGGTTAACAGAGCCGAAGTAAGGGAAGAAATTGGAAATAGAAACTGGACAGTAAGGGAGAAACTCTGAGCAGAATTGGCTGGGTTTGTGGATAAATATCATTCTCGGCTCTCCTTGGAGCTTGATATGGACAAAAGAGCAGTTGATAATAGATATCACAGAGCTAGTGCTAGATCCGACAACTAATGAAATTAGCTACTAAGCTTTGGAGGCTGTTGTGAATCTGGCAAAGGTCCCTTTAACTGACAAGCTTGGTCTCCATCAATGCATCGGGGATATGTTAAGAGAAGAAGTAGTAAAACTTGCACTTGCACTGAGGAAGTTGGAAGAAAAGTACAAAGAGGTGTTGGAGAACCAAAAAAAAGAGAGGGCTAGTGCTAGATGCATCAACAACAATCTGCATAACCTCAGGAGAATAGTGAGGGAAAAAGGAAGTGACAAAGATGGGATCCGGAAGCAGATCATCTTGGAGCTAGAGGCCGAAAACTCAGAGTTAAGGAATAGACTGCACATCCCTCATGGGAAATATATAAAAATAGAGGAGCTAGCTTAGACAGAGAGAGAGAAATAAGCTCTCGCTGATTCATTGGCCCAGGAAAGGGATGAGAATGCCAAGACGACCGCAGAAATGGTTGCCCTCAGACAGAAGACGTTCGAGTTGCAGGGGAAATGGGACACACACGTATGCGTGACCCCAACCTCTGATACGCCTGGTACCACCCCAATGCAGTTAACCAAAGCGTTTTCAGACTTGCAGGTCTCAGAGAAGCAAGCCCACACAGCACATCAGAAAATACAGGAGTTGGAAGCTAAACTAGAAGAAAATGACAAGGTGGTAGCAGCTCTGCAAGAAGAGGTGGAAGGAGCTAAAAAGGAGAAGCTGCAACAGGAAAAGACCATCAAGGAACTGACCAACCAGATGAAAGGAAACACAACCCTCCTGGAAGCCAAGCGACTCATTTGGACCGACATTATATCAGAGGTAAAGCAACGTTGGAAATATATTACTTTAATGGATGATAAAAATATTGCGGTCTGATTATTCAAAGGAAAGTTGCAAGAAGGTCTAGCGGAAGCGGAGGCAAAGATGGCCATGGCTAAAAAATATATCACGTTCTTGAACGGATTGGACTCTGAAGAGCTATCCACCCAAGGGATCAGAGACCATTTCAAGGGAGTGATGGAAATAAGAAGGATAATCGAGAAGGAAACCTCACATGCAAATGCATTGAGTGGTTTGGAACAGGTTTCCAAGGGAGTGGAGTGATTCGACCAAGAATGGGATGAGCTGGTGAAGGCAAGTCTCCCATCATGCTGGGAGCCGATAACGGCTGCGTTTTCAGGCCTAACGGATTATGAACAGAAATTGACGGTCGTTATGAACCAAACTAATCTCCCCTATAAGAAAACTACTTGCCTGAAAGCTGAAACAATAATTAATGCCCTGGGTAAGGAGATTTCCCTTCTCTCTCAGATCAAGCAGCACTTGGCCATCCATGTGGATTACTTTGAATTGAATGATATACTGGCCTTAGTGGATATTTTTGCCACTATGCGCCCACCAGGGGTGACCATATGACAGAAATGCATCGAGTATGTCAACATTCCAGTCGCCACACCGTCCCACCAGTCCCCACCTCCTCAGAGACACAAAGTTGGCTCGTCCACATCATCAACACTTCCAAAATAGCCTGCAGTAGCCACACCTCATCATCCAAAAAAATGTTACTCATGATCTAGCCTAAGTGGCCTTTTTACTTGTTATTTCTTTTACATTGTAATATCGGGTGAAATCTTCATTTTACCCTATGCATTTTATTTGTTGTTTAGTTGTTATGTTTTCAGTTAGCGCCTTCGTTAAGGCCATTATTTAGATGATGGGAGGTGTTGTTCCTCATCATCAGTTTTGATTTTGATAAAGACTCCAAACATAAAAGATATTTTTGTGGGCGAGTATTGATCTAAAATATCTTTTTTGCAATACTCAACTCAGGGGTTATAAAAGAAAGAACCTAGATCTGAAAATGGGTTCCAGATTTTTCAGAGCAAAGACTGTTAGTCGAAAATCATCCTTTTGTAAAGCTTTTAGGCATGTTTCATTAATATATGTTGAAGGTACCCGTTGAGGAATGGAAGTGAAATTTTTTTGTTGTGTAATGGATTCCTAATGAGATAAGTTACAGTTTGTACTTTCCTCAATTGTGTCTTAATAAAAATGCTCATGGTATTTCTATCATTCTCTTGATATTGTAAGTTTTCGGAATGTGAGTGTGGATTATTTGGATGTGAATTTATCTGTGAAAAGGTTCTCATGTCTATCTATCTGTAGCACTTTAAATATGGCTCGAAACACAATATTATGTTCATTTCTCATATCATATTCATAACCTTCCTACTGATATTAGCTATGGTAGATTCTTATGTTAGTATAAGCCTACCTGTAGTTATTATTTCCTTTCATGTTCTATCGATGTCCCCATGCTCGGTTATTTTAATATATGTCAACTTGTTTCATGCTCGGCCCTACTTACAGTAGTCAAATTCAAGTCTGCCTTTGATATATGCTCATTGATCTCTAAGATTTACTATTGGGTATCACAATTTCCTTATTTATTTCTTTGATGTCTTGGTCCCACACCTGAAAACCTTAAAATCTTGTTCCTAACAAGAGGTCTTGTATTCTCAGCTACAGAAAGCCTGCTTAAAACCTCTTGATTTAAGATGTCCTAGGCACTGGTCCTTAAAAACTCAGGGCTGTCTCTAGGAGTTACAACATCTTTTTGGCACCGTTTCCCAGGATCAAATTTGAATATCTTATCCCTAGGTATGATAGAAACAAATACACCCTTCAAAACCAGGTGAGCACGAAGGGTTGCGAGTTGTATATCCCTCACCTTGGCGACTCCACTGTCCTTCAAAGTACAAAATCTATTCGCAGTCCTGGCTTACCAAAAGCCCCACCTAAGGTCAGATACCTCTCAGTTAAGAATTCCTTCTGTGTCTAACCCAGAGAAAATCTTATTCAAATGAATCTGGAAAGAAAAGCAGCCTGCACACACTGATGTACCCAGATTCTCTCTTGAAGACTCCCCATCTTCCTCACAACAAGCCCGGGTCCAAGGCCCTAGATCCACTGTTAGAGTACTAGAATACCCATTAGATAACCCTTTCCTTGAGTAAGAAAAGGTGAAGGACGAGGATAATTCAGTAGATACATCAAGTTTTTTCTTACATCCCACTTCAGAAGCTGAAGAAGTAAAGCAACTGACTATCCATCAGATCCCACTTGTACAAGCCAATTCACAGACCACTTTTCAGCATATCCTCATTGTCATTCATTAAAACCCTCCTCTAGCTCCACCTCCTCTCATGGTGGTTCCCGCCTTCTTGTTGAATAAGTATTCCCCCTTGGCGTTACCGCAAATTCTCAACGACATGCCCCAAGATTACATGAAGCACTTACCTTGGTTTACTGGGGAAGTGCCGCGCAAAATCATCTGGAGGATTTATGCACGTTCGCAGAGAATTTCAATGTTCAATAGTTGGATGTAGTGTTAATATTATTTGTTTAATCTCTGGATGGAGAGGCTCGTAAGTGGTTTAAGACTCTCCGGGATCCCTCCATCACTAACTGGGAGGAAATGGAAAATGCTTTCACCAGAAAGTGGGGAGAGAAAAGGGACCATGGTTATTGTCTCATAGAGTTTACCTCTTTAAAGAAAAGACATAATGAAGATGTCTCTGAATTCATAAAGATACTCAAAAAGTTATATACCAACCTACCGGCTGACATGAAGCCCCCTCAAACAACTGCTAAGGTAGTTTTCGTGGGAGCATTTGAATCAAAATTTGTCTTCACTTTAAGAGAAAGGAAGTATGTTTCGCTGGACCAAGCTCAGATCGACGCATTAGAGGTAGAGGCCAACTTCGCTTCTATAGGGAAGTTGAAAGGAAGGCTGGACCATGATTTCAGACGAAAGGGTAAAGAAGAAGCCTCTTCCTCAAACCAAGACAAAGAGGTGTCAGATTATAAGATCAAAGAGATGAAAAAAATGATCAAGAATATTTTGAACAAGTTGGTGAAACTAGAACTTGAAGCAAAGAATGCCTCATCCCGACCATCCCAAACTGCTCCTAATAGAGGATATAACCCACAGTATCGAAAAACCCCTCTATAGATTCTACAAAGGGACAGAAAAGAGCAACAAGATCCTCCCCTATATTTGGAAGGGCAAATGGAGGGCCCTACTGAAGATGTTCTTGAAAGGAAAGATGATCAGTACCTTGCCTATTCAGAAGGTAAGGAGGTAAAAATTTCTCTTCGAGAAGAGGAAGAGGAGGAGAAGGTAGACTCCACTGAAGATCTTGACATAGATGATTATTGCAGACAGTTTGTGGATTTTATGCAGGCCCAATTCCAATAGAAGTATGACCTTAAATCTTCCAGGAAAAGAATGCGCACTCAAGATCAGGAAGAAGAATCACCTCCGAAGGAGTCGACTTCTCAAAATATTGATAACAGAGGTAAGAAACCTATTGAAGAACCCTCATATCAGAAATATACTGTGTTTAATCTCCAAAAAGAGTTTGAGAAAGTTAAGATCCCTATTCCTTTAGTTGAACTTCTGAAGCAACCTTCTTACAAAGCTCAAGTCTCCTAGTTCATTCTTCCTCACGGAATAAATCCACTAGGCCTCTAGATAGTATTAAACTTCAAGAGGAAAGGCCCATGGTAGTATTTGGTCCCCATATTGGGGAGTTGGATTCCACAACCCCACCTTTATATGTATCCTTAGTCATCCATGATTTGTTACTACACAATTCTATGTTAGATTCGGGGGCATCACACAACCTATTACCTCTTTCAGTCATGGAGCAGTTGGGATGGCATATCACTTGACCGTATAAGGACATATATTCATTTGACTCCAAAAGAGTTAAATGCCTTGGGATGATTAAAGATCTGGTGGCAAACTTGGCTCAGATTCCGGCTAAGAGTGTTGTTATGGATATAGTGGTTGCTGATATCCCAGCTCATTTCAGGATGCTTCTGTCTAGGTCATGGGGGACCAAAATTGGAGGTTCAATTAAGCTTGACCTCACTTATGCAACCATCCCAGTGTTTGGGGGGCAAGAAAGAAGGTTTTATCGAGATTCAATATTCTTGAAGATGGTGACTAAAGCAGATGGCTCAGTTAATTCTCCAGTATATAGCAAAGAGGGAGAGTTTTCTTGTTTAATGCTCGAGGAGGACCAGGAGTTCTTACAAGAGCCAACATTCAATCTGATGAAGCTAGAATAGTCCTCCAGTAGTGATGAAAGGGGAATGTGGACTCGTCACTTTGATGGAGCAAATTCCAGGGAGGGAAACGGAGCAGGGGTCCTCTTGATCTCCCCTAATGGACAATTGGTCCCTTTTTCTTTCAAATTGGAGTATGAAGCCACCAACAATGTAGCAGAATACTAAGCATTACTTTTGGGCTTAAAAACTGCTAAGAATATGAACATTCAGAGTCTCAAAGTTTTTGGAGACTCAGAGCTAGTGGTGAGGAAGATTAAAAATCAGTGCCAAGCTAAACACCCTCGGCTGAGAGCATACAAAAACAAGGTATTGGACCTAGTCGAAAATTTTTTCCTAGCATTCAACATACAATTTATGCCAAGGGATCAGAACAGGATGGCTGATTCTCTTGATGTGGCAGTAAGTAATTTCCGCCCACCTCAGAATCCCCTCCCCAGGTATGAAGTGGAGGTGCGTTATTGCCCCTCTATCCCTGACAACATCAAAAACTGGTAGGTGTTTGAAGATGAGGAGAAGATGAAACGTTTCATGGAAACTATAGGGGAATTCTCAAACTTGGTCATTGATATCGGAGAGGGAGATGAAACTTAAGAGCAGCCCCAAAATAAATGGCAAGAGACGATGGCTGGTCACAAAGTGTTGCAACTAAAATGAAACGTGATTCCTCGAGGTTTAGTCCCTTTATAAAGATTGCTTGATAATAATGATGTTCTAGTTAGCCCAAATAAAGTGACTCAGGAAACTCAAATAGAAGAGATCAACATTGGAATGGAAGAAGAGCCTAAGGTAGTGAAATTATCTAAGGGAGTCCTGGAGGAGCATAGAGAAAAATATTTGCAGTTGTTTCGTTCTTACAGGGATGTTTTTTCTTGGTCCTACCAAGATCTGAAAACATTTGATATCAGTATCATTCAGCATAAGATCCTACTGAGAGGAGATGCCAAGCCACATAAGCAGAAGTAAAGGAAGATTAACCCTTTTCTACTTCCTTCCATAGAGAAAGAAATCAAGAAGTTGCTGAAGGCTAAGATCATTGTGCCCCTTAGATATTTAGAATGGGTGGCCAACCTGGTCCTAGTCCGAAAGAAGAATGGAGAGACAAGGTTATGTGTAGAATTTCGAAACTTGAACAGGGCTTCCCTTAAAGATAACTATCTTCTCCCCAAAATGGATCACATATTGCAAAAAGTGATTGGGTCTTCTCAAATGTCCATGATGGATGGATTCTCTGGATATAATCAGGTGGCAGTCCTTCCTGAAGATCAAAAGAAGAAAGCATTCACCACACCATGGGGTACTTTCATGTACGCTCGTATGCCTTTTGGTTTGATAAATGCTGGAGCCACTTTCCAGAGTGCAATGGACATCGCTTTTGTGGGAGGTCAAGACAAGTTCATGGTGGTATATTTGGATGATATCACCGTTTTCTCTAAGGATGATGCTGAACATGTTGAACATCTGCGCCGGAATTTCGACAAATGTCGCAGGTATGGTCTGTCCCTCAATCCTCAGAAATCCATGTTCGCTTTAGAAGAAGGAAAATTATTAAGACACATTGTCACTAAACCAAGAGTGAATATAGATCCAAAAAGGGTAGAGGTAATTAGCGGCATATGTCTGCCTCGAAACAAGAAGGAGGTCCAAGTTTTCCTTGGGCGCATAAATTTTCTGAGAAGGTTCATCTCGAACTACACAGAAATAGTTCAGCATATCACCGAGATGCTGAAGAAAAACGAGGTGAAATGGACAAAGGAATCAAGAGAAGCATTCAACAGAATTAAGAATGCCTTTGCAGAAGCCCTAGTACTAGCAGGACTAGATTACGATAAGCCATTCATGATCTTCTTGTTTGCTTCCCCACATAGCGTATCTGCAGTATTGTTACAAAAAAATGAGGAAGGGCATGAGTAGCCCATCGAATTCTTCAGTCAAGTACTTCTAGATGCCAATTCAAAGTATAACATTTTAGAGAAATAGGCGTATGCCCTGGTGAAGTCCCTAAAAGCTTTCTACATGTATGTAATAGAGTCAGCCATCACTGCTTTCATGCCTACTGCTGCGGTTAAATACATTTTGATTCAGGGGATAGTGAGGGAAAAAGGGGCAAATGGATTGCTAAGATCCAAGAATTTGAATTAGATATTCACCCTACAAAGCTTGTCAAGGGACAGGAGTTGGCAAAAATTTTGTTTGAATCTAATTTTCAGGCTCTGGGAATAAATTTATCCATGGGAGTTGGAGCATTGCCTGAAGGCACCGATGAACAGACCGGATAAAAACTACTGCCCAAAAAAAAACACGTGAAGTTCCTGACCAACGTTTGGTATAAGGATATTGTAGAATACCTTCTAACCCTCAGATGCCCACTAAATTTCAATAAGGCTAAATATCGAACGTTGAGGTTGAAGTCCCAGAAATATATTGTTGCCAACGGTCAATTATATTGGAAGGACCCTTCAAGAATCCTGCTCTTGTGCCTCACAAAATCTGAAGTGGAGGAGGTCATGGCCAAATTTCATGAAGGCATTTGTGGAGGCCACTACAATTGGCAGTCCACAACTCACAATATATTAAAAGCATGATTCTTCTGGCTCAAATTGTTCGGAGATGTACACGCTCGAGTCAAGGCGTGCAATAAGTGCTAGAGGTTTGCTGAAAATCAGAAATTTGTGCCCTTGCCTATGATCCCAGTGCATATAGAGGTGCCTTTTCAGCAATGGGGGATAGACTTTATCGGGGAGATCCATCCAACGTCCAGTGGCTAGCACAAATGGATCCTGACAACCATTGACTATTTCACCAAGTGGGTAGAGGCTATGTCGGCAAGGAATGCTACCGATGTAGTAGTGATCAAGTTCCTAGAAGAAAATTTCATATCCAGATTTGGCTTCCCTGCCAAAATCGTGAAAGACAATTCTCAAGCTTTCAAGTCTGTTAAATTCACCAATTTCTGTCAACAATACCATATCACCTTGGGGCACTCTACAGCCTATTATCCTCAGGGAAATGGACTGGCTGAGTCTTCAAATAAAACCTTGGTGAGGGCGTTAAAGAAAGCTATAAATGAAAGTCAGAAAAACTGGGACTCTCAGCTTAAATTCGCACTATGGGCAAACAGAATCACCAATAAGAGATCAACAGGTAAATCCCCATATGAACTAGTTTACAGGAGAGCGGCGGTGTTCCTAATTTAGCTCGCTTTGCCCGTGGCTAGATTTCTACAGGATAGCCAAGAAGAGCCCAATGAACTTATCAGAGGGATGAACCAACTGATTGAGTTAGAAGAGACTAGGGGTCGTGTGAATGACAGGTTAGAAGAGTATCAATATAAGATGAAGGGTTTGTTTGATCAAAATGCCAAAGATAAAGAAATTCAATCAGGGGATTTAGTACTGAGATGGGACATCAGAAGAGTCGAGAAGGGTAAGCATGGAAAGTTCGACCCACTATGGCTTGGGCCATTCAAAATTGCCGAGGTTAAAGGAAATAAAACCTTCAAACTGGAGAATTTGGAAGGTGATGTGATCGAGGCACCTGTAAATGGGCAATTCTTAAAACCTTATTTTCAAAACTGATCTGGGTCTTGAAGGCCTGTTGTATTATAGTGTATATATCAGTTGCTTTCATTTTCACTGTTGATGTTTTGTTTGCCATAGGAATGTTCTAAAGTTTTGAAGAGGCTCCGGTTATCAAAGTATAATCCACAAACAGTTTGTGAAGTTCTCGACACGCCCGAGAGTGAACGTGCCGTCCCCAGGTGGAGCCAATGTTGTTATGTTAGCCCTCACCTAAAGTCGCAAAAGAAAAAATTAGGATTAATGAAAAGAAATTCATAAGTGGTGAGCACGTTCATAAGATTCTTTGAGGGTGAGATGCCCACAGATTTATAGTTCAATGTGTGGTCCACCATGTATTATATTCCCTCCCTCACCTTGTTAGATATAACTTCGTAGAGTAGAGATTTTTTCATTCTTTCCCCTCATTGCTAAGGATTGTTGATTATTCCTTGCCTGTGCGAAATTGTTGGGCCTACTAGTAGCATTTTTTGTAGCTCTTCCTACCACAATATTGTTGAAAGAGGGGTTTCTTCCTCCCCCATAAGGGCGCAACGGTAGGGGATGTGGGAAACACTAGATGAGGTTAGTAGATCGATTCCCACTTGATTCTTCAACTAAATAAAATGTACATGTTAAATTCATTCACCATGTTGGATGTTTATTTATTTATTTTAGTAATCTTTAACAAATAATCATAATTGTAATAAATATTAAGAATAGAAGATACAAATTCCTATGCTCCTGTCCTCACAATTAGGATTCGTTCTCTGCTTGACTATTATAGCTGCATGAGCTTCGGGTCTAAAAATAAAAACAAAATCACTTCTCCCTTAAATTTAAAAACATAAACAATATTATGGTTGGAATTATAAAAAGAAAGGGAAAAAAACTAGTATGGGCAAGGTTTGTTGATAATGTGAGAGTAACAAAGAAGAATGGAGCATTGATGAAATCTTCTAATTCCTTCATGGAATTTTTCTTTGATCAAATTCTCTTCTATCCATAACACCTGACACTCTTATAAGACAAAGTAGCAAGTGATCATGGTTTGGAGAACTTGAGAAGAGCCATCTAGAGAAAGTTGATCTTAATTTAGTAATATGTGCAAATCCTATGAAGATAGTTGAACCCCCTTCCAAATTGATTGAGAGGGTTATTATGATTAGTGAAAATCTCACTGTTGAAAATGTTAGAGAAAGAAAATGAGTATCGTTCTCTAGCATTTCTTTTGCAATTAAGAGTGGGACATGGATAATAGTTTGTGAAAAGGAGTGTACAATTAAGATGACTATATATTGCTTTTTCCTATACAAGAGTTTTGTTCTCAATGAGAGGAAAATGGGTATTGTTCTCTAGCATTTCTTTTGCAATTAAGAGTGGGACATGGATAATAGTTTGTGAAAAGGAGTGTACAATCAAGATGACTATATATTACTTTTTCTTGTACAAGAGTTTTGTTTTCAATGAGAGGCGATAGCTTAATCTTTAATACAATGTATTTGCAGTTTTCACACACACACACACACAAAACATGTTTGAAAGAATATACAAATACAACACTAGTGTTGATTAAATAACATGTTTCATAAAAACGTAAGTAGTTCAAACTTGCAAATAAATTAATATAACTATATTAAGAAATAAAATTTCATCATGCCTCTATGAAAAAAAAACACACATGAATTAGTTGAGCATTAACATTTAATTAATTAACATATACATAACATTAATAATATTATATAACATTGACACATAGTAAAGGAGTTTAATGTTTCATATTTTAACATGTTCCTTTAAATGCAAGCTTCAAGCTCAAAATAAGGATCTTAAAAATAATTAAGTTTCTCTTTCCCCAACACAAACTTGGAATCAAGCTTTACATATATTCTCCAACAAATCTTGAATCATTGTCACTCCATCAAGTTGCCAACACCCTCCTATATCCTCACATTGATATGATGCTCCATCATGTTGCCATTACCCTCATCTCAAACTTTACATATAATCTCCAACAAATCTTGAATCATTGTCACTCTGTCAGGTTGCCAACACCCTCCTATATCCTCACATTGATATTAGAATTCACCTAGACAACCATCTATGCTAAGCAAATGACCATTGATGCTCCATCATGTTGCCATTACCCTCATTTGAAAGGCAGAATTAACATATCCGTACATATTAAATAACACCTTCTAAAGTTCTCCCTTGATTAAAGATCATATAAAAATAACACCTTTTAAGTTATTTATCATCCAATTCAAGAGAGAGTTTTATTTATCATTAGCAAATTGATTTGGATACAACACATAGTCAACTCCCATCCATTAAAACATCAAAGTAATGAGTCACACTGCTCTCCAATTCTCCACAGAAGTAACTTGGATACATTATCTGCAATTCCATTCTTTTACTTTGTTTATAATATCATTTTTTTTATATTCAAAAAAAAAAATCTTAATATTAAAATTACTTATATACATTATCTACAATTCCATTCTTTTACTTTGTTGGTAATACCATTTATTTTTTTTACATTCAAAGAAAATTCTTAATATTAAAATTACTTTCAAGACAATTTCGTAATATTAAAATTACTTTTCCTAACACTAAAATTAAATACTCTTAATCAAACCCACAAGTAATGTTTTTTTAATCGACACATAAATCCAATTTCAAAATTTCAACACGTATTCTAAAAACTATCTTTCCATTAAAAAAAAATAGTTCACATGCATAATATCACTTAATAAAAAACAGAAACTATCACAGATCTGGTATTATGTGTTAAGTAAAGGTTTATAAAAATACTTAAAAATTCAAACCCTTAAAATCTCTATACTGAAGTCTAATCATTTCAAATCTAAGCACTCAATCTCAATATTGAATTTTAACCATTTCATATTTAAGCACTCAATCTCAATATTGAACTTAAATCATTTCATATTTAAGCACTCTGTCCCTTTAGAGCCTAGTGATAAACATTGCCATGTGTAATTAATACATATAACACTTATCCCAATTTCTTTGCTTACTGGTATGTATGACACCTACATGCACATGTGCCCGAATACAACTTTGGCTTGGCACGGCCTATAAGATTAAATTCTTTTAAATAAGGTTTTAGTCCTTAAATGGATCAAGAAAATATAATTATATTTTGATGTGTCATACTTAATTAGGTCAGGGATGTGTCTTTCTGGAAGGAAAATGACTTTATAACTGCAATATCCTTCTTATAGATTATACATATCCCACTATCTATGCAATATATGGATATGCAGGTGACAAGAAAGGGTTATTGAAAAAGGATTAGGCTTAGCCTCATTTCATTTCAGTATTAGAAATACCACTGGGCTTTGACGAAGTTGGATTGTCATATTATCAAAAGCACAAATTCCAAGGATGAAAATATACTTGTATCGTTTTTCAACATCACGGACCATGTCAACTTGCATTCATATGTGCATTTGCCATTCTAACAGAATTTGTCCTGAAATTTGAGAATAGATGCCTGATATCATAAGAACCATAAGGTAATAACAAAAACATACAATGACTATTGAAGAGGATAACCATATTATAAATTATGAATGTAAATTCATTTACCATGTGAGCCAACATGCGAGTTCTTTGTACCTACATTTTCAAGAGAAGCAAGTATCCATCCATTAGAGAAAAGGGAAAAATTCAAAAGAAAGATCCGACAGTGATATGTTGATGCTATGGGTTAGATCTGTTAACTTGTCTCAATGAGATGGCAAAAGGACTCCTTCTAAAAGGGGTCTTACAAAATTGTTTCTTCTAATATAATCAACTGATATGGCAAAACAATCTTACACATAGATACATTAATAATGCAAAGGAAGACACCTAGAAAATTTTCATCTTGCAGACATGAGGTTGATGCAACTAAAGAAATGGGTTCTTCAATAGGATAGGCTATTTACCAAGTATTCAAGTCGAAACAGTTAGATACATGTAAAAAGTGGACAAATTAGAATTATAGCTTCAATGCAGCCTTCTATCTAGATGTAGTGTTGGCATAAAAGGTGAAGCCTGCAAAAGCATTGTATGCTCAAGAGGAAGGTCCATCACAACTCAAGGATATACTTGGATACCTACTAAAATGAAACATATCAGCATTGTCAGATTACTACTACACTTTGTTTTGCTTCAGTGAAACTCTTTAGTGATGCCGCCATTATGATCCCACCACTCACATGGTGGTCGAACAATGAATATAGAGAGGTTATTTTTTATGACATTCCTAGTGACGGTTTGCAAAGATCTCTCCTATCACTTCTTTCAGTGGTTTGTCAGATGGATCACAGCATGCTTCCTCTAATCACCATGCAGGCCCTCTTCTAGACGATTCCTATTGTGTTTAAACAGACCCTTCTCCTTCCTATTATGATGTTGGTCCTCTCTTTACTTCTACAAGTACACTCAAGTAATCCTTTTACAATGTTTGGCTAGACTCCCATGATTGATGTGGACCCTATTTATGACTTGCCCATTTTTTCATTGCAGATAGTCTCTTCACATCTTCAGGATACTCTCATAAAGGCTCTCCCGTGATTGATGAGGACCCTATTGATGTCTCTTCCTTTGGATACGTTAAGATCTACACTTAAGTGGACTATCCCCACTCTTGTGATGCAATAAACTTTTTTGCTAGTCCATCAAAATGCTATCAGGAGGAATCTCCTCTATTGTACCACAATATCTAGCACCTAAATCTCTATGAAACTTAGTGCTGGCCATTGATGATCTTGATGGCTTTATTAAGGAGAAATGTGGAATTCAAGGGGGTGATATGGTCATCCCCTTAGCATTAAGGGGATGTAAATCTTGTATTGTAATTATTTTTCTCTATGGTCCCTTATTAAGTGCAAGTAGGAGTGTTGGAATTATTGGCATAATTTTTACATTTGGCCAATGATCCATTCATGTGGCATTATGTACTAGTAATTATGGCTAAGGACATAATTTATTTCATTTATTATATCTTAAAATTGTGATGTTCTATGCTGTAACAATTACTTATTCCAAAACTCCTTTTTGCTGCAATATTAGTTAAGCAATTGTAGATAGAACATAAACCAAATGCACAATTGAAGACAACCAAGAACAAGATAAAACACAGAGAATTTAGGTCCAATGACCAAGGCAAAACCCACAAGGAGAAAACACAACTAGATTCTTCTTCTATTAGATATCAATTGTTCAGCAGAGATACAAAGTATAGTGAGAGATCAAGAGAATGCGTAAGTTCACCCAAATCTGAACAAGTTGCAACATGAAGATCACTAGTAGCAGCAACTGATGCAAACACTGAATCAACCTTCAAGTTCTGCTCTTACTCTCCAAGTCTCCCTCTCTCACAATCTTCAAATGTCTCCAACTCTCTTTCTCAAGTTTGAATCCTTCTTTCACAATGCAGAAGTAGTGAAAATGAGATGATATGAGATACATATATATAGGAGAAGCAACAAATTCTGGTCATAAAGGAGCAATACACATGCCTTGAGGAGGAGTTACATATGCCATTTAGTGAGATACACATGCCTTTGTAACTTATGCCATTTAGGGAGATACACATGCCTTTGTAACTCATGCTATTAAGGAGGTATAAGAGGAATCTTTTATGACATGCTTTTATTGTGAGTAAGAGGAATATGCCATGTCTTAAATGAGTGCATAAGAGAGAGAGTAACATTTGCATTAATGAAAGCGTAAGAGAATCTTTTATGACAAAACTTTAATGAGAGTGAAATGTATCCATAAGAGAGAGAGCGAGAGTTACGATGTGCTATGTGAGACATAGAGATACAAAGTGATTAAGTGATGAAGATATAGTGACTTGAAGTTCCTTTTAATAATAATAATGTCATAGTATCATAAGAATAATAATAAAGGCAATGATAATGTTGATGATTAGGTCAAAAATTGAACTATTAATATTGATTAATGATAAGTTAAGTGATTTTCCAGCATCTATACTTGATTACCAATTGATGCAAGGTGACTTACTATTTTTGGAAAGTCATGCTTGACATGTTAGACATGACTTTGTAATTTTAGAAAGTCACTCCAGAATTGTCAGAAATGAAATTTTATTTAAGGAAATTCATCCCTAAGCTGTCAATTTTCAACACTCACTCTCAGCTAGGGAGGAATTTCTTTCTATAACAAAGATATTTGTTTTCTCTGCTCAATTCTGATCATCTTTGCTCTGGAACAATGATGTCACAATCTAATGAGGAAGAATCATCATAGGGGAGATTCATCTATCACCCTACATCCACTGATCTTCCCATCTCGACACACTCTTGGGGGGATTACCACTAGTCAACACATGACAACGATCGCGCACAACCAAGTCTCACTTTTGCTTGGGGGGATTACCACTTGTCAACGCACGATAAGAGTCAAGTGGTAGAACACCTGCATCCACAAACTTTGGGGGTATTACTACTTGTCAACACATGACAAGGATTGCAAACAACCAAGTCTCATCTCTGCTTTGGGGGGGTTACACTTGACAAGGATCGTGCACAACCAAGTCTCACCTCTGCTTGGGGGGATTACCACTTGTCAAAGATTGTGCACAACCAAGCTTTACTACACCCATTGGCTAGATGGTTGGTACTCCCAACAAGCCCAACTTGTGGGTAGGATGCATACTGAGGTATACTCTTGGCAAGTCTTAAAGTTGATGGTAGGGGAGATTACCACTTGTCAACACAAGACAAGGATCGCGTACAACCTACAATCAAGAGTTCCCTCAACCCAAGGAGCTCTCCTGGCTCCATGCCCAACTTGGGAGCTTAAATAAGAGGGAAGAACATAGATCAGTGTTCTTAATCATCCATGACCACCCCCACTAGGAAGGTTCACATCTGTCATTCCAAGCTACTCTCTAAATACCAAGAAATTCTCTTTCGGCAAAGGCTTGGTAAGTATGTCAACTATCTGATCATCAGTTGCAATATGATGGAGTATTATTGCTCCTCTCTGCACCATATCCCGGATATAGTGATATTTGATCTCAAAGTGCTTGGACTTGTCATGGAACGCAAGATTTTCTGCAAGACGAATCCCACTCTTGTTGTCATAGTATATTACTGTCGTATCTATTACATGCTCAAACAACTCTCTTAAGTGATTCCTCAACCATACTGCCTCACAACTAGCCATGCTAGCAGCAATGTACTCGACTTCAATCGTGCTAAAGGCAACAAACTTTTGTTTTCTGCTCATCCAAGATATCATCACAGATCCCAAGCTAAAGCAACATCCAGATGTGCTCTTTCTGTCAACAGAGTTACCAACCCAATCAACATTAGAGTACTCATGTAGTCTCACATCTCCAATAGTATATCTCAATCCAAGATTGATGGTTCCATGCAGATATCGTAGCACATGCTTTGTAGCAATCCAGTGTGCATGTGATGACTTAATCAAATATTGGCTTAGAGTATTGACTGCAAAATATGTCTAGTCTAGTATTCACTAAGAACATTAGTGCCCCAATCAATTGTCGATACTTGGAAGGATTAGCCAAATCAGGTCCTGCAACTTCACCACATAACTTTTTGAAATTCATTTCCATTGGTGTATTCATGGACTTACATTTTGTCATACCAAATCTTTCCAGAAGCTTGACAACATATTTTCTTTGAGAAAGGAAAATCTCACCAGGTCTCTGCCATACCTCTAGGCCCATAAAATAGTACATCAAATGAAGGTCTCTTTTTCAAATTTAGAAGCTAACTCCTTCTTACACTAGAGGATAAGAGGCTCTCCACCACTCAAGAATAAGTCATCAACATATAATACCAAAATCAAAGGCATACCTTGGACCATCTTGAAGTAGATATTTGGACCAACATTGCTTCTGGTAAAACCAAGCTTCATCAAGAAGTTATCAATGCAGATATACCAAGCTCTTGGGGCTTGCTTCAATCCATAAAGATATTTCTTCAGTCTACACACATGAGTTTTCCTATCATGTACTTCAAAGCCTTGTGGTTGCTCCACAAATACTTCTTCCTTGAGGAAACCATACAAAAAAACAGTTTTCACATCCATTTGGTGAAGAGTCCATCCCCAACTAGCAACTAGAGCCACAATGGATCAGATGGTAGTATATCGAGTAATAGGTGCAAAAATATCATGATAGTCTTCTCCCTCTTTCTGAGAGAAGCCTCTAGCCACAAATCTAGCTTTATGTTTTTCAATACTGCCATCTGCACCATGTTTGATTTTATACAACCATTTGGAAGTCACAACAGACTTACCTTTGAGTCTTGGAACTACTTCCATACATCATTATGTATGATGGACTCATATTCTTCGGCCATTGCATCTTTCCATACTTGATCTTTCACTGCTTTTTTAAAAGTGCATGGTTCGACATGAATAATATTGCTCATGGCTACAACGTATCCTTGAAACCAACAAGGTTTCTTTCTTTCTCTGAAGGTTCCTCTGGAGGCAACGTGTCTATCAACATCCTGTAGAGTGTCACAGAGCCATAACGAACTTTTTCTAGCAAGAGGATCACTTGGAGGAGGATTCAAGGGGTCCATGGGCTTCATGGGTTTATCAACAAGATCAGGCTTATACTCGAGATCTTCTTGAGCATCCAAGGCATCATCCTAACTTTCTACATTAGCAGGAGGAGGAGTGTCTCTTGCGTTTCCAAGAGTTGCATCTTCATCAAATGTTACATCCATACTAAACTCTATAGTTCTTTGACTAGGCACGTATATTCTGTAAGCTTTAGAATTTTCACAATAACCAACAAATGTATCTTTCTTACCTGAAGCTTCCAAAAAGGTCCTCTTTTCCTTTAGCACATGAAAGTAGATGGGGCAGCCAAAGATCCTCAAGAGCCCAACTTCAGGCTTTTCACCAGTGAAGACTTCATCAGGAGTCTTGTTGTTTAAGGTTGGTGTGGAGATCTATTTTGGACATAGACAATAGTGTTAGCAACTTCTCCACAAATAAACTTTGTTAGCTTCAAATCATGCAACATAACTTTGATTGCTTCCATGATGGTTCTGTTTTTTTTATTTCGGCCACACCCTTTTGTTCTAGGTTATATGGTACAATGGTCACTTTCTTGATTCCAACTTCTTTGCAGAATTCAATGAAATCATTTGAAGTGAACTCTCCTCCGTTGTCAGATCTTAATATTTTGATCTACTTTCCAGTTTATTTTTCTACTAGAGCTTTAAAGTCTTTGAACATGTTAAATGCTTGACTTTTGTTTTTCAAAAAGAAAATCCAAGTTTTGCAAGAAAAATCATCCACAAAGATTATATAATACAAGTAGCCACCAAGAGAAGTTATAGGCATCGGTTATGAAATGGACTCCAAGAGAATCAAGAACAATTTTTTTAGCCTTGACTTTTCCTTTTTTATATCTAGCCTTAATAGCAACATTCGAATTTTTTAGTGATCTGCTACCTCACCTTCAACATATTCCAGTACATCGTGTTCCTCAAGAGTAATATCCAATCTTGCCTTCCATGGACCAAAATTCGAAACATCATTCAACTTCTCTTCATTCTTGAAGTAAGAAGAAGACATCTTGATCTAGTCAAACAGATTCTAGCAGCAAGGAGCAACAAGTGATATTTCGACAGTAAACAGAAAGAGTAACAAATGATATTTTAGTGGAAAAATAGAAGGAAATAGAAGGATGATAACTCTTATCTTCTTGGGCTTGTCTTCACCAAAGCTCTGATACCATGTTATAATTGTGATGTTTTGTGCTATAATATTTACTTATTCCAAAACTTGTTTTTGCTGCAATATTAGTTAAGAAATTGTAGATAGAACACAAACCAAATGCACAATTGAAGACATCCAAGAATAAAATAAGACAGAGAGAATTTAGGTCCAATGACTAGGGAAAAACCCACAAGGTGAAAACCCAACCAGATTCTTCTTCTATTAGATATCATATGTTCAACACAGAGACAAAGTACAATGAGCAATCAAGAGAATGTAAGTTCACCCAAATTTGAATAAGTTGCAGCATGAAGATCACTGGTAGCAACAACTAATGCAAACACTGAATCAACCTTCAAGTTTTGCTCTTACTCTCCAACCCTCTCTCTCTCACAATCTTCTTCAAGTCTCTCTATCCTTAAGATAAAGATAATGATAATAATGTCAGTATCATAGGGATAATAATAAAGGTAATGATAATATTGTTGATTGAGTCAAAAATTGAACTATTAAGATTGATTAATGATAAGTTAAGTGATTTTCCAACATCTATACTTGATTACCAATTGATGCAAGGTGATTTACTATTTTTGGAAAGTCATGCTTGACATGCTAGACATGACTTTCTAATTTTATAAAGTGTTAATTTTAGTTAACCATGGTATGTTCTATGCTTAGAGCAGTTTACTTCAATCTTTCTTATTAGCCCAATTCAATTTCAAGATATGCAATCACATAACCATTGATAGTAAATGTTGATAGAACATGAATAAATCAACAGAAGACAAGCCAAGACAAGAGACACAAGAATTCTTATAATTCTTCTTATTCAGCAGAGAGAGAGAAAATATAATTTACAACAGTCAATAGAATGCCCTAGCCATCAAAGTCTTCGCTAGTCAAACCAACCAATCAACCTCCAATGAAGCTCAATCAAAGTCAAACATAGCCCAAAACAGTCCACAAATATAGTCAACGCAGTGGTCAAAGTCTGCAGTCAAAACAACAGTCAAAGCTGCGGTCAACAGTCGTCAAAGTCAACGGTCTGCCTCGGTTTTTGTGCCTCCAACTGTGGCCTCTCCAAATTGGAATTCTGACCCAAAAAATGCAGTCAAATCACAAGTGTTGACCCAAAGTCAACGTTGGTCAATATTGTCCAGAAAATCCCTAAACTAGTCTGAAAATTGCAGCTTTTGTTTTCACACGTGTGAAGGAGAGAGAAACCTCTAAGGTTGTATGAACCAATCAGATGAGAGAGAGATGTGTGAGATGAATGAATGATGAAATGAGGATCATGTCTCTCCTTTTTATATCCATGATTGTGGGTGTGTGACATAAATTTTGGGGCTTGTGAGCCTACATTAAAATTCTGGGCGACCTTGATAAATTGCACATGTGTGGAAAATAAATTAAAAATCCAACTTCTGCTCATCCAAACAAGATGATTTTTAGATCAATCTTGCACCTCTCCAAAAGAGGAATCCAACAAAAATGTCATCTCCATCATATGAGCAGTGCAACATGGAGTTTGGCCCTAGTTTCCAAACTTAACACTCCCTCTCAACTAAGGAGAACTTCACCTGACCATTCATGTGTCAACCTGTGAAATCTTGTCATTCAGTACCATCATGTACTATCCTATATCATCCTGCAATCCTGTGCCATCCTTACCTTACCATTTTCTATTGACCCGAAGTCAGTTTAGAGGTAAAAACCTCAACCAGACTTGATCCCTGATCAAGTTGTTGGACACATCCCATCCTAGACATAGAGAGTACGACAATACACGATACGTCAATTGGTAATGCTATGGTCTCTTACTCATTTCCCAAGTCATTGGCTAGATGAGAGGTACTTCCCATGGGTCCCGGACTACATGGATAGGATGCATGTGGGGCATAGATCAAAGAGAGGGTGAACCAGATCAATATCATAATGGTGGGGGAATAGCACACCAACAAGGTAAGGCGAACCTAGCCCTCTGGTTGCTTATAACTCAAAGTAGCTATCCCCAAGCTCCCTGGAGCTCCCAGAGCTCATAGTCCAACTCAAGCGGGACCCTCATAATAGGGTTTACCCACAATACCAAGCTTCTCACAGAAGGTTAAGAATTTGACCTTCCCCAGGGGCTTCGTGAGAATATCTGCGACCTGCTCATCAGTCCCAATGTGATGGAGCCTTATAGCGTATCGTTGTACCATGTCCCAAATAAAGTGGTACCTAATATCAATATGCTTGGATCGGTCGTGGAACACGGGATTCTCAGAAAGACGAATCCAACTTTGGTTGTCACAAAGGATCACAATGGTATCCAACACATGCCCAAACAGCGCACTAAAGAGCTTTATCAACCAAACAACTTCACAACAGGCCATATTTGCTGCAATGTATTTGGCCTCGGCGATGCTCAAAGCAACTGATTTCTGCTTCCTGCTCATCCAAGAGATCGAAGCAGAACCTAGGGTGAAGCAACATCCAGATGTGATTTTACGATCCAACACACTACCTGCCCAATCGATATCGGTGTATCCATGGAGCCCCATACTCCTGGCAGTGTATCTCAGCCCATGGTTGATTGTGCCCCGGAGATATCTCAAGAGATTCTTGGCCCCAATCTAGTGAATGTGATGACGCTCGATCATGTATTGACTCAACATGTTCACTGCAAAACATATGTCTAGATGTGAGTTTACTGAGAACATCAAGGCCCCTACGATTTGACGATACTCGGTGGGATTTCCCAAATCGGGCTCAGCAGCACTTCCACACAACTTTTTAAAGTTGAGTTTCAACGGAATAGTCACGGACTTGCAGTCCACCATCCCAAATATCTCCAACAGCTTCACAACATATTTTCCTTGAGAAAGGAAAATCTCTCCTGGTTTTTGCCAGACCTCCAAGCCTAGGAAATAGTGTATCAATCCTAGGTCATTCATCTCGAACTCAGAAGCTAGCTCCCTCTTACATTGATGAATGAGAGGGCCAACCCCTGTCAGAAAGAGATCGTCCACATAGAGAACTAGAATGAGAGGCTTGCCATTATCAACCTTAAAATAAAGGTTTGGATCAGCATCACTTCGAGTAAAGCCCAACTTCATCAAGTAGCTATCGATCCTTTCATACCAAGCCCTTGGGGCTTGCTTTAACCCATAGAGGGCTTTCTTCAACCTGCATACATGTGTGTCTCTATCTCGAACTTCCAACCCCAGAGGTTGTTCCACATAGACCTATTCCTTGATTGAGCCATGTAAGAAGACAATCTTCACACCCATCTGATGTAGACTCCATCATTGCGATGCAGCAAGGGCAATTATCGATTAGATGGTGGTGTAGCGGGTAACAGGTGCAAATATTTCATCATAATCTATTCCTTCTTTCTGCGAGAAGCCTCGGGAAACAAATCTTGCCTTGAACTTTTTAGCACTTCCATCAGCTCCATGCTTGATCTTGTTGAGCCATTTCGAGGTGACAACAGATTTGTCCTTCAGTCTAGGGACCACATCCCAAACACCAGTCTTCATGATCAACTCATATTCCTCGTGCATAGCATCCTTCCAAACTTGATGCTTCACAGCTTCTTCAAATGTTCTAGGCTTAGATTGTACAAAAGTGCTCATGGCTGCTAGGTACCCTTGGTACCTATTCAACTTCTTCCTTTCACGGAATGTTCCCATTGGAGCAATATGTCTCTCGGCATCTTCAATTGTGTCTCTAAGCCATGAGGGCCTCCTTTTATTTGAAGAAGGTGGTTCTATAGGGCCCACATCCCAGACACCATTCTTCATGATCGACTCATATTCCTCGTGCATAGCATCCTTCCAAACTTGATGCTTCACAACTTCTTCAAATGTTCTAGGCTTAGATTGTACAAAAGTGCTCATGGCTGCTAGGTACCCTTGGTATCTATTCAACTTCTTACTTTCACGGAATGTTCCCCTTGGAGCAATATGTCTCTCGGCATCTTCAAGAGTGTCTCTAAGCCATGAGGGCCTCCTTTTATTTGAAGAAGGTGGTTCAATAGGATCCATCAAACCTTCAACTTTGGCCATTGGTTCATCCTTCGGTTCTTCCTGCCTTCCAGCTTCTTCTTCTTCTTTGTCTTCCTTTGAGATAGGAAGATCTCTAACCTTCCCGAGGGCAGCATCTTCGTCGAAGGTGACATCATGACATATCTCTACTTCTCTTTGACTAGGCACATAGATTCTATATGCCTTCGAGGTTTCACTGTAGCCCACAAACATTCCCTTCTTTCTAGAAGCATCCAACTTGCTTCTCTTTTCTTTCAGCACATGAAAATATACGGGACTTCCAAAAACTCTAAAATGAGAGACATCAGGCTTCTTACCAGAGAGACTCTTCGGGAGTTTTGGAGTCCAATGCAGAATGTGGGCATCTATTTTGAACATACACAGCGGTGTTGACAGCTTCTCCCCAATAGGAACTTCGGAAGACCTTGGTAAGCATGGCATGGGAAGCTTCCAAAATGGTTCTATTCTTCCTTTCAGCAACACCATTTTGTTTGGGAGTATACACAATAGTGGTCCCCCTCTTAATGCCAACTTCCCTGCAATAGTCATTGAATTCATTTGACTCATATTTGGTTTCATTATCAGTTCTTAAGATTTTGATCTTCTTCCCTGTTTGATTTTCAACCAAGGCCTTGAAGGTGCAGAAAAATTTGAATGCTTCATCCTTCTTCTTTAAAAAGGATATTCAAGTTTTGCGGGAGAAGTCATCTATAAAAGTGATATAATATAAGCACCCTCCCAAGGATGTTGCGGGCAACATACCAAATAGATCAGAATGAATCAACTGTAAAATATCAGATGTCTTCGTGACACTTGAGGGAAATGGTCCCCTTGTATGCTTTCCTTCGGCACAACCATGACATAAACCTTCATGATCGTCTTTGAAATCGGGCATACCTCTCACCACCTTCCTTGCTTCGAGAAGGGCTTTATAATGAAGGTGTGCAAACCTCCGATGCCATAGCTCGAATTGAAGAGTTGTGTTACATGTCATGGTTCCCAGCGGACTTCCTCCAACCTGATAGAGTGTGTCAACCATGAAACCAAGAGTGAACGCTTCTTTGAAGTTCCTCTTCCAAATGCGTACCTTTCCATCGATGAATGTCACCTTGAATCCTTTGTCTTCCATTGTCGAGATAGACACTAGATTCTTCTTCAAGTCAAGTACGTACAACACATCTTGCAAACAGAGGACTTGACCTTGATTTAGATGAAGGGTCGCAGTCCCTGTCCCTTTCATGAGATAGGTGGCATTGTCTCCAAGGATAATTTCCAAATTAATATCATTTTCAATCAAATCAAAGAGGACCTCTTTATATCCAGTGAAGTGCCTTGAGGCATCAATATCAATCAACTAGTTATCCAGGCTGTCGACAGGAGATGTTACAGAGACGGCAGATATAAGGATTATTCATTTTTCTTATCAACAACATTGGATTCATCATACCTGGAGTTCCTTGGCCTCTTGAAAGGTTGACCATTTCCATTTCCATTTCGATCAGAGGGAACCTTCCTCTTTCCTTTGAACCTGTTGTTCCTTTGATCATTCCCCCTGAAGTAGTTGTTGTTGTTGTAGTTGTCATCTCGGGGAGAGTCCCTTTTATTGGGGCACTCTCTAGCATAGTGACCAAACTTGTTACAATTGTAAACTCTTCCCTTCCTTCCTTTGGGACCTGCTCTTCCATGATTTTGATTTCTTGGACCAACATTATTCCTCTTCTTTGCATGAGCGGTGAAGGCAGTAGGGTCACTTCCATTTCCATTTGACAGATGGTCTCCCTCCATCATCCTTGTCTCCTCTTGAGTGCATCTTATCAACAATTCATCAAAATCAGGAATATTATTATTGAGAATAGTAGTATTAAATACATACCATGGTCGGGGAAGTCCTCCAAGAGAAATGAGAGTGAGCTCTCGGTTAGCTATAGCCTCTCTGTAAATTTTTGTAGATGTTCTATGCTTGAAGCAACTTTACTTTTCTTACAGCAATCACACAAATAGTTAAGTAAAATGCTGATAGAACATATAAGTGGATCTTATAGAAGACAAACCAGAAACAGAAAAATGTGGTGGTGCGTTACGGCGGTCAACAGGATGCTTCAACCAGCAAAGTCTCCTTGGTCAGCCAACCCAGAATGTGTCACAACAGTCCTCCAATCAGCAACCGAGTCAACCCAAGTCAACTCCAAAAAAGTCAATGCTGTCCAGAAAAGAGAACGCAGGGCAGCAAGCTAAAAGTCAACGTAGCAGCAGTTTGGTCAACCCTTTGACCTCGATTTCTGTGCCAAACAGTACGGCCTTCCAAAATCGAACTTCCCACCAATTTTCAGCCCTTTCGGACCATGCGTTGACCAAAGTCAACGCTGGTAAAACTTCCAGCAAAACCCTAGCTGCAGAAATTCGTCCTTCAGCTCAGCCGTACAAATTCGTCCTCCTTCTTCTTCACACGTGTGGGCTGAACTCGTCCTCCAAGGAGCTCGTACTAAATCAGATGAGAGAAGAAGATGTGTGTTGAGTTGTGGTGAAATGCTCTCCAACTTTGCCTGTATTTATATCCATCATTGGGGTGTGTGACACATCTGCTGAGGGTGTGAAACCTTAAGGCCGACCTGCACATATAATTTATTATGAATAATAAATTCAAAATAAATGTTCTGCTCATCGGATTAAGACATATTATATATGGATTTCACACCTCTCCGAAAGAGGAATCCAACAAAAATATTAGCCTCTTAATCTGAGCATCATAACATGGAGTTTGGATCTAGTTGTCCAAATTTAACACTCTCCAATAGCTAAGAGATCAATTCTTGATTTCGGTGATCTTCATGAAGTAGAATTGGATGGACTCTCCCTTGTCCATCTTGATGTTCTTCAACTTGTTCTTTAATAAGAGAATTTGATTAACATTGCTAGCCCTGAATATGCCAACCAACTTATTATACATCTCCTTAGATGTGCCCAGCTCAGAGATATGAGCAACCAAGTGCTTATGAATAGAATCTCTGATAATCTTCTTCGCCTTGTTTTCCCCTTTCTTGTACTTTGTTTTAGTGGTAGCCAGTGCATTTGATGGAGGCTCAGTGATCTTTCCCTACACATAATCCATAATATCTTGATCCTCCAATGTCAGATCCAAGGACATTTTCCAAGCATGATAATCAAACTTATCATTTAGCTTGTCATTAAATTTGAAGTATGATAAGGAAGACATTGACCCTGGTCCTTGTCTATTCAACTTTGGCACAACCCTGACATACACCTTCATGATCGTCTTTGAAATCGGGCATACCTCTCACCACCTTCCTTGCTTCGGGAAGGGCTTTATAATGAAGGTGTGCAAACCTCTGGTGCCATAGCTTGGATTGAAGAGTTGCGTTACATGTCATGGCTCCCATTGGACTTCCTCCAACCTGATAGAGTGTGTCAACCATGAAACCAAGAGTGAACGCTTCTTTGAAGTTCCTCTTCCAAATGCGTACCTTTCCATCGATGAATGTCACCCTGAATCCTTTGTCTTCCATTGCTAAGATAGACACTAGATTTTTCTTCAAGTCAAGTACATTCAACACATCTTGCAAACAGAGGACTTGACCTTGATTTAGATGAAGGGTCACAGTCCCTGTCCCTTTCACGGGATAGGTGGCATTGTCTCCTAGGACAATTTCCAAATTAATATCATTTTCAATCAAATCAGAGAGGACCTCTTTATATCCAGTGAAGTGCCTTGAGGCACCACTATCAATCAACCAGTTATCCAGGGTGTCAGGAGGAGATGCAGCAAAGAGGGCAGATATAAGAATATATTCATTTTTCTTATCAACAACATTGGATTCATCATACCTGGAGTTCCTTGACCTCTTGAAAGGTTGACCATTTCCATTTCCATTTCGATCAGAGGAAGCCTTCCTCTTTTCTTTGAACCTGTTGTTCCTTTGATCATTCCCCCTGAAGTTGTTGTTGTTGTTGTAGTCATCATCTCAGGGAGAGTCCCTTTTATTGGGGCACTCTCTAGCATAGTAACCAAACTTGTTACGATTGTAAACTCTTCCCTTCCTTCCTTTGGGACTCGCTCTTCCATGATTTTGATTTCTTGGACCAACATTATTCATCTTCTTTGCATGAGCGGTGAAGGCAATAGGGTCACTTCCATTTCCATTTGAGGGATCGTCTCTCTCCATCATCCTTGTCTCCTCTTGAGTGCATCTCGTCAACAATTCATCAAAATCAGGAATTATATTATTATTGAGAATAGTAGTATTAAATACATACCATGGTCGGCATGGTCCTCCAAGAGCAATGAGAGTGAGCTCTCGGTTAGCTATAGCCTCTCCAATATCTAAGAGATCACTCTTGATTTTGATGATCCTCATGAAGTAGGATTGGATGGACTCTCCCTTGTCCATCTTGATGTTCTTCAACTTGTTCTTTAAAAAGAGAATTTGATTAGCATTGCTAGCTATGAACATGCCAACCAACTTATCATACATCTCCGTAGATGTGCCTAGCTCAGAGATATAACCAACCAAGTGCTTATGAATAGAATCCCTGACGATCTTCTTCGCCTGGTTTTCCCCTTTCTCGTACTTTGTTTTAGTGGCAGCCAGTGCATTTGATGGAGGCTCCGTGATCTTTCCCTACACATAATCCATAATATCTTGATCCTCCAATGTCAGATCAAAAGACCTTCTTCGCCTTGTTTTCCCCTTTCTCATACTTTGATTTAGTGGCAGCCAGTGCATTTGATGGAGGCTCAATGATCTTTCCCTGCACATAATCCATAATATCTTGATCCTCCAATGTCAGATCGAAGGACATTTTCCAAGCACGATAATCAGACTTATCATTTAGCTTGTCATCAGATTTGAAGTATGATAAGGAAGACATTGACCTTGGTCCTTTTCTATTCAACTTCGGCGATTGTTCTTCTCGCTCTTGCTTGGGATTTGTCTTCACCTTAGCTCTGATACCATGTTAATTTTAGTTAACCATGGTATGTTCTATGCTTAGAGCAGCTTACTTCAATCTTTCTTCTAGCCCAATTCAATTTCCAGATATGCAATCACATAACCATTGATAGTAAATGCTGATAGAACATAAATAAATCGACAGAAGACAAGGCAAGACAAGAGACACAAGAATTCTTATAAGTCAACAGGATGCCCTAGCCAGCAAAGTCTTCGCTGGTCAAACCAGCCAATCATCCTCCAATGAAGCTCAGTCAAACTCGGCCTTTAGTCAAAGTCAAACACAGCCCAAAACAGTCCACAAATCTGGTCAACACAGTGGTCAAAGTCTGCAGTCAGAACAGCAGTCAAAGCTGCGGTCAACAGCCGTCAAAGTCAATGGTCTGCCTCGGTTTTTGTGCCCCAGCTGCAGCATCTCCAAATTGGAATTCTGACCCAGAAAATGCAGTCAAATCACAAGTGTTGACCCAAAGTCAACGCTGGTCAATGCCGTCTTGAAAAGACCTAAATCAGTCCGAAAATTGCAGCTTCTGTTTTCACACGTGTGAAGGAGAGAGAAGCCTCTAAGGCTTAACGAACCAATCAGATGAGAGAGAGATGTGTGAGATGGATGAATGATGAAATGAGGATCGTGTCTCTCCTTTTTATATCCATGACTGTGGGTGTGTGACACAACTTTTGGGGCTTGTGAGCCTACATTACAATTCTGGCCGACCTTGACAAATTGCACGTGTGGAAAATAAATTCAAAATCCAGCTTCTTCTCATCCAAACAAGATGATCTTTAGATCAATTTTGCACCTCTCTAAAAGAGGAATCCAACAAAAATATCATCTCCATCATATGAGCAGTGCAACATGGAGTTTGGCCCTAGTTGCCAAATTTAACATAAAGTCACTCTAGAATTGTCAGAAATGAAATTTTATTTAAGGAAATTTATCCCTGAACTGCCAATTTTCAACATTGTATACTGAGTTTTTGGTTAAGGCCAACAGAGTCAAACTTGATATGTAGGCTAAATTACCCTCTTGGGGTGTGTGCCCTTGTTAAGTGAGCCCATAATCTCTCCTAGGAGGATGACTCGAGCCCTTATTTGTATCATCTCATCTTCTGACCTTCTTAATCCATTACATAGAGTGTGATAAGCCTAAGGGAACTTAAATTTGGAATTTTCTCTTGGGTGCACTACTGCATTTCTATTTCCACAGCTTTTGCACTCTTTCTCTAGCACACATACAAGGTGGGGTTTCTCAAAAATTGGGTGAGATTTGGTTCTATCAATTCTCCCATTGACCTCTGTAAGTCTCAAAGCATTGGTTGTGAATCTTGAAATTGGGATTGTAAAAGGTGTCTCAATTAATTATCTGAAATAAGCATATGAACAAATATTGTTGGGCAAAAATAGTATACAAATAACCAATTAGATGCTTTTGGAAAAAGCGGGAAATGGCAGAAAAGCTACATGATTTCTTCATGGTATGTAAGAGATAGGTCCAAAGGGGCATATACCTCTAGAGTCCAAAGTGAACGTAATTTGGTTATTTATGGCACGCAAAAAGTTGAATGAGACTGATAAGCCTATCATTAAACCTTGTGGGCATTAGTTACACCGGTGATGTACTATCGTCTTCACCAATTGACTGTTTGCTAAGGCTTCAACTACAAGTAACTTGTAACTATTTCAAATAGCTATACTCATATCGTTAAGGGCTACAAACAAGAACCACGCATATTGCCACATGATATTCAGAATAATATAAGAAGCTTGAGACCATCAATTCATATATGGTCTACATACAAACAACAAATTTTTTATAGTTTCTGAAATAGAGAACGTTATTAATGATCATTCACATCCATGTAGTAGATGATGTTCAAAATGAATATTTTAAAGCAGCCAATTGAAGATACATGATACAAGATTTCTTAAGGTTGCAAAAGACAGGTCAATATGGGTATTATGTCTCAGAAGAATCTAATAGTATAAAATTTAAATATGTCTATGACTCTATTGGACCTAGTAAAGGCCACAGACAACTGCCTGAATCAACTTTCATTGATGCCATAAGAACAGGCCAACTATACAAACAAAGAGTCATTATCTTGTAAACCATGATCAGAACCTGGACCATATCAACTCAGCTGTTATGGAAGCAATATAATTAAAATTGCAAATAACAATACTAGGTTGAACTTAACTTTGAATTCCATGTGAACATTAAAAGAACATAATTATGGAGGGGAGACTCCAATATGCAGTGCTTGAGCTAGTCAACTAATTACCAGCAGCATGTAGTGGTAGGGACCTGGACAATAATGGTTTTTTTCTGGGGATGGTTAGATATTTCTCTACTGAGTCTGTTTACCTTCTGTTGTATTTCAGTATATTTTCCTTTAAACCTTTCAGACTTTCTCCCTGTGTAAATGAAAATAGAGGCAATGGTTGAGAGGACCTATAGAAGTCCCAAAGTACAGGCACAGAAAAGAATGATGCAAAATAATAGAGAAGAAGGCTGACAGCATTTTGTGATTACTCTCATACCATAACTTCTTTGGATAAACTGCCACAACTACGTCCAGCTCTGGAAAAACAATTTTAGTCTGTCATTTCAAGCAAAACAGTTTCAATATAGTTGTAACGACAAATGAGATCCAACTATTTCAAATGCAGCTCAACCCCATTCATATCAGAGCGATGTGGAGGCTCCACTCCGAACTTCAACAGGTGCCCAGTTTCATAAGCTGGACGTAATTGTGCAATCACTTGTGCATCTAAATAAGCATCACATGAAAAGCACCACACTGAAAGATCACTGCAAAAGATAAAGGGAAAAATCTTCTATATAGTGGCAGAGAAACCTAGTTACAATTAAATAAAGGAATGATGGAAAATATAATTTGTTATACCTGTAGCTGATAGCCAAGCAATGCCCAGTGCTTTCATAGTGCTCAAGCATGTGGCCATTGATGAAGCGGCTGCACAGAACCTCTTTACAGCTCAGGCAAATCCAATTTTCTGCAGGATGGTCACAGCTGAAAAACAAAAAATGGATGCAAGAATCATTGTACACATTTATTCATCGTTGAAGACATCTCAAAATCCCGTCTTCCTTATTCAACAAAGCTAATAGAGCAGAACACTTAGATATCTTACTTCCAAGATCTTATAAATTTATAATTTAACCATCAATTCTGGTTATAAAAACAACTAATAGTCCCCACACTGAGGTGTGCTTCTCAATTATAAGGCTTGTAATAAGAGCAGAAGTCTACGTTGGTGATTTTGTTTGACTGATACAACTAACGATAATGCAATATGCTTAACCATGGAAAGATTTATAGATCTCCTCCACTTGAAATTTTGACAAATGCATTCTCAAACACGAAATAAAGTAACATTATCATTTTAGATGATCATCCCATTTTTTAATGGCCTTTGACATAGTATAGAAGTGCTTTCATTTTGATACCAAATGCCATCTCAGCCAAACACCCAAATTTCACCCAGCCATATTGATTATTTGCCCACGAGACTGTATAGAGAGAAATTTTAAAAAAAAATGAAAAATTCCAAAGAAGAGCAGGATTGGATAACTTTATCAATTTGACATGTTTGCCAGGTTGTGTAATATTCTGGTGCTTGAAGGAGAACATTACTCTGGACTGTAAGGTTGTTGAGAATTATGCTGAATGAAGCCCTTCATGCAAATGCCTAACAGCCGTACTCGATCTAAGCCAGTGAAACATGAATCTCTGATCACTTGCAATTAATCACAAGTCAAACTCTGCTCTTCCCTCAAACGATCCGATTCAACACCGGGTGAGTCAAACTCACGTTGACCAAGTTTGACTCGTGACTCACCAATTAATTGTGATTTAGGTGACTCAGGCCATTTTCAGCCCTCAACTCAGCGAGCAAGGGTTTTATCTTTTAGGGTTCTCGCTGCGTGGTTTAGTTAGGTTAAAAATTAAACGTCGCTCCGTAACTGACTTCTCACTTCTCAGGCCCGCATTTCATACATCGAGAAGGTAATAGAGGCATGGTTTCAGTTTCAGTTTACTCCGCATAATAGTCATAGTGTAATAGTGTAATAGAGGCGTAGTGTTCAGTGTACTCCAGTGTAGCTTCAGTGTGTACTCTGTCTGAGATTTCAGTAGCAATCAAGAGATTTCAGTTACTGTTTTTTTACTGATTGGTATGCAGTATTTTATAAACTTTTAGAAGCATATGCCTTTGGTTCTATGTAGTCACTGCTTAGGAATTAGGACTTAGAAATTTGGATTATGTTTGGACTCATAACATGTATGAGATACTTATTCATTCATGATATTTTGGACATCTATTGATAATATGTATTGTTTGGATATGGCTTTGTGTATATCTTTATTTATTGAATTCATCAATTGTTTGCCGATTTTTCCCCAATCAGATTAAAACTCTTTGCTCTTTTGCCTCACCGATTTATTGCAGATTCCGAGTCTGGTAACATTGATCTAAGCAGCCCGGGTGCAGGTGCAGGTGCAGGTACAGGTATGGATCAGGACAGTAAACAACATAATGCACTTTTAAAAGGGATGGCCACAACCGCTAAGGAACCACAATTGGAAACCGCCAGGATTTGAAGCTGCCTCTTTTAGGTTTTAACTAGGGAGGAAGGCATCTGTTAAAGAACCACACTTGGCAACAGCCAGGACAAACTGAAGATATATATATATATATATATATATGCCATGGTGCATGGATGTAGGTACTGGTCTGCTAGGTCCACGGTACTTAGATCATTTGCAACATCATTGTTGCAACTAAATTTGAACATAACAAGTAATGGGAACCCATTCTAACCAGATAAAATTCGCTGCAGAAACTATTCACAACAAACTGTGACCCGCCCACACACAAGTAGACAGGGTGCAGGGTGCAAGTGCAGGTCCTCCATGTCAGGGGTACTTAGCTCATTTGCAACATTATTGCTAAAACTAAAATTTAACATTTCAAGTTATGAGAACTCATTCTAGCCACATGAATTCCCCCATAAAATATTACAACAGACTGTCCCATAGAAATAATCCAAAAAATGAGCTTGCAATCTAACAATCATGTACGGGATTCGTCAAATGCAGGTCTCAAATACTATCGTCACTAGTCATAAATTATAACTGTGCACTCTGGCAGTAGCAGATTTTACAGCAGGCTACCTTTCAATCTCATGCCTGTGGCAACAATAATTATCAAGGCTACCATTAGGATTCTCGAGGGCCGGAGACAATAGTGATTATCCAGGTTACCTACCCTTGGGAATCTAGTGGGTCGGCTATCATTTAAATCTCTGGGTCTGTACTGATTATCATGGATAATACCATTGGGATCCTTTTGTTGGGCACCTATCTACTGAGCGATTGGATTTCGTAATAATTGCACTTAATGATGCTAAGCCATAAATAAATATTAATTTATTAAAAAACCCCACATACACTGGGTCCTGGGCAGTAACCAAAATTCGAGAAACCCAATTCATGACATTAAATATAAGCTAATTACCTCTTGCAGGGAGTGTCAAGGGCGGGTATATGTCGAAGATCAGAACACAGAGCCTGCAAATGGGGACAATCTGTGCGAGCTTCCACCCAGCCCGCTGCACTTCCGTAGCTGTCTTCCTGTCATAATTTTGCAAAATTAAATTTTATTGCATACCCGATTCATGTTGAAGCTCCATTCGAATTCAGAACCAGATAAATGTTTACCTGGAAAGAGGAAGTTGAAGAGGAAGCCATTGAATACTTTCGTATATAATTGGCTGTTGTTGGTCAGGATTATACTGTCTATCAAATTGAAGCCTTTCCTTTGAAGTTCCTGGCGGCACTGTAAAGGTTGCACCAATCCTTCTGAAAGAAAAAGAAAGTAAATGTTGCAGCGAAGCGACAGCGTTTTTGAGAAGCAAAGCTTTGGAAACGTACTTAACAAAAAAATTTCCCCGTAAGCTAGCATCTATTTTATATATATTTAAAAAGGAAAGATATATAATATCAAAATAGTTGTAAATATGATGATAATGATATCTATAATACATTAATGATTAATTATATGATTATTAATGATTTAGAATTTAGATTTTATTAGTCTTAAGAGTTGGTTTAGTTGGTCTTTGTTGTTAAAACACTACACTTGTGTTATTGAGAGGTTATTAGTTCAATTTTTTTGAGTTAGGTTTCTGGTTGAGCCACAAGGAAGAGGAAGTGATCCATTTGAGTAAATTATCTTGGATCTTGAACTACATAGAAAAAAAATAGATCAAAAAGTTTAAAACAATAAATTGAGCTAGTTGTTAAACACCTCCCAAGAAATATCCATTCACCAATTGTGAAAGCACCCATATTGTCAAATGTTGTAGCTATCAGGTAGCACCACCATGCATGTTCCACCAAAGCTTATTTCAGGATATTCATCACTAATATCATCCTTCATTCTTTTCCACTTTTCTAGCCTTTGCTTCTACTTCAATTTTCTAGGGACGTAAGTCAATGCTGCCCAATTTTAATCAAAGTGCCAAATCCAAGTCTTAAAATATGGTAGAAAAAACTTAGCATGCATGACCAATGGGTTTGGTTTGAGTGAAGGGTACATTGTTTCTAAGGTCGTGACAAAGGAGTTCAACAATCAACACCACCAAAACTCAGGTGCGTATAGGCATGGGTGCTTTTGATTAAATGCCAATTGCATGCCCTCACATGTGGTAGAATCCAATGAGATGCACAATCATGTTGATCCTAAAATCTTGAAAATTGTTAAGTCTGCTAGATTTTGAATGGGATATGAAAGTCTATTTATCCCATGTGGATTTTGATCAAGTTAGAACCACTCTCAAATATCCTGAAATAATTAATGGTAAATTTTCCTTTACTTTTTTTTTTTATCCTTTTAATTTAAGAATTTAACATCACCATTACGAAACATCTAGAGAGCATCCAAGGAGCACCCAGGGAGCATCTAGGAAACATGATTGGAGTGTAGTTTGACACGTGACAGCAAGTATGGAAGCGTGGTGGTTCCAAATTCCATGAAGTGAGCAAATTGAGGCTGGACTATGATTCTATTTTTTAGAAGTGTGGTTCTTGAGCGATTGTGATACTAAATGTTGTATAACATATATATTTGCTTTAAAAGAATTAGAATTATTATAATATACAAAAAAATATATATTATTATTTATATAAATGAGATAATTAGGGAAAGAGGGAAAAATAATGGAGGAATAATTTATTACGGAAATATCCAACATGATAACAACATATATACTAATAAAATATAATATGTATCTAAAGCAAGTTAAAAATTTGTTTATAAATTCATTGGGGCCACAACTATTGCATTAATGATCTAGATTCAAAGTCATTCAACTTAATACTTTTTAGGTGGACAAATGGGAGGAATTGGCATGCATAATCCATTTTAGCAGTAGGTCTTAGTTAGGAAAATTGAGGTCTAGAATCTTCTAGAGCCATTTGAGGCATCAAATGATGTTTTTTGGGGTTGTAATGCCCAGAGTTTGTGTACACACACTTATGTTGATATTCACATTGAGACCTTTCCACCAATGAGAAAATCATCTCAACCAGAGCTCATCTGTGAAAGTTATGCCTCCTACAAGTTGACCTACCTTGTTAACAACCATTGTACAAGTGGATGCCACATTCCCTTCCCCTCCCCCCACCTACCTCACACATGTGGGGCTAGTCATGTGTGGACTTTGACAATATTTTAGGTCCAAAACCTTATCACAATTGAAGGTTGAGGAAGTCAAAACCCTACCCCTAGATCATTGTAACCATCCCTTCCCACATTTACCCAAATTCACTGCCCTGCGAAGGTAAACATGAGACGAAGATTTACTATGATATGACTCGACCTCCAAGCTCCAATTAAGTAAGTGGGGCCTACAAATTGACCACAAATCGATAACTCACAACATACTTTAGGGCTACAAGATACTCATGGGCCAAAGGACCACCCTAGGTGACCAAACCCTGAGTTGAGGCTCTTTTTCACTGACCTAGAATCCCAACCGCATGCATGACAAAGCCTGGGAGTCGTTGAAGGCCTCCAACCGCATGCACAACACAGCTTCCATGTGGTTATGACCTAGCTTGCCTAGTTCAGAGGATGTGGTCCCGAAATTTGAGCCACAATTCAAGGTCAGCCTTCAGACCACTACCTAGAACTGCTTGAGACTTCCCAAAATGATTCATGACATGACAACAATGCTAAACATTCAAACTCAAGTCAGAAACTTGACCTATATTTTCTAGAAAACACTAGACATTTCGTCAAACACATGGCAAACATGTAAGCTACAAGCCATGAATGCATATCTGATCATAATAGTCTAAGATTCATCTGAGAATCACCAGAAAGGCCCTATGCCCTCTCCTCATAGCTGAAACAACACTTATTAGTCCTTACATTCATTAACCAATCGATAACTAAATGATTCATGACAAGAGCCATAGGTAATACACATCATATAACCAACATATAACCAAAAAATAACCAGCATAGAAACCATGGGAACTTTATAACACCCTCTTCCCACATTTACCCAAGCTACCCGGTTCACTAGGGTAAACATGCAACGAGAGGCTACTATGATCTGATTCAACCTCCTAGGTCACCTTAAGGAAGTGGAACCGAAACCACACAATTACATAGACCTTCTGCACCTGCTAGAGGACACCTAGGAGCCATCCAAATCTTCCAGGTGACTATCCCCTGAGACAAACTAACATTTTTGTACATCAATCCCCCAGTCGCTCCCTTGATATGGGAAAGAGTGTGATTGGAACCCTCCAGTCGCTCTCACAACATGGGCATGCATACGAATGGGGGATTTTCCAGGTAGTTTTGAGCTTGTGGCCCCGATTTCTGTGCCACTTTCTCAGGCCCAGGACTAAGGTCATTGCCAAAAAATCCATGACACTTGCAGAACTTAAAGATAACAACGAAATAATGATGTAGATGCAATCACTTGAACAAGGACTTGACTGGACCCCTACTAGCCATGACAAGCATTTTGTCAAACATGTCACAAATATGTAATCTATTGGTTTAAACAACAAATCTAAGCATAGGGGTCTCATACTTATCTGAGATTTGCTAAGAAGCATTGTTCCCTTATCACATTAGCTGCATTATCATCTATTAGGTCATATATTCATTTTTTATTCAATTTCAAGTCAAAACATGATGAGATCCATACATCATCACTATCAAAATACATGCTCATAACCAGCGTAATAACAACAAAAATACCAAGGATACAACAACCATAGAATCCACATACAAACCAGTACAATACTCATGAAAGAACAAAGGAAAAGAACCTCTTATTAATGTATTCAAAGGCCAACCAGGTTTGGGACTTCGATGTTCGACTCGACCATAGATTGGCTAAACCAAATCCTTCTTTCAGCCAATCACCCCATTGCCATATTCCAAGCATGAATGTGGGAATCATAACCAAAATCAGCTAGGGCTTCCCAAGGCTACACCACCTCACCCTCATCAATAGAACCAGGCTTTATTGCAATCCACACCGAATCCCTAAACTGAAACGATAAACATGTAACACCAGGCTTCACCATGATCTCCACCGGATCACTAGGCAAAAACAAGCATGGATGCCAGCGGATTTCTCCACCTACATCGTGAGGAATTTCGTTGTTTCCTAGTCTCTAGGCTTTACCACAATCCACACCGGATCAGTAGGCCCTAACTGAGACTCCACCATATAGGCTTTACCGTATATCTCGTCATTCACTGGCAAGGATTCCTAGGCCTAATCAAGGGAAACCACCTCTAGGCTTTACCGTGTATCCCGTCATTCATCGGTAATGATTCCTAGGCCTATCGTGGCACACATTACTTGGGTTTACCATAACCCATGGTCTGGTTTAGGGGTCACTAGGCTAGTGGCTTTACCACAATCCAAATTCCAGTTCAGGGATCACTAGGGCATGTGTTCTTTCATTCATAGATCTACCTCACTCAACTTTGAATACATCCAGAAATCCAGCTCAACCAAAATATGAGAACAACATCACACCATGGCTATCTAGAAATGGAAAGGCTAGGCTGAAAAACACTATCACACTTAGCAAAACCCATGCCCATGACATCAAGAGAACCAAGAACACACATGCAACACCATGCATGCCAAATCTAGCAAGGAAACCACACATGTAAATCGATACCTGGAAATAATCCTGATGTAGCTGCTTGATCCTGATCTTCCTTGCTTTATCTTTGCTTCCTCTTGCCTTCTTTTGCCTTTCTTGATCCAATGTTGAAGTACTCCAAGAAAACTCTGTGTGTCCAAGAGTGTAAGAGAGAGAGAATAGAGAGAGAGCTCCAAAACTTAACTGACAAAAAAAGGTACCAACTGATCCTTGGAAGCCTTTTTATCAATGAGACCTCTAATTTCTTCATTTTCCATTATTTTCCTTCATTTTCCTCCTCACATGCAACCTATGACCTTCACCTTCATTTTCTCCTAATTTCCATTACTTTAATAAATAAATGCCAATAAATGCCACTTTTCCTTTCCAAAGCCTCTGCCAATTTCCTTAGCCATAATAACCGAAATGAACACCCACGTTAGGATGTTTTTCCCAACATCTATATTGGAATAAGTGTCCCATAACCATGGTTATTATTTTTCCTTTATTAACTTTTATTACATGGAATTTTCACCAGTTTTGTTACAAACTTAGTCATAATATTGCCAATATGATTACTACAAATGCTCATAGATCACAATAGGAAAATGTCTCATATTAACATATGAAAATACTAACCAAGTCAAGGATTTCCACATACCACCCAACCATATATTAGGTTGAACCAAATCTCTCTTTCAACCAATCACTGTCACAACATATTCAAAGAATGAACGTGGGATCTCATGGAAAAACTGAGACAAAAACAAATCAGAGCATCCAAAGGTCGAACCACCTCAACCCTCAACCACAATGATTCCACCTCCAGGATCATACATCACTAACACCAACCATATTGATCTCTACCCAAGTTGTCCAGGGCTCTAGAACTAGTAACTCAACCCACAACCTTCCAGGGCTCCAGAGCATTTGTCCAACCTGGCTCCAGGGACTAGTAACTCAACCCAACAAAGGCTCCAGAGCGTTTTTCCCAACCTAGGCTCCAGGACTAGTAACTCAACCCAAGTTGTTTCACGCCTTCCATAGTGTTTGTTCCAACCCACAACCATAAAGAATTATGAGCACCAATAAGAAAAAAATCAAGTGGAAAAACCCACAACACCGTGGTTATCTAGGAAATGGCAAGGAAAGGCTAACGCCATTGTCAATCTAGGAAAATATCCATGCCAATGACAACACATGACCACAAAGTCACATGCATATACCATGCATCCATAAATCAACAAGGAAATCACGCATGCAACTTGTTACATGCAAAGCAATCCAGCTATAATTGTCGATCCACGTGTTCCCTTGCACCTTCCTCCTTTCCTTTTCCTTATTTCTCCAAATCCAATGTATGCCAAAGTGCTCCAAGAATTCTCCAAGAATACTCTAAGTGTGAAAGAGTATGAGAGAATGAGAGAACAAAAAAGAGCTCCACCCAAAAACTGTCAAAAAAGCTAGAAACTAATCCTTGGAAGCCTTTTTATCATTGAGGCCTTTATTTTCATAATTTTCCTTCATTTTTCCTTCAATTTCCTTCTCATTCAACTTCAACTTCAACTTCCTTTTCTCATATTTTTCTTTATTTCATAAATAAAATGCCAATTAATGCCACTTTGCCTTTGCCAATTTCCATAGCCATTAATTAATTATCAGTGATACCCATCACTATGTTTTTACCAACATTCAGATTGGAGTATGTGTCCCATGACATTAGTATTATCTTTTTTAAACGTAAAATCAAAAAGGGGTTGTTACATACCCCTCCCCCTTGGGGGTACACCATCCTTGGTGTTCAATGAAACCTATAACCATCAAACTGCTAAAAAACAAAACATACTACCCATGGAGCTTTATAACATAGCTCGATGCAGTATTTACAATGTACAACTACTGCAAAGCATGACCAACATAACAAACATGAAAACCATACCACTTATTGTATAGTCATAACATAACTCATTACGACATCTACAACAACATCCATATATAGATATACATATACCAAAAACTTATTTTTTCAAACCAGCAAATAATGAAAGATGCATAGCCCGCATTTGATCATCCATCTCTCATGTAGCTTCATCGGGCCCAAAGTGTTTCCACAACACTTTAACCTGCTTGATTTCTTTGTTCCAGAGCATGAGATATTTTTGCTGCAATCTATGCCCTGTTTAACCCTGCCTTACGCCCATTCCTTGTAAAATACTTGTTTTTACAAACGAAGCTTGAACTCCAGTGCTAAGTTGCTTTCAACCCCCGCATTGCTTTCCCTCTTGGATATTCCTCACTGGTTACAGGAATTTAGTCATTCTCCCACCTTACAGTTTTCCTTCCATTTTACTTTTCAAGATGGTCATGGGGAGAACGAAGCCCAGAAAGTCTGAACCTGAAACCCCTCAAGCCCACAAGGTCAGGGCAATCCCTGGACCTAAACCTTTCATTGACAAACAAGCTCATATTTGCGACCCTCTATACCCTTTCAGTGTCTCTCGTGTCAGACCCGACCTGTTAGAAAGCCATGTTAAGGGCCGAGATCGATTCAGAGTTGTTCAGTCAGGCCTATATTACCAAATTGCTCCGCCCACCTTTCGAGTTACTGAGTTCATATGTTGGCTCAGGGATGCCTATGATGAGTGCAAAGATGTATTTATGTCGGCTCAGGGAAACAATATTTTCCGTATATCTCCCGAGCTCATAAAGGAAGCCCTCCATTCTCCCACAGCCAGAGCTATGTCGAGTTCACAGAGTTATCCCTGTCCCTTCAGTTCTCCAAGTTGCCTTGGAGGGAGCAAAGTGAATTCCTCTCTTTCATTTCAGATTCTCATCTTACGACTATCCCGTCCTTGGATATGGTGCCCTTGACCACATTCAGAGACAATCTCCAGCTTATTCTCGCTTTCATCTCAGGGTTTACTAGGTCTTAGGGAGGTCAAGCGGGTGTCAAAATAATGTATAGCTCTCCTTTGGCTCATGTCTCAGCGGGGTGTTGTTTTAGACATCCCCACTTTCCTGGCTTCGACCATTTAAACCCAGTTCCATGAGTTACCCTCTTTGGGGGCTTTCCGGTTCTGCTCATTAGTGTTTTACCTCTTTCTATTTGAACACACTGACAAGTTCGAAACTTTAGGCCTCAGAAAGCTTTCGAGAGAAAATTCCCAACCAAGAACTGTCTTTGAGTGGAACGTCTTAGTGCATCAACAGCCTAGCAGTAGGGGTTATACAAAGTTCTTGAATGAGTTCATGTCCATTGTCTATGGCATACTTCATGATAGCCCTCCGCCCAGGATTTTTCCCGAGCAGAAGGATTGGCTGCAGTTTGATGATGAAGAGAGCATAGGGGACTGGTACCTGTTTGACGACTACACTGAGATCAGAGTCTATGGTGCAGATGTACCTCCCTATCACCTGCCGGTGTTTACTGCTATGCGAATTTTCACCCTTGAATACATCCATCAAACCATGAAAGCAGACCAATTCCACTTTGTCCCCACAAAGAAAGGCTACATTCTTAAGCTCCCCACCACTATCGGCCCCTTCACCGTAAACTCAAGACACAACCTCTCCACAGTGGAAACATTGCTTCAGGGGATGGATCTAGTACAAGGGAAAGCTTGGCCCTATGACCTGAAAGGAATCCTTTCCAATAGGAAAAGGAAGGTTAAATCCACTGCATATGTACATGAGACTAGGCCCTTCATTGAATGGAGAGCTAACCTTGATACATGGCCTTTGGCTTCGCATATGGAGGCCGAATCTTCGGCTGTAGAAGGAAGGGGCGACACTGCTTCAGCGAGTACAGAGAAAAGAGGGCAGGTCGACGAGGCTGATGTTTTAGAGGAACAAGAAGATATGGATACAGGGGAGGGATCCCATCCCTCTAAGAAGCAAAGAACTGAAGAGGTGGAGATTATCTGGGAAGATATTCCGCAGGAGGAATTGATCCGGTACGAGGAGCCTGACAAGGGGAAGGTTGGTTTCATGGTAAATTATGATGGCGCTTCCTCTTCAGAATCCTCTGGGATATCACAGGCCATTTCAGTTAACAAAGCCGAAGTAAGGGAAGAAATTGGAAATATAAACCGGACAGTAAGGGAGAAACTCTGAGCAGAATTGGCTGGGTTTGTGGATAAATATCATACCCGCCTCACCTCGGAGCTTGATATGGACAAAGAGTAGTTGATAATAGCCATCACAGAGGCAGTACTAGATCCAATATCTAATGAAATAAGCTATCGAGCTTTGGAGGTTGATGTGAATCTGGCATAGGTCCCTTTAACCGACAAGCTCGGTCTCCATCAATGCATCGGGGATATGTTAAGAGACGAAGTAGTAAAACTTGCACTTACATTGAGGAAGTTGGAAGACAAGTACAAATAGGTGTTAGAGAACCAGAAAAAAGAGAGGGCTGGTGCCATATGCATCAACAATAATCTGCATAATCTCAAGAGAATAGTGAGGGAAAAAGGAAGTGACAAAGACGAGATCCAGAAGAAGATCATCTTGGAGCTAGAGGCCGAAAACTCAGAGTTAAGGAAGAGACTGCACATCCCTTGCAGGAATATATACAAACAGAGGAGCTAGCCCAGGCAGAGAGAGATAAATCAGCTCTCACTGATTCATTGGCCCAGGAAAGGAATGGGAATGCCAAGACAATTGCATAAATGGTTGCCCTCAGACAGAAGATGGCTGAGTTTTATGGGAAATGGGACACACATGTATGCATGACCTCAACCTCCAATACGCCTGGTACCACCCTAGCGCAGCTAACCAAAGCGTTGTCAGAGTTGCAGGTCTTAGAGAAGCAAGCCCACACAGCACATCAGAAAATATAGGAGTTGGAAGCTAAACTGGAAGAAAACGACAAGGTGGTAGCAACTCTGCAAGAAGAGGTGGAAGGAGCTAAAAGGGAGAAGTTGCAACAGGAAAAGATCGTCAAGGAACTGACCAACCAGATGAAAGGAAATGAAACCCTCTTGGAAGCCAGGTGACTCATTTAGACCGACATTATATTAGAGGTAAAGAAACGTTGGAAATATATTACTTTAATGGATGATAAAAATATTGCGGTTCGATTATTCAAAGGAAAGTTGTGGGAAGGTCTAGCGGAAGTGGAGGCAAAGGTGGCCATGGCCAAAAAATATATCACGTTCCTGAACGGATTAGACTCTGAAGAGCTAGCCACCCAAGGGATCAGAGACTGTTTCAAGGGAGTGATGGAAATCAGAAGGGTAATCGAGAAGGAAACCGCGCGTGCAAATGCATTGAGTGGTTTGGAATAGGTCGTCAAGGGAGTGGAGTGATTCGACCAAGAATGGGATGAGCTGGTGAAGGTAGGCCTCCCATCATGTTGGGAGCTGGTAATGGCTGCGTTTTCAGGCCTAACAGATTATGAACAGAAGTTGATGGCCGTTATGAACTAGACTGATCTCCCCTATGAGAAAACTACTTGCCTGAAAGTTAAAACAATAATTACTGCCCTGGGAAAAGAGATTTCCCTTCTCCATCAGATCAAGCAGTGCTTGGCCGTCCACGTGGATTACTCTTAATTGACTGATATACTGGCCTTAGTGGAGATTTTTGCCACTATGCCCCCACCAGGGGTGACCATATGGCAGAAATGCAGCATGTCAACATTCCAGTCGCCACACCATCCCACCAGTCCCCACCTCCTCAGAGACAGAAAGCTGGCTCATCTGCATCATCGACACTTCCAAAACAGCCTGCAGTAGCCATGCCCTGTCATCCAAAAAAATGATACTCATGATCCAGCCCAAGTGGCCTTTTTACTTGTTATTTCTTTTACATTGTAATATCGGATGAAATCTTCATTTTAACCTATGCATTTTATTTTCTGTTTAGTTGTTATGTTTTCAGTTAGCACCTTCATTAAGGCCATTATGTAGATGATGGGAGGCATTTTTCCTCATCATCAGTTTTGATTTTGATAAAGACTCCAAACAGAAAAGATATTTCTGTGGGCGAGTATCGGTCTAAAATATCTTTTTTGCAATACTCAACTCAGGGGTTATAAAAGAAAGAACCTAGATCTGAAAAAGGGTTCTAGATTTTTCAGAGCAAAGACTATTAGTAAAAAATCATCCTTTTGTAAAGTTTTGAGGCAAGTTTCATTAATATATGTTGAAGGTTCCTGTTGAGGAATGGAAGCAAAAATTTTCTGTTGTGTAATGTATTGCTAATGAGATAAGTTACAGTTTGTACTTTCCTCAATTGTGTCTTAATAAAAATGTTCATGGTATTTCTATCATTCTCTTGATATCGTAAGTTTTTGGAATGCGAGTGTGGATTATTTGGATGTGAATTTATCTTTGAAAAGGTACTCATGTCTATCTGTCTGTAGCACTTTAAATATGGCTCGAAGCACGATATTATGTTCATTTCTCATATCATATTCATAACCTTCCTACTGATATTAGCTCTGGTAGATTCTTATGTTAGTATAAGCCTACCTGTAGTTAGTATTTCCTTTCATGTTCTATCACTGACCCCATGCTCGGTTATTTTAATATCTTTCAACTTGTTTCATGCTCGGCCCTACTTACATCAGTCAAATTCAAGTCTGCCTTTGATATATGCTCATTGATCTTTAAGATTTACTATTGGGTATCACAATTGCCTTCTTTCTTTCTCTGATGTCTTGGTCCCACACCTAAAAACCTTAAAAACTTGTTCCTAACAATAGGTCTCATATTCTCAGCTACAAAAAGCCTACTTAAAACCTCTTGATTTAATATGTCCTAGGCACTGGTCCTTAACAACTTAGGGTTGTCTCTAGGAGTTACAAAACCTATGATGTATCTATGATCCATAACTAGAATAGAATCCATAACCACTACCTCTCTTATTAGGTGTATCCATCCATCTACCACCTCTAACCGTGTCATCTCTACCCGACCTGTGCCCACCATGAGACCGGCTACCATATGCCCCATTGGTCCTTTCCTCTTGTCCATAACTGATCTATGGTTGTACCTATCTCTCCAAATTTGATAAGCTCTAAATAATAACTTCATTGACCTTTTCTTGCTTTTCTTGTGCCATGAAAAGTCTTTCCTATGACTTAATGATCCTGTCATTATCCACCTTACAAAATCTTATTTCTGCCTTTAAAATGATCAAGGTGTCTACTATGTTAGGAGAGTACTCATCTCTTTGCTGCTCATATGATCTGCAAGGAGAGTCACATGAACTGTAATCCATCATTTTTCTTGTCATATTTGATATTCTACTTCCTACAAACATTCCATGTCAAATAACCAAATATAAACATAATCTAACATACCTTAGTTAAGTTCAAGGGAGGCTATCTCGTTTGCACAGCCAATCCAGATTAGCACAACATATGTATATAATTAAATCAACATATCAATCATCTCAACATCAACATCATACCAACATCGTAACATACCAACATCATCATGATGACACAAGACCACAACAATGAATGTCACAATGCATGCATAACAAACACATTGACAACTAACATGCACACATAATAATCACATCTACCCCAAGGTCCAATGATGCAACCTTGCTCTGATACCACCCTATAACCAACCCTTCCCACATTTACCCAAATTCATTGCCTTGCTAGGGTAAACATGAGGCAAAGAGTTACTATGACATGACCCAACATCCAAGCTCTAGTTAAGGAATTGGGGCCAACAAACTAACCAAAAAATGACAACTCATAACATCACTCAGGGATACATGAAACTCAGGGGCCAAAGGACCACCCCAGATGACCACCCTGAGTTAAGGCTCTTTTTCACTGACCTAGACTCCCAACCGCATGCATGAACATTCCTGGGTGTGGTTGAAGTTCTCTAACCACATCTACAACACAAACTCCATGCGGTTGTGACCCAACTTTCCCAGTTTAGAGGACGTGGTCCCAATATTTAAGCCACAATTCCAAGCCAACCTCCAAATCATTTCCCAAAACTGCCTGAGACTTTCCATAATTATTTATGACATGGAAACAAGGCTTAACATTCAAACTCAAGTAAAAAAACTTGACCTAGATTTCCTAGAAGACACTAGACATTTCATTAAACAAATGGCATACATGTAAGCTACAAGTCATGAATACATATATGATCATAATAGTCTAAGATTTATATGAGACTCACCAAGAAGGCCCTATTCCGTCTCCACATAACTGAAACAACACTTATTAGTCCATATATTCATCAACCAATCGATAACTAAATGATTCATGACAAGAGCCATAGATAATACACATCATATAACTAATATATAACCATAAAATAGCCAAGATAGAAAACATGAAAAATCAACCAGAATATTTCCAATATGATTGCTACAAATGCTCATAGATCATAATAGGGAAATGTATCATGTTGACATATGAAAATACCAACCAAGTCAGGGACTTCCACGTATCACCCAACCATAGATTGGGTTGAACGATATGTCTCTTTAAACCAATCAACCCCATGCCATATTCCAAGCATGAATGTGGGATCTCATGGAATAATTGTGAAAAAACAAAACCAGGGCGTCCAGAGGTCGAGCTACCTCAACCCTCAACCATAGTGATTCCACCTCCACGACCATACATCACTAATACCAACCAGATCGGTCTCTATCCAAGCTATATAAGGCTCTAGGAACTAGTATCTCAACCCATAACATTCTAGGGCTTTAGAGAATTTGTCCAACCTGAATCCAGGGATTAGTATCTCAACCCACCAAGGGCTCCAAAGAGTTTTTCCCAACCTAGGATCTAGGAATAGTAACTCAACCCAAGTTGTTCTAAGGCCTCCAAAGCATTTTTTACAATCGACGACTATAAGGAATTATGAGTACCAATCAAAAACTAATCAAGTGGTAAAACCCACAACACCATGGATATCCAAGAAATGGCAAGGCAAAGGATAAAACCATTGTCAATCCAGGAAAATCTCTATGGAAATGATAACACATAACCAAAAGATCATATGCATATACCATGCATACATAAATCAATAATTAAATCACACACGGATTTTGTTATGTGCATAACAATCCAACTGTAGCTGCTGATCCACCTTTTCCCTTGTGATTTATTGCTTTGATTTGTCTTCTTTATGCAAATCCAATGTATGCCAAAGTGCTCCAAGAATGTTCTAAGAATACTCTAGGTGTGCAAGAGTATGAGAGAATGAGAGAATAGAAGAGAGTTCCACCCAAAAACTGTCAAAAGAGCTAGCAACTGATCCTCATAATTATTTTTATCATTGAGGCCTCTATTTTCTTCATTTTCCTTCATTTTTTCTTTAATTTTATTCTCACACAAATACATGTCTCTTCACCTTCCTTTTCTCCTATTTTCCTTTATTTCATAAATAAAACATCAATTAATGCCACTTTTCCTTTGCTAATCCCCTTTCTAATTTCCATAGCCATTAATTAATCACCAATGATACCCATCATTATGTTTTTCCAAAAATTCAACTTGGAATACGTGTCCCATGACCTTGGTCTTATATTTTTTACATGGAAAATAAACCAGGGGCTATTGCAATCACTATCAAGCTATATTAAATATTGAGTTGCCAAGAGGAGAAGGGGATCCATTCTTAGCATTGTATCTTGTTCTATAACTAGGCAAAACATTTGAGAGGTGTTTTGTGAGCATAAAAGAGGAGGAAGAGGATTCCATATTATTCGTTCATGGCATAATGTCAAAAGGTACTCCATAGTGAGTTTCCATTCCTTTGTATGTGTGTTTTTTAGTAATTGAAGAAAAAAGAGAAGAATATATGCCTCACCTTCTCGTCAGGATTTCTCTCGTATTGCGTCGCCTAGGATAAATATTGTGTTCATTTGTGTGGATGGTGTGTACTTGTGCCTATTATTATTATTTTTTCTATTTTAGTTATTTCTTAAATTCAAGCAAACTAATAAATAATTAACATAGGATATAAGGAAAATTAGTTTTCGATACTCTAAAATTCTGAATATCACTAGATCTGTTGTAATGAATTGCTACAATTGAATATCAATATCGGTTTATAGATTATATAAACAATTCACAGATCAAATACTGTATACAAATTACATGTTTATCGCACAAAACATCATGCCAAGTACACATGTTCAAATTTTTTCACATATAGACATTTCATATCCTTAAACATCTATAATTATTTTAAATTTAATGCAATAATGTTTAATTTTAAAGTACATATTTCTTATAATATTTAATAAACTAGTTGATCATTAGAGATTGTTTGCAATTAAATGGCATTTCTATAGGGTAATATGCTTGGGTGGTTATAGAATATCCCTCTCAGGGATTTCAATTGCCCGAGGTAGACAATCAGATTAACTGTAAAGTTCACAAAGATGCTGCACACATGTTCATGCTAATATCTATAATCGACAAACTAAGATGAAGAGATTACCTCTTTATCGATAGAAAATCCTATGGAGAACAACAAACAACAAAGTAGAGATCCTTCTTCATTGACTCCAAATCCAGATCCTGCAATCAATCAAAGCACCCGTTTAATATCTACAACAATATAGTTTGTTATTGATTAAACTAGCATATGAGAAACATGAAACAATACAGATCTAAGCCATTCATATCATGCTACATAGATGATTGAAAAAAAATTGTGACACTGATGCATCAAATGGACAAAACATATACAGTTCTATTGATTTATAAAAAGGAGGATTACAACCATCGGTTGCACCAAGCCCTCCTCAGTCTTCCAATTCCTCTCCTTCTTCCTCTATTTTTGAGTGTGATGATGCTCAAGGCAGAAAGTCCTCAATGAAATTCTCCAATATTCAAACCTCAAACTACAACAATGAAATTCTTCTCTATATATATTCAATCCTTCGACCTTAGACCAAGAGCCCACAACTCCATTTTATAGTAGATGGAGAGGGAAAACATTGCCAACTTATTCAACTAGTTTGTAATGGGAAAGATCAAGATGTTTCTATGTCCTTCCATGCTTTTTCCTCGTTTAGGAGTCCAGTTGTATTTGGCAAGGCCTAATAACAGGTTTGTGCCTTTAAGTTTCTATTTTTCACTAGTCCTTTATGAGAAAAAGTTGGAAGTGCCAGTCACTTTTCCGCAAGATATTTTCCCTTTTCACACTTAAACATGGATAACGCTGCCCCTTGGGCAAGACAAAGCGTTACCCTAGGTACTAACACTCCCTTTACATGTCTTAAGTGCATTATAATGCAGTCTAGCTGCTTTTGGGTTGCGTTACCTTGGCAGAAATGGGTCTTGTCTAGGTCATTTTCTTCCTTCCATGTTACCTTCTCATTTGATATGATGAGGAGGTCATTTGTCCTGTAACATATGCCCCCTAAAGTGTGAGGTTAGAGATGAAGACGGTGGCCAAAATACTTTATAACAAGTGTAGCAGAATGAGAGACATTGGAGGACTGAAGAAAACCTGAAACAACAACATATGTTAGAAAATATAGTATTTGTCTTGAGTCGGGAATTCCCATGCTTAGTAGATAATCAACATGATTTATCTAGAACAAAGATATGAACAGTATGTCCACATATAAGCATAATGTGAAAGTGTCTGTCATAACAGGATCAAACTAAAAAGCTATCTCCAAAAAAACAATATCACAACTTGGGGAAGGAAACATAGCTGTAATGGTGTAACCCTCGTCCCAAGTTCTTGGTCGCTGCTTCACTAAACTGCATATTCCCATACATGTGAATGAAAGATTCGTAGTCAAACATTCAGGAAATTGTCTGATTACCAGTAAATAACAAAAACTGTTAACATATGCGAGGGCGACCATCGATAATGATGATGGTCCCCAGGATGCACAATACAATCTAGCGAGTGAATAAAAGGAGTTGATGTCGAACACTCGTAGAATCATTCAACCGGGAGCCAATAATGAAGACCCCCAACCAAACACAAGATGACCTGCCACTGATGTCTGCAAGTATCTCGGTACTGAAGTGTTTCTGGATCAACTTCCTAGATAAGATGTTGAAGTCGATAGGAAGAGATTTGTCAAAGGGTAGGCATTGAGGCGTCCTACATCTGTTGACATGAAACGGGAAAAGATGATTTTGTACTGATGGAAATAATTAAGAGAAAATGGGAATAACTGACGACAAATAATTTCTGGCATATGATGACTATGGTTGATACAAGGAGCAGTAGATAGCGGGATCCTCTTGAACAATAGAAGGCACTCTAACAGGGTACTAGGCAGCTTAGGCTTAATGAACACCAAAGAGTGTTAAGATTCACCAATGCAGGAACATTGGGAGATGAAGGCTAAACTCATAAATGGTAGGGTTCGGCTAAATGCGGAAGATTTTTCTGGGAAGTGCCATGTTGGAGATTTTTTGTTGCCAAATCGATCTTTAGAAAATGTAACATAAGAAGTATCCATGATGTCAAATTTTTTTACCCGTCTGATTAAGTTTAAGGAGTCCAGACGGGTAAACTCGGTGGTTTTTTCATATTTAGAGAGTCTGAAAACATTGTAAAAGACAACTCTAGGGGGGTACCTTTGTCATGTTTGATAACTGGGTCGACAAAGGGAGAATAGTAAGCCTGAAACAGTTAATTTTCCGTGAGTTAGTCTATTGAATCCTGAACAGTGAGAAAGCTATGTTCGATGGACATATACCTCAATTTTTTATGTGTAAGAGGAGATGGAGTACACTCAATGTTCTTTGTGAAATTTTAACGAGTCCAAAAAGGAAAAACTCGATGCTTTCCGTGAAATTTTAATGAGTCACGCGGAAAAACTCGGTTTAATTTCTCTGTTTAAAGAGATTTAAAAAAGATGAAAAGAATGGCTCATATGTCTCTGTCGTGGTAGTTTAAGGAGCCCAAAAAAGGCAACTCGGGGTTAATTTTTAGTTTTACGAGCTAGAAAAAGTTCCTAAAAAGAAAGCTCGAAACTGGGTCGAACATGGTCAGATCTGCATATAAACATTTAAAACCCATCGGAGCATCAGTAACATATAAAAACCAATAGTTGCGACGAAATGTAGCAAGAATTTACCTTTTTATATCAGAATAGCTAAGTGATTCTGACCTCCAGAATGGCTATAAGAAGGCCACAAACCTTCATTTTCACTCCGTTGAGTGATGTGATAGAGCTTTGGAGAAAAATGTGGTGAAACTTTAGTTGTCGATTGTGGACGATTCGGGTGACGGTTTTTCATTCCGCGAGATCCAGGTAAAAGCTTGAACCTTTCTCTGTCATTTCATTATGTTTTTAAGTCTTTTTTTTGGTTAAAATTGTCAGTTTTAGTAATCCCTAAAAAATTTAAGCGGCTAATGCAGGTGATGACTGTTGTGCCTACATTAAACACTCTTCCCGAGAAGAAACAATGCATTAGCACGCACTGTTGGGCACTATAGCCCGTGTTAGCTGGCAAAGAAATTTTAAGAACTAATTTTTTACCATTCTAAAGTGTTCTAGAAGAAAACTAATCAAGTGAAATGGTTTCTTATACAGGTATAAAGCTATTTACCATGCATATTTGGCGCGAAAGGGAGCATAAGTGGGAAGAATGTGAAATTGTTACCGATGCAGCTACTTTTCTAGTTCTCCATAGATGCGGATTGCTAAAGTGTGCTCATTTAGAGCTGATGAGGGGACAGGAGGACCTTCTGAGATGGATAATCCAGCAATGGGATGATCGCCAACATGTCTTTCATATCGGGGGTAATGAACTCTCGATTGAGAAAGACAACATCTATTTTTTGACTAGCCTATCATGCCAAGGGCCAAGGCCCAATCTGAAAGGATCAAAGGCTAATCCCCGCACTACTGTTGATTTGATCCATACACACTTCATAAACAATACTGTGGTAGTGAGTAACTGGGTGCCTACCGCATGGGTGGCATCGAGACCGCTGAGGTCTCTACTGTGGATGATAGTTCGCTTAGCTGGTGCCAAGAGTCAGCACGTGGCCACTAAGGTCTAGGTGTTGTTAGCACTGGATTGTATGCAACCCACTTTGACTGGTGTGAAGGGGTTATCCGTCGAGTTTGTGTAGAGTTGACATCATGTAAGACTCGGACCCAAAGAGAGTTTGGGTATGGTACACTGATCATCTCATTCATACTAGAGCGGGTGTCAGTCATGAGGCCAAGAATGGTCATGGATGCATTGGGTCCGTGGGAGCCAAGGCAGGCTTGCTGGGCAGCTTTGATTCCGCGGACTGGAGAGGGTCCAATCCGTCATTATTTTGATGAGGGATTCGTTGAGTGGCTTGAAGACTAGATCATCATGATTGAAGATTATCCCTACACAGGGATGAACTATACAGGAGATCCAGAGTTGGTATTGCCCCCGGGCACTCAGTGGGGCCTAGATGGTAAGAAAGAGCATGATCAGTGCAATGTTGAAGTATTTTTTAGTATATTTTGAATTTTTATGCAATTTTTTTGTTTAACGGGTGAAAATGTATGTTGACATGAAGCTTTGTTGCTTGACATAGATGTGTCACCTGTCTGTCCCACTAGAGCCCCTCGCTATGCGAGGCGAGGAATGTAGCTACCTGGGGCTAGTGCAGCAGTAGAGGTTCCAGAAGCTTCCAAAGAGGGTGATGACACACAGATTTTGCAGGAGCTTACTAGAAACCTAGAGGGTTTAAGTATGCGTGTGCAGCCTCTTCCCATGAGAGAGATCCCGGTCCATCTACAGCGGAATACAGTGGGTGTGCCGGAGAGATACTTGGTGCCTCTGAGGAGGATAGTCAGAGTAGTTGTCTGTTATTTTGAGCAGCAAGCTCAGTAGGATGAGTAGATAGATCTGTGAATGTCATAGCGAGGCTTTAACGAAGCCAATTTTTTGTAAAACACCTGAGTTTTGAGAAGTTTTTTGATATAATCTAAGTTGGACACGACATATATATATAGATATATACATATTTTGGTGATTTTTATCTCATGTGTTTTTTAATGTGTATGTATTTTCTAAAGTAAAAAATATATACTCATGTATGACTCTTTCTATAACAAGTGTGACAAATGTCAATCTAACACATAATTTTCCAATGAATCAGCTAATGCATTAAATTCTCTAGGAATGTGCTCAAATGCAATCGTTTGAAAGTGACGTTCTAAAAGTCGCACCTTTAATAAATAACGTAACAAGACAGAATGACGGATGTGATAATGATTGTTTAACTGCATAACTACCAGATGGGAATCTAACCTAACCACTAGATTGGAGATGTCACGAGATGCAGCCTCTGTGAGGAGTTGGATCACCTACATATACTCAAAAATGTTGTGGTGGCATTGCCTAGGAAGATTCCGCCGGAACCAAGGAGTTCTGACTCAAGTGTGTCGAGGACCCAAGCAGCTAATGCAATGTGCCTAGTATGACGACTAGCACCGTCCGCATATCCGACGTATGATAAGGATGATGAAGGCATCTGTGTAAAAAATAAAAAGAGTGTGTATGAGAAAAAAATAAAAAACCCAAAATATCCAGAGACATCAAAACAAAGGCAAAGCTCATATACATAAAATTACAAAGCATATGCCTAGAGGAGAACTAGGCAAAATACTTCTTCAGATAGAGCCCGTTGCAGGGCTCCGCGAGTGGAATTCCATTACAGTCCTAAATTTCATAAGCTCCTTTTGATAGAAATTTGGTAACTATGTAAGGACCAAGCCATAATGGTTGAAGTGTTCCTACCCCCAAGAGGTCGTGTCTCTGATCCTAGAGTAGAACGAGATCACCCTCTTGGAAAGAACGAGGCTTGATAGATTTTTCATATTAAGCTTTAACTCGGCGCTTGTGAGCTTCGAGTGCCAGTGTGGCATCTCGACGAGTTTTGTCCAAGTGATCGAGCGAGAGCAAGCGCTCTTCTGTGGCAGTTGTTGAGCCCTAAAAATGTCTTTTCTTTTCACCAAACTCCACTTCATTCCATTAATTCTTTATCATTTATAGGCCTAGAAGATCAATAAGAATGATTAAAATCACTTTAAGAATACATGCAATGACTGACTTATTATACTTTTGTGGTTTTGCTGTCTTAGTGATTTCTGAGCAGACTTAGATACAGAATGCAGTCATTCTGTAGCTAGTCATATGTTTCGTAGCCATCTTGGTGTTTAAATAGGTTACAAGTGTCATATGAGGGAAATAAGTATATGGTTAGACTCCAAAATTCTCCTGCATCATTCCTTGTCATCCACGAGGATTGAGTAAAAATCTAGAAGTGGTTATGCACGTGGAAAAAGCTAAAAACCAAGAAGCAGACTTCTATAAGGATAGGGACTCTTGGATTGCTTTCAGCAAAAAACGAGTCCTTAACAGGATTTTTAGTTTGATTTTGATTATAAAAGACACGTATGCCTATTTTTACTCAATGGCAGTTATGTAGTTGCTTATAAAAATAACTCGGTGAACCGAGAAAAGGAGTTGACGTTTTTAGTTTTCAAATACTGTGACACTTTGTTTCTGAGTGTTTCTTTTAATTAAAGGAGTATAACTTTGATGCATGATCTGAAGGAAACTTTAAGGAGTTAAATATTCATGTGCCAATATGATAGTAGAGGGCCCCTGCTATCTGAAGAGGCTTTTGCATACTGTCTAGATAAGTAACCTTTAATTCTGTTTTTTTCTTAACTTAGGCAGTTTTCTGAGTTTATCCTTTTGCATCATGTTTTATGTCATTTACTTACGTTGAAGAATCTCATAATATTACAATCAATTATTTTCTCATAAGCTGTTCCAATATATCTCTAATACGTGAATGAGATCTAGCTGTAGTACTTTAAGTTAATTGCATTTTAGTTCTGTTAATTGCATTTCAGTCCTGTTAGTTAGATTTAGAAGATCCTCATTATTTTTTAAGCTACTCTTGTCCTCAAATTCTGCTAACACATCACTATTATATGAATGAGAATTAGTTATATTATTTTGAGTTATTGACATTTTCTGTTCTACAATTAGGTAAGAGATTCTCATGATTTTACAAACAATCTTTTCCTCAAAGTTGTTCCAAGAAATCTCTAATTTCTAAATAAGAATTAATAGTAATATTGTGAGTTGCAGAATGAGCTAATTCTAGTGTCATAAGTTATTTTAGCATAGGGTTCCTTACTATGTTACATATGATCTTTTTCTCAAGTTGCTCCAACAGATCTCTAATAATGAATAAGATTTCTCTGTGATGTTTTAAGTTGTTGTTTTCTAAGAGAACCTCAATACATCAGAACTAATCCTTTTCTCAGTTTGTTACAATATACCTCTAATGAAACGAATTGGAATAAGTTTAATGTTATGAGTTACTTTCTTAGCAACTTTACAATTTGTGGATTAGCATTCTCTGTTCTTGTTATCATTCCTAGTTTAGAGTAGATTTTATTCTGTTTTAGTACATTCAGTAATTTTTCTTTGCTATTAATTTAGTTTTTCCCCTTAGCATAAAAACATAAAATAAAAAACACTAGAAAAACACTAAACACAACGAAGTAGGAAGAGGATAATTAGGCACATATGGTGCACTTCACTTCAACAGTTTACTAGCCCTGGTTGACAATTCATAATATCAATTTAGGAACACTAAATTGACTAGACAATGGTGGTGCCAGGTAGGAGTTCAACGATGAGCCTGAGTCATGGAATCTCCCACTCGATTGGGAGTACTACCTCCAGGCCGAATGAGAGTTGGAATGGCATGAAGCCTGTGGTAGTTTTGACTGACGTATGGTATGCCCATAACACAGAATATAACTTCCGATGCCATGTGGTTTTATGATTGCTGACTAACCGATGAATCATGGTTTTGAGGACGCCATTTACGGCTTCGACTTGACCATTCGCTTGCAGATAGTAGGATGAAGTCTGATATTGTAGAAATCCTAGCATGGAAGTTAATTCCGTCATCATATGGTTCTGAAAATGTGACCCATGATCTGTGACTATTGAAAGGGGTACACCGAAACGACAGATATCCTGATTGAACAGGAACAGAGCGACGGTTTATCCATCGGTCCTAAAAGTGGGAATGGCTTCAGCCCATTTCGTAAATTAGTCTACGGCCATGAAAAATGTAGTTGTGTCCGTCGACCGATGTGGGGTTGCATGTAACGAAGTCTATTCCCCATTTAGTGAAAGGACCAATGGAGACAGTCGGGTGGAGAGGGGTGGGGTGAGCACACATTTTCTTCGTGAAAATTTGACACGGATGGCACTTTTGGACTGTTGTGGTGCAGTATTTAAACAAAGTGGGCCAATAATAGCCTGCACGCAAGAGTTTCTGGGCAGTAGCTATGCCATAAAGATGACCGCCGCACACCCCACGTGGTAGTCATTTAAAACGTGCTCTACTTCGTCAAAAGTGAGACAATGCAGAAGAATAGTATTGACACCACGACGATATAGAGTATCGTTTAGCACGAGGTAGTGTTTCACTTGGTGACGAATACAATAGCGTTTTTCAGACATGAGAGTTGGGAGGAAGCGCTGAGTTTGGAGGCATACCAAAATGTCTCCATACCAAGGATTAGAAGAATCGACCTATTAGACGGATTCATCAGGAAATGGATCATGAGCTACATCTCCTGGGTCGATTCTAGGAAGGTCCGACAGTAATTCGGTGAAGACTAGAGATTTGTTTGCTTTGGTAGCAGTGAATACCAAGTCAAATTATTGGAGGATCACGATCGATTTGGAATATTTTCCTCCAAGAACTTGGCGATACAAAATGTGTCAAATGGGATTCTCCAAAGCAATAACGGTAGTCTGATGTAGTAATATATAGTGTCTGAGTCGGGTGACAGCGAAGAACACCACGAGAGAGTTTCTCCACATGTGAATATTGTAGTTTGGGTCCGATAAGACCTTTTGATAAGTAATATATCACATGTTCATTGTCATCATTGTGAACTTGAACCAACACCATGCCAAGCGACGATGGTGAGGCTGCCAGGTAGAGGAGAAAGTTGCGTGAGTAATTTGGGGCACTAAGAAGTGGGGCAGAAACGAGTGCTCGTTTCAATGCGTCAAACGATAGTTGAGCTTGGTCATCCCACAAATATAGTGTTCCCTTCTTTAATAAGTGTATAAAGCCTTTCGTCATCTCGGCATAGTTTACTATGAAACGATGTAAAAAGTTTACCTTCCCTTGCAAACGTTGGAGTTGCAGAATGGATTGAGGTGCGGGTAATTCAATGATTGCCTGAACCTTATCGGGATCAATCCTAATCCCGTGCTTGGAGACAATAAAAACCAGAAGGCATCCAGACTCGACAAAAAATACGCACTTATGTGGATTTAGACGTATATTGTAGAACCTACACCGAGCGAATATTTGTTTCAGATGCGCAAGGTGATCAGGTCGCTTCTTGGAATGAGTTGGAAGGTCATCCAAGTAAGCTTGTACATATGCCTAATTTCGTGAAAGGTGTAGTTCATAGCCCTTTGAAAAGTTGCTCCCACATTCTTCAGACTGAATGGGAGTTTACGATATGCAAATGTGCCCCAAGGACAGATGAAGGTGGTTTTATGCTGGCCATATTTTTTAATTGTAATCTGGTTATATCCCAAGAAACCATCCATAAAGAAAAAGACTCACATCCGGCGCAATCATCAAGGATCTGAACTATTAATGGCATAGGATATTTGTCTTTTGGATAAGCGGCGTTCAAATCATGATAATCAACACAAACTTAGATGGTGCCTTGTTTTTTGTCTACGGGGACCGGATTAGAAACCCATTATGTCAAAGGAACGGGATAGATAAAACCAACGTTCAAAAGTTTTTTGACTTCAGTCTTAAAGGCGGCTGCTTTGTGCGGGTGGACAGGTCAAAGTCTCTGCCGAACAAGTTTGGCATTGTCATAAACTTTGATTTCATGCTCGACTATAGATGGATCTATGCTGGGCATTTCATCGTAATACCAAGCAAACACATCGCTGAATTCCTTAAAAAGGGATGTGAAGTGTGTAATTTCCTCGGATTGCAATTTTATCCAATCTGAATATTTTCCATGATACCCATTTTGACCGAGATATCAATGAGCATGGTTTTAGAAAGGTTGCCCAAGTTTCCTTCCTGTTTCGGGAAATAACTCCCTAAAGGTTTTTGGGTCGGAAATCTTCATAGATCAGGGGCATACCATTAAAGAAGGACTCACTTAACCTATCTTTTATGCTAAAAACTAGATTTAATCAGTTGCGGAACTTACCTAAAAATCCTATGTTTGATGTAGATCCCGCGGGGTTCAAACCCCCAGCAACTCCTCGTGCTTCGTAACCTAGAAATCAAGAAAGAATGAACACAAAACACTAGTTGTACAACATATATTGTTCCTAGATGTCAGTGTAACTCATGTATAATATCATATAAAAAATACTAAATGTTCAACTAAAAATATTTACACATATATAAAGAGATATAAACACATGAATATTCGGGAACAAGATGGTTCTTCTCATTATAAAGCATGTACAAGAATAGAAATGGAGAGATCACCTGAATCCTTCCACGGCCTTCGAGTAGACCGTCCTTTGGATCCGTCCAGCCCTCACCTCGCTAGGATTCTTCCAAGATGTGTGCACACTAGATGTGATATAGGATAATGATCATATTCAAGGAAACAAGGGTTTCCTTAATATACCTGGGAAGTGCAGGAGGCACGGGAACATAAGACTTGAAATAAGGATCCAAAAGAGTATAATGTCTATAATTTTCTCTCTCCCTTAGGCCATACACATGAGGGGATTTTATACTCCCTCCAAGTAGTTTTAGCAGTAGGAAACAGTTGGGCCACGGGCTGGGGTGGTTGAATTACAGTAATAACCATCACCCTGCCTCGAAAATAGGGAATTTATATATATTTTTAATGATTTAAATGGCATATGCGGAAAAGTATGAAAAGAATCGTGTATATACACGGAAAAGTCTAGGAATAATCGCGTATGGGATTTTTAACACTGTTTTTTATGAATTTGTTCAAGCCTGGGGGAAAAGGGTGCCTAAGGCCAAAGAGAGAATCATTATTCACATGAGGGTGAAGAATGATGCTATAACATATGCCCCCTAATATATGAGGTCAGAAGGGGTACATGATGGCTGAAATATATTATGTGCATAGAAAGAACCTTGCGAAGACAAGAGAGGACGTCACCAGAGTTCAGCCTGTCAAAATCCAATGAAAGAAGTCAGAGAGTCAACACATGTCTGAGGCGGGCATACCCATGCTCAATGAAATAAAATCATGTCTATAAATCCAAAATGTATACAAGTATAGCTGAACTGGAAAGTACATAGTGAATCATCTGATCACTGCCTGGAAGTACATGTGAGTCGCATGTGTGCCGACTCAAGAGAGCACTGTACGGGCTGAAGCAAGCACCTCGTGCTTGGTACACTCGGATAGACAGCTACTTCACCGGGCTTGGATTCTCCAAGAGTGAGGCTGATCCAAACCTGTACCAGATTGTGGTGGAGGGGAAGCTGTTGATCATCGTACTATATGTAGATGATCTGATTTTGACTGGCGATGAGCAGTTGATACTTTCATGCAAGGAGGATCTTGCACGAGAGTTTGAGATGAAGGACTTGGGCATCCTTCATTATTTCCCGGGATTGGAGATTTGGCAGCGCAGCGGAGGACTGTTTGTTTCTCAGGGCAAGTATGCTCGGGAGATTCTGGAGAGGTTCAACATGCAAGGCTGCAAGCTTGTTGACACTCCTCTTCCTGGTGGTTGGAGGAAGGAGGATGCTACTTCAGCGGAGGTAGTGGATGCCACTGTCTATCGACAGTTGGTGGGGTCGCTTATGTATATGGTCAACACACGACCCGATATATGCTATGCAGTTAACCAGCTTTCGCAAGCTATGGTTAAGCCTACCAAGCTCTTTTGGAAGGCAGGCAAGCATGTATTGTGCTATATTAGAGGCACATCAGGATATGGTCTATGGTACAGACAGGAGGATGGAGCGAAGCTTTCTGGCTTCACTGATGCAGATTGGGTAGGGAGTCCAACGGACCGGAAGAGCACATCTGGAGGAGTTTTCAGCATTGGGTCGACAGCAGTTTCCTGGTACAGCAGGAAGCAGAGATTCGTGGCACTCAGTTCAGCAGAGGCCGAGTACATGGCAGCAAGCTTGGCTGCATGCGAGGCTATTTGGATGAGGAAGATCCTCACAGGATTGTTCAGGTTGCATTTGGAGCCTACAATGATCTACTGTGATAACCAGAGTTGCATTAAACTCTCGGCTAATCCAGTATTTCATGATAGGTCCAAACACATCGACATCAGGTACCATCATATCAGAGATTGTGTTCAATGGAGAATCATGATGCTTTCATATGTTCCCACGGAGGATCAGGATGCCGACATCCTGACGAAGGCGCTCACCAGGAGCAAGTTCGAATTCCACAGAGGCAGGATAGGGGTTGCAGATAATCCATATCTTGCCGAGAGGGAGTGTTGAAAATGCAGCAAGATGATGGAGCTTAGTGAAATGAAGTCGCCTTCACTAAGTGGGCCCGCAGGCAAATTCTGGCGCAAAGTCTATTTTTAGACTATGTCTATTTTTAGACATATGGAGCATGGTTCGGGGATTCCAGTATGAGATTCTTGGAGCATTGGTCATGTTGGAAAAAATATATGGGACTCTATTTTTGTGACCTATAGGTCGAAGAGGTCGAAGTCTATTTTTAGACTGCCTCTCCTAAAAATAGGGAAGTCAAATATTATTTACCCTTAATAATATTTGGACTATAAACTTCAGTTTACTCTCTTGGAGCACTTCAGTTCGAGCTACAGAAGTGGCTCATGCATCTGACAAAGGAATTATGCTATTCCCAAGGGTTTGATGGCATCATGCATGGTTGACTTCAGTTAGGACTTCAGTGGCAGAATTTTGGTGGAGTTAATGAGACAGCTAGTGGAGTTGTGTTCTGTTTATTTTAGTTGAACTGGTTGAGATTATTTTAACTAGCTAATCAATTAGTTATGAGTGGAGTGAATTAAATATTATTTAATCCATTAATTAGTAACTCATTATTCAACTCAAGAACACATCAGTTCACTACAGTGCATGATCAGTTCAGTGGAGACCAGTGAAAGAGGTAGATGAAATGGTGGAGTTAGCTATCAGTGGCGACATCAGTTGTGCATGAGATTTGCACCACACTTGGAGGAATTTCCCATGATGATTGCGCTGTCAAGCCAAGGAGATTCGAACCTTGGATCTCTATATAGACAGCCCATGATTGCGCAATAGAGGCAAGGCAATTGGCGGTGAGTTTTGAACCAGTAACCTGTTCAAAACTGAGCTAGATTGTGTGTAACTTCATGAGAAAGTACCGAGTACTTGTGAGGAGTATTGTACTGAGTTTGTTACATGATTTCTCCATTATAATATACACAATAGCTGCGGGGTTTTCAGCTATAAGCTTTCCCCATACATACTGTGTTAATGTGTATGATGATTTGATGTGTTATCGCTTGATTTTATTTCCGCATGTTTGATGATCTGAGTGGAAGAGATTATGTGTTGCATATAAATTCGAATTGTATGTGATCAGGATAGTCTCGGTGGATAATTAATCATTATTCAGCAAATTTCTACAACTCATGATGACCATGGCAGCAAATAATGACACTGTATAATTCTGTTATGGAGGAGGAAAAAAATAAACTCTCCATATGATTGTAAGAGATAACCAACCGGGGGAGAACTGACTCATGAAACAAGGTTATGGCATCGCCTAGGCCAAAACTAAAGCCATCCCAAATGAGGAAAAGACATAGTGTTATGTGCTTTGTTCAAGGGCAACAAATTGATATTGTAACTGCCATCAAAATATGAAGTAACATCCCGTTCCCGCTCTTTTTAACATATTTGATTTTTTTGTCTTTTTCATATAGTAGGCCTGAAAAAGAATAAAAGAATGCTATGGTACAATGGATAGAACGAGTATCAGGAAACATATGCACTAGTTCCTGGGATAGGAACAATCCCATGTTCAATGCAAGGTGGCAGAAACTAGTAAACGATACTCAAAGGAGTGTTCCATCCATAGGTAACAAGGGTGTCAAGTCGCGATAGCTAAGTTCTTTGCAATGGCTAACTTTGTATAGAGAGTCAAGGTCAAAATATGGCTTAAACATCGAGTCCAAGTGAAGCCAGCTAAAGGCCAAGATAAACAAGTAGTCAATATGCAATGCAGTAATGCAACTCAATAACACTAGGGAGCCTCTAGGGTAATAGCCAAAAAAATGATAATGAAGAAGAAGAAGAATGAAGCTTCAACATATAAGTCATGGCGGGACTAAAGAGGACTCCCGAGCCTACATAAGGTGCAGGATGGGAAACAAGTGCTGGCGAGGAACTAACTAGGAAGCCCATGTAAAGGAAGGCTCTACCACCAAGTCATGATTAAATAATCGACGAGTGAAATGGGTTAAGTACTCATGACACGATGGGATCGACCCTATGGCAAGTGATCAGAATGGAGGCTATAATGCAGAATGCAATGGAAAGTGGATTCCCTAATCTATATGCTAGTTAAGATCATATACCTACCATGACAGTTCAGCGGTCATGGTTTCGAGAACCGGAAAAAATCTCAAAGTCAACAAGATGTACCTGAAAATATACCAATCCCAACACTTGCAAGAAATAGGATTATGCAGCTTAATACAGATGCGAGAAATAAGCATAATGAAATTTTGCAAAAAAATTTCAATTTCTGGGCATAAATACACATTGTACCTCATATTTGGTTCATTGTTACTTTGCTGAATTAGAGAAAATAGCTCTGGAGAAAAAACCTCTTTCCTCAAATAAGGAGAAATCAGCCATCAAACTTCGTCAGATTAGTCAGGTAAGCCTTAAATTCATCATTGTGATTAATTTCATCCATTAATAGGTTAAATTTTTTTGATTTTTTTACCGTTGAAAAGATTTGTTTTGATTTATCATTCTGCGCATACGCGGGTTCATGTGGACGAACCCGCGTATGATACACGACTGTCCACAAGGGAAGTCACGTATGTGCATACCGTAATTGTAAAAATGAACCTAATGAAAAATTAAATGATTTTTTGCAGGATTAATATCTCTTGGAGAGAATGTGAGCACAGTTCCATTGACCAAGAAGTCATGGGAGATCAAAATTCGCTCAATATCCTCCGAAATCGTGGTTTACTCAAATTCTTAAAAATGCCAAATATGAAAAGTAACGTCTGGTTACTTGAAATGTTGGTGAATCATTAGGAACCGGAGGAATATTGCTTCATGATTGATCAAATACCCATACACATAGAGGTGGAAGACATTTACTTTATTACTGGACTCTCTTGATGAGGAGATCTGGTAGATTTACATGGAAAGCCTTTGGGAGGGCTTACAGTTGAGGATTATGTCCACATCTATTATGGAGAGTGTTGGGGTTCCCATGTTTTGGCCAGATTGGCAAGACCAAAAGATGAGACAACATCAGAACCACTTTCAGACCTCAGGATCTAGCCCTCCTGGGTCCAGAGAGGGATCTCTGTATATGAGCAAAGGTTTATGTCTATGAAGCTCAAATTTTAAGATGTTAGGCTAGTTATAGGCACGGGTTTGTTTGTTTGATTATTTGCTTTGGTTTCTGGTTATCAGGAGAGAAGGGTTCAATGTAAGACTAGGATGAGAAAAGAGGGATAAGGCAGAGGTGAAATATTCCAGGAAATACTCAAAACCATTGGGCAATGGAGTCAGGAAAGGATTTGCTCGCTACTCAATAGGCAGGCTTTCAATTGGGCTAGTCATTGAAACATAGGATCTTCAAGATGATTAAGTGATGTGGAAAGTAGGAGGGGAGGAGATAACACAGATTCGGAGCACAAGGTTACATATCAGCAGGTCGTACAAGGATCCTAGTGGACAGGGCTAACCTTAATCCCCAGTGTTCCCAAATATTCCAATTAGATCTATAACAAGAAGCATCTAAGAACTGAATTCATTTAATTCATACATCAGAGAGCAGGCAATAACATCCACTACACTGGTTGAAACAACTGAAAACATTTCTTAGATAATACATTCAGAAGAAAAACATAAATGGCAAGGAGAGCAGGAACATAGGGTACCTAACAAGGGTAAATCCTATGCCAAATTTCTGATGCAAGCCAGTAGCAATGAAATGAGATGAATGTAAACACAGAGATAGGAAAACATCATCGCTGCTTCAGATTAGGATCCAAAGAAATGCGCTTGTCATATTAAATAACGATACCAATCAAGTACAATATTGCCAATAGCTGAATACTCAGTCTGAAAACATATCCTTCAACCTATATTACAATCTTTACACAAAGACTGTGTCTCAAAATAAACTACTTGCAGTCCTCTGATAACTGATCAACAACCATTACAATGAGTTCTTCATGAATTTATAGCTCCGGAGGAGCAGAGGGGGTAGGTGGAGAGCTAAATGCAGTATTAAACTTTTGAAAAGAAAGAGGACCGAAGCCCATTTTGTATAGATCCTGTGCATTAATCTCTGGTGTTCTTTGGGTGAACGAATGATCCTTCTCAGACTGCAGATTACTCTGATATGACTCCAATGTGTTCTGACTGCAGTACTGTGTGGTGCCATTTGTGAATAAACAACAGGTAAAGTAATGATAAAGAAATCTGCCATACTGATGAAATAAATGCTCTGATAGTACTGGGGCTGTTTCAGGGTAGGAAATCTCTCCAGAACACGACATAGATTGAATACTACATGGGCACTCTATCCTTCATGGAGGGAAAAACATTCTACTACTGTATAAACCCCTGATATGCATTGATTTCTGCATGCTATACCTTTGCATGATCTCTGGGATCATTGATCTGGTGCTTTGCCTCTAAACTGCTCTATTAAAACTCTAAACACTCAATGCTGAATGCTGAAATCCTTGATCGTAAGCTGGTTTTTCTTCACGGCTTCCTAAATGTCTCGATTCTGCAAGATCTAGGCTTTAATGGTGCGGGATAGAGTCTGCGAAGTTTCAAACTTCGTCCTTCGATGGAATTTATACTGCCGCCACCTTTCTTGACATTTCCATGCAGTACCAGTTTCAGTTTTAATGCTGCCTGCTCAATGCACTGCTTACAATGACTCCTATGAATCATGGCGGATTTCCGCCTCTCTGGAAACCCTGCAAAAACACGCAACTTGTTAAGAAAACCATGGGGATGGTGGACGCAACGGGGGGTGGCTAGACTGATGATGCAGACTGGTTCGATGGTGAAACTATCGTGGATGACCCATAGTGTGGTGAAAACGACATGGATTACAGTCGGGAGGTGGCGTGGAGGCAAAATGAATGAAAACCTTAATAAACCTGACCTATGAAAAAATATACAAAGCTGGAGGGAGACCGTACGGTGGACATGTGGAGGTGACGTGGCGGAACCGGTTGATAGCGGAATGGTCAACAGTGGGGAGAATACCAATCTGGACCGTCATATCTCACAGGAGATCGACGGTGGGAAACACAGTGGAAGACGACGAATGGTGGGCCAGGCGTACAGTGGCCGTGGGTTAAATCACGAGCATCTCGGTGGAGCGACAGCCATTAGATGGGCTGCCCCAGATCCAACGGCTCTCAATGATATCGCGCGGCGTCTTGAGTCGAAAGTTAATGTGCGATGGAGGGCGGTTTCGGAGCCGTATGCGGGGACACACGGCAGAAGGTGTATGGAATCGTTGGGCAATGAGGAAAAACCGCCCGACCCCCATTAGCAGTGCGATGAAAACCGGGTAATTTCTGAATAGTGCACGTGGGCAAGGTCCACAGGCAGGTAAAATTCGAATCATTAGATCTGCGGGGAACGGATGGTCAAGATGCAAGGATCAGTGATGGATGGTTTTAATGGTGGTTGCTGTGGGGGCGGCGATCACCGTCCATCCTGCTCCCGATAACCCGCTGAGATAAGCGCCTTTGTGGACTGGCGGGTGGTTCCAGTGCTATGATCATGTGGAAGGAAAGGTGTGGGGGCTAGCAGAAAAGGGGCTAGGTTTGATATATCGTTTTAAAGTGGGTTTTTAACCCTTTTAATATATTTTGAAGCCTATAAAGCGTAACGATAGAGAAACAGAAGGGAATTTTGAGGAAACCAAGGGTAAGGGTAGGATTCAAAGGGGAAATTGGGGAAAAATTGGGATGGGAAGGGGATTTTGCGAAGGGGAAGAGAGGGGCCACATGGAGAGTTTTGTAGAGGGAAATTTATCAAAGGCAAAGGCATATAAGACCTCAAGGATGATGTGTCTTCGGGGAGATGCATTCCTTGAGGGCTCAAAAACAAATTTAGCCCCCAGCTTTGCTTTGTCAAAAATTTATAGGAGGGCTAACAGAGAGGGGTCTCAAAAAGTAGTGACTCAAATTGCAATCAAAGATTTATTAAAGCTGCATATGAAAATTCTCCTCTTCACCATTGGCAGGGTGGCAGGATCTGCTTCCTTGCACCAGGCATCAAGAACACAGATGAGTATAGCTGTGGAATGCTTAGTGCACCTCTTTGATTGGTGTACAGCTCTACTAACAAACATGAAAAAACAACTGTCCTCCATTTGGAAAGCTAAAACAAAGAATTTCGGGTATGTAACCATTTTGATGACATTCTTCTTTGAGAATATTCCTAGGCTTCGAACCAAAGTGATCTCATCCATCAGCAGTCCTAGAGATCCAAGAATAGCCTGATGGGCTGATCTGATGAAGAGACTTGGGGGAAGTGAAGTTCCTCGAACTACATGGGATGACGAGTTCTTCCAATGGTGGGAAGAACAGATTATTGTAGTGGATGACTATCCCTATGCTGGGATGGATTTTCGCGGTGATCCAGACTTAGTCCTTCCACCCGGCGCAGAATGGGGTGTTATTGGTAAGACTCCAATATTGGATTGATTTTTTGATTTTTTCAATATATGTGAAAAATGAAAAACAAACATGTTTTTGATTAGATTCCGAATGACTTACAAAATTGTATGACCATGACACAGATATGGGACCAGTTCATCTTGAAGGATACCCATGGCACAAATGTTGCAGAGGTGAAGCGGATGCTTAAGACCCTGGTAGGACCCTACATGCCGTTCAGAGAAGCTTGGAGAGTTTAACTCGCCAATTACCTATGTATGTAGTAGAAGACTTACTAGAGGCTATCCAGAGACGGGTAGTCGGGGTATCGCAAGACTGGGTGTGGTTATTCCGCCGTGTGGCTACTGCGATCGTGTTCTATAGGAACACGAATGTTGGGCAGGGATCATAGATTTTATTGGATGACTGTATCATATTTTTGAGACTGAACATGATCGGGCATAAGCCATAATTTTGTAGGAAATATGGGTCCAATTTTTTTTTTTGTACATTCTGATGATATATACATATATACAACGGTTTATGATGCGATGAAACAAATGTGTGAAAATGTATCATGATTTTGATGATTTGATTTTAAAGTATTGAATGAATAATATGCCAGTCAAATGCTTGATTAGCTAATGAATCTGCCATGTGATTGTTAGCTCGAGGAATATGAATAAATATTATAAATTGAAATGATCTTTTCAATAAATGTACTCTAAAAAACAATTGAAACATGAAAGGATTCCGGACCCGATATATATTGTTCAACTGTGACACCACCAGTTGGGAGTCCAAGAATACTACCAACGAATCAACACCCAAAGATATTGCTTTTGAGAGTAGATAAATGACTACAGTGTATTCTGCTATGTTATTGGAAGCAGGACCAATGCAGACCTCTCTTGAAACTAACAGCTGACTAGAGGGATAATAAAGTACCTAAGCCGTAGAAGCTAAGTTTCGGGTGTGTCTACTAGCACCATCGGTGAAACCATAATGACTCATGATATCCAATACAACCTGCCAAAGCAGATCAGAAAACATCACCATCACCTCATAGATCGAAAAACTTAGACATGTACAACAATAAAAAAAAAAAATACATACAAAAAGCAAGATGCTAGGCCGAGGCCTAGGCATAATACCTTTTCAGATAGAGCCCATTTTTGGGTTCCGCCAATTCATTTCCCTCAAAATCAACCAAGGTATAAGCTCCTTTTTTGAGGACCTTTTTAACGATGAAGGGGCCATACCACATAGACTTGAACTTACCTGCCCCTAGGGCATATTTTTCCTGGGCATAAACCAGAACAAGGTCGCCTTCGAAAAAACCCTACGTTTGACTACTTTATCGTACTGAACTTGTACCCGTTTCTTATGTGCTTCGTTCATCGTGGCAGCATCTCAACGCTGCTCATCAAGATGTTCCAGATGAAGGAGGCATTCTTCAAGATTAGAAGTGTCAGGAAGAAGTTCTACAGCCAACTTAAGAGAAGGAATCTCACACTCGATGGGAAATATTGATTCCAACCCGTAAGCTAGTTGAAACGGAGTAAAACCAGTTGTAGTTTTTACTGACATCCAGTATGCCCAAAGCGCAGGATACAACATAATATGCCAGTTAGATCTAGCTTTATCAATTTTCTGTTGAAGAATGGTCTTCAAGGATTTGTTCATGGCTTCCCCTTGCCCATTGGCTTGAGGATAATAAGGAGATAAATGCTCTTGCCGGAAACCCAATTTTAGAGCTAACTCAACCATCATGTTGTTCTGAAAATGACTGCCATGATTAGTGACAATCTCTCTAGGAATAACAAAACGAGCAATAACTTGATTGAAGAGAAAAAGAGCTGTTGTATCACCGTCATTCCCAAAATTAGGCATAGCCTCAACCCACTTCGTGAAGTAGTCTACTGCTACAATAATGTACTTGTGACCCTTAGCCGAAGGTGGGTTACAAGTATTATAATCAATACCCCACTTTGTAAAAGGACCGACAATGACAACTGGGAAGAGCGGAGCTGGATGAGCATGCATATTTCGAGTATATACTTGACACGGATGACACCGTTTGACCAAATCTATAAAATCTTTGAAAATTGAAGGCCAAAAGTATCCAACACGCAAGATTTTTTGGGTTGTAGCAAGCCCAGATAAATTACCACCACAAGCTCCACCATGGCAATCATTCAGCACAACCTCAGCTTCTTCTATAGTTAAGTATCGTCTTAGGATCGAATCGACCCCTCAACGGTATAAAGCATCACCAATGATCAAGTAATTTTTAGCCAGGTGACGCAACTGATGACGCTTGTCTTTCGAAAAAGTTGAAGGAAACTTTGCAGTCTAAAGATATACAATAAGATCCCCATACCAAGGATCTTGTGAAGAGATGAGAAAAAGATGCTCATCTGGAAAGGATTCATCATAAACTATCTCCTCTCCACAGGGGAACTCAGAAATTAATTCTGCGAAAAGTAATGATTTCTTTGACTTGGCAGACATAAACTCAAGATCAAATTCCTGCAAAATCACAATCCATCGATTGTATTTACCCCCAATCACTCGCCTGCTGAGAACAAACTGAAATGGATTGACTGTTGCCAAAACATAAGTTTTTCGTAGGAGAATATAATGTCTGAGCCGATGTACTTAATGTATAGCTGCTAAAGCAAGATTTTCTATCGGAGAATACCAGAGTTCAGGTCCTACCAAACCTCGACTAAGGTAGTATATAACATGCTCTACAATAGCATCATCCTCCTGAACCAAAACCATATCGATAGTAGATTTTGCTACTGCAAGATACAAGAGGAAATACCTGCTATAATTAGGTGGAATTAGTATAGGATCAGAGGTCAATGTTTTTTTCAAAGCATCAAATGAGCGTTGAGAAAAGTCATCCCACAAAAATGGGACTCCCTTCTTTAATAATCTCATGAATCCTCTTGTAACTTCGGCATAATTTACGATAAATCTCCGTAGAAAATTAGCTTTTCCTTGTAGACTTTGAAGTTGATGAATAGATGACAGGGGAGGCAATAGAAGTATTGCCTCAACCTTGAAGGGATCTACCCGAATCCCTTCCGTAGACACAATGAACCCCAACAACCGACTGGAAGTGACGGCGAAAACACACTTGTTCGGATTCAACCTAATTTTGTAAAAAAAAAATCTTTCAAATACTTGACGAAGGTGAGAAGGATGATCAATTCTCTTGCGAGAAAGAGCAACTAAATCATCCAACTACGCCTCGATAATATGTTCGATGTCATGGAAGGCATATGACACGGCCCGCTGAAAAGTGGCTCTAGCATTTTTAAGGCCGAACGACATTTTCTTGTAAGAAAAGGTACCCCAGGGACAAATAAAGGTAGTCTTATGTTGATCTTTAGGACTGATAGTAATTTGATTATATCCAGAAAAACTGTCCATGAAGGAGAAAATCTCATTATTGGCACACTCGTCAATAATCTGATCTATAAATGGCATGGGGTAGTTATCTTTTGGAAATGCTTTATTAAGGTCTCTGAAATCAATGCAAACGTGAATTATCCCTTGTTTCTTATCCACCAGAACTGGATTCGAAACCCATTAAGTCAAAGAAACAGGGAAAATAAATCATGCCTTGAGCAACTTCTCTACCTCAGCTTTGATAGCTGTAGCCTTCCTAGGGTTGACCAGATGAAGCTTTTGCCTCACAGGCTTAGCATTTTCGTAGATCTTGATTTCATGTTCGACAATAGATGGATCTATACCAAACATTTCTTCATAAGACCAAGCAAACACATCCCTAAACTCTTTAAAGAGATTGGTGTAAATTTGAATTTCTTTAGGGGAACATTCAACTCCGATGAAAACAATCTCGATAACGTTGGGATTCCTGGAGATGTTCACCAGGATAGTCGGAGAAATCACAACCATGTTTCCTTCAGAAAATACTTGTGCCGATGCTAAAGGGTTCAGGACTGGGTGAATAGGGCCAGAAGACTAAGGACTTGGAAAACTTGACTCAACTTCGTTCAAGTCTGGTAGAAAGTAAGCCCGATGATGCAAATCATCCCATGGTATATCTATACCAGTCATAGCTTCCAAGATAGCCTCTTCAGATGGAAGAGTGGTATCTAGGCAATCCTGGGTGGAAGAAGAACTAAGTGTCCAAGCCGAGGCCACATCGCCATCTAATTCCTCTGGTGAAAGAGAAACTGGAATGGATTCTGTAGAGTCAACAATAGATCTATAATAAATCTCTGCTATAGACATTGGAAATGCCATTCCACCCACTTGACCTTCTGCTAATGTGGAAGTAGGGGAAGGTAAGGTCCAAGGATCTGAAAAATAATGAGTTCTAAAGAAATCTCATCGAATAGAAGCCCTGGAGGATGAAATTTCATTTATATGAATGGAAGGAGGTGGAATATAAAAAGTACCCATCAGAGAAGAATACATTCCAACCCTGAGATTCTCAATAGGCAGTTTGACGTTATCCACCAAAGGGATAGTTGAGTCAGTAGATGCATTCGGGTCAATAGGAAAACAATCTAGTTAGTCAATTGTGACAATTATCCCTTCATGAGGGAAAAAAATAATACGAAATAAGGAGGATGCAATAGCATCCATCTCATAAATCCAGTTTCACCCCAACAGAAGGTTGTAGTCCAAGCTCGTATCAAATATCTCAACCTCTATATTGACAGTTTTGCCCCCAACATAGATGGGAAAAGCTGGGACAATACCATGTGGCCTGTGAGAATGACCATAAAACGTAGTCAAAAGAGTGGTTGATGGAACATCTGCTGGAGATTCGAATCCTTTCCAGCATGCGAGGGACATCACACACGTGGAAGCGCCCTCATCAATGACCGTTCGAAATATAGTGAACTTTGAAATGATGATCTAATATGGAAATCCATATCATGTGGGAGTCTCTTTTTAAAATTAGTCATATCGAATGTAATCATAAGAGAGTTCTTCGGATCAACAACCCCAATAGCTGTGAGAAGAGCACTTCACTAAGCTAGACAAGACTGGAGCACCTCGAGAGCAGACATAGCACAAGGACTCTGCGCTTGATCTTCTACAACAGAGTAGTTCTGGGCAGCCTTGGCATTTGGATTTCTCATCGTATGTTTTGTAAATGATTTTGGCATCCGAGGTATGGGCTCAATAGTGGGCCTCGTAATGTGAAGCAATTCAGTACTATCAGGAGCACCCTTGGCTTTTGAAGACTCAGCTGTACCATAATCACGAGATCTTGTAGCAATATCTACATGAGCACTCATCATATATATGTTTGATGGGGTTACTTCTTCCTGGGTGCCTCCAGAGGAAGCCCCAGTATTTTGATTCGTGCCAACAACTAACTATTGCCCTTGGGGAAAAGGGTTTGTTAACACATCTTGGGAACTTGAAGATACCTGTTGAGCTAACAAGCGCTGTGCATCTTGAATTTTAGGATAGAGGTGAGTAAGATGATCTCCAGTACATAACTTGCATGGAAACTTCACTTTATTTTTATCCTTCTGTCCCTAACCAACATGCTCATTGGATTTATTTGCTTCGCCCTTCCCATCTTTGCCTTTCTTCCTATTATTATTTCACCCTTTCTTCTTCCCCCTAGATTGTTGATTTCCTTTGGGGTTTGAAGTCTGGATAGTATTTATTGACAAAGCTTGGGAAGAGGTTGGAACTGAAGGTACAACCTGACCTGAAGAAGCAGATTGTATGGACAACTGCTGCAATTGGCTAAGCAGGTTAGCTGCACCACTAATGATCAACCCAATAAGTCCATCACCATGAGGACTAGGTTTAGTTTTGGACAAGTCCAATTTGGAGTGAGGAGCATCAGGAAAATTTTTATTGAGGACGCCAGACTGAGAATAAATTAGTTATAATTGCTGGGCCCTAAAAATAGCCTGTTCCTTGGAAAATACCCTAGACAGGGATACATCCTTCGAAATATCTGGCTGCATGGATTTCAAAAACCATTCTAGAAGGAATTCATTTGGAATATAGGCTTTAATGAGCCTCTTCCTTCTCCGCCATTCCTGGATATGATAAAAAATGTGGGTTGCCTTGTCCTGCTTAAAATTAGCCAAGATTTCAGTCCCGACACCATAACAAATAGGCAACTGAAAATGATTTAAAAAAATGGTAGCCAAATCTCCAAAAGTGGCAAAACTGCCCCCAGTTAACTCAATATACCACTTAGTTTCATTTCCAGTCAAGGTGCGCTGAAATAACCTCAACCTAATCGAATCATCGATCAGGGAGTTTGATGAACACCATAGATGAAAAGTGGTGATGTGATATGCCAGATCCTCTCCGTTATTTCCTTCAAACTTTGGAATGACTGAAGGTAGTTTGGTGGGGACCAAAGGCCACCCCGGACTATATCAGATTGGATCATTAGTCAATTTTGACAAATCTGGCAATTTTAACATTTCTAGAAATGGTAAACGAGGAGGAGCTTGGGAATTCCATCCCTGATAGGATGAGTTCCCCACATTCTGAAAAGAATACCCTGGATTTGATGAGGCACCAGGTTGCTAGAAAGAGTTTGTAGAAAAATTTGGGCCATAGGAAAACCCTTGTGACCCAACATTCGGAGAAGGACCCCCTCCCAACATGGAGTTACTATAAACTGGACCAGTTCCCCCCACTGAAGTAGTGAATGAAGAAGAAACCCCCTGATAGGGGTTCCAAGCATTTGAAAAAGGAGAAAAATCCTGATAAGCACTAGACGAAGAGACAGGAAAATTCCCTTGGTGACCAGCGAGGAAATGGTTCCCTACCCCTACTACTATAAAGGTAGGGTTCCAACCCGTGAAGGCAGTAGAACTTTGACCTCCAGACCATGGATTAAAATTCTGAGTGTGGGAAGTAAAAGGAAAAGACCCTAAGGAAGGATTTGAGTGAGGAATATGCCCACTTCCAAAGGGGAACCCTTGAAAAGAAGCTGATCCACTAGCCATAGAGGAGATGGGTGCGGATGCAGTTGCAGCAGTAGAAACAAAAAATGGAGGAATTCCACTAACGGAAATTCCGAAACAAAAGGGACCAAATTGAGAAGCCTGTGCTTGGGTATAACCAGAGCCAAACACAACAGCACTAGAAGCAATTGAAGATATAGCAATAGTGCCTCCTCCTTCAACTTTAGAAGGAATCTGAATACTTGCAGCACTTACAGCCGAAGCTGTGTTCCCAGTCATGGCCATCGAAAGGTAAGAATGTGATGGATAAGGACTCTCAGGTCTCTCAGACTCAGGTCCGATGTACTCAATGATAAACGGAGAACTAGAAGGAAGAGGAGACGTAAGCGATTCAGGAGATTGAGGTACTTCCTCTACTTCTACTTCTTCCTCTGGAAATAAAACTCTCGAGGTGGGTGGAGTACTCCTCTCAGTACTGACACCAACACCAAAACCAGCTACAGAAACTTCAACCCCTAATGGAGGATCTCTCTCTACTGCATTTGATAATACCGAGTGATAACCACTTTCTGAATTACTCCTACGCCTTCTTGAAGAAGGCTTGGCACTTGCGAGAGATAACCCACGAAGCCGTTTCAATCGACGAATCGATTGGTCAACCACTTTAAAAGATTTATTAGACTAAAAAAAGTATAAAGCTAAGCAAGCTAGGAGCAAAGAGCACTCACTACAAAGTCCCTAAGATATAGCCAAGCAAGCGGCTTTCAAGTATTTCCACTCGAGGTGATTAGGACCAGACATCAAAATACAAGAAAGCGAAAAATAGGACCTCCTGAAAGTAGTCTGGGGTAATTACAACCCAGATCCACTAGCGAAGGTAATATAAGCAATTACGCTGACCTCCTAACAACAACCTTTTCCAGTGCAAGTACCCAAGCTTTGCAAGGGAACCCTCAAGAAGTACTGTTGGAAGTGATACAACATCTGACTCAGGTGCCACGAGTATTCCCGCCCACAGTCACCTGTGTGATACCTACAATGGGCAACTAAGGATACCAATCTGTATCAGCAGCCGGGCAGAACGGTCTTAGGCCAAGATTTAGCAAATCAGAGAGGGAGTATCTCTCTTCTCTGCCCGCACTTTCCCTCGTGCTTGACTCTCTTGAGGAGAGATTTCCCGGTCCACCTAACAGTGTTCGATTTTTCTCATTAATAAGATTATATGTTTCAAAATTTGAGCGGCCTTGGAGAGTTAACTCTCCACTCACCTAATCCAAGGCCCTATAGCCTAGCTAGTTGATGTATGGCACTTAATACAAAAATTTCTAGTTGTTTTTAAATTATATTGCTTATTTTAATTGGATATTATTTTATTTCAAGGGCATATGGAAGTGAAACCGATGATGTTTGTATGACGCAAAAAGAAAATAATGAAAACCAAACTATATGCAAATACACTGTTTTCCTTTCGATGAAGAGTGATTTCTACACAAGTTCTGCGAGACTATATATATTTTTTTTACTTTTCTCCTCAGATAACCAAACTTCACACACCTCAAAAAACTACAAAAAAGACTAAAATGCTTATGTGCACCTAATGTAAATTACTAATGGCATGCAAATCCTAAGATGCTAGATCTAAGAAAGCAAAGAGAAATATTTAATGATACCAAGGTTCAATCACTTTTTGGCAGTCAACCAATATAGTTCCAAATCAGAAACTCAATGTATAAAGATGCCAAAATCATACTTGATATAACAGAATGAAATCAAAGAAAGACTCCCTTCCTAATCAAGCCACGAATCGAAGAATAAAGACTTCAAAAAGGCTCCAAAAGATGAAAAGAAACCATTAACCAAAACACAAGCAATGGGAAACAAAAATGTTTTTGATTTTTTGAGTTTTATGAAGAAAAGAGACTTCAAAAAGACCAAGAAACTATCCAATTACTGAGTCAAGCAAACTTCGAATTTCAAGCAAAATTTCAACAAAATACTCTAAGCCAACTATGCTACTCTCATAGCAGGACTTATATGAGCAAGAGGAAGACAAGAAACTCAACAAATCAACTCAGCACAATAGTATAAACTTGCGGCAAACTCAAACTCCAAAGAATCAAAAGAGACTCTTCGAAAATTGCAACAAGACCTAGTCAATGAAATCAAGAAAACCAAACGCAAAAATAGGCAAAAATCAAGATGCAAAGCAACTCATAAAGTTAGGAAAGAGCAAATGAGAAAAATTTCTCTATCCTGAATACTCTGAACAACCAAGAATCTTCAGAAAAATATCTTGGTGCTCAAGCCAGAATTGCAAGCACAACAAACAAAGACTTCACCAAATGAGTCGGTCTTCAAACAAATAAGAGAGAAACAAGTATAAAACCACTTTAAACACAATCCAGAGACTTCAAAAATATCACAGGAACAAGTCACCACAGGAAGACAAGACCAAAAAAGCTCCAAAACAAAAATTTCAAAATTCACTCAAACATATGCGCTTTAGCATCTTTGCAACAAGCGTGCATATGCGATTGTGGTAAAGGCGACTTGCGTATACGCGGGTTCCTTTACACAAACAAGCATATATACATGACTGCGCAAAAGAAAAACTGCATATGGAAAAATAAAAAGGTCAAGCCTGATCAAGAGACTAGGTCTTTAGTCTGATTGGAAAAAGATTTACTGAATTGGAAAAAATGATTAAAACTGTTGGAAACCTTCAAGACAGATGAAACAAACCAAAGGGAAATCACAAGAATGTGATCCCTAGTGGAGTCGCCATGTATTTTTCGGGAAATAAATCCCTAAAGGTTTTTGGGTCAGCAACCTTCACAGATAAGGGGCATACCACTCAAGAAGGACTCACTTAACCTATCTTTTATGCTGAAAACTAGATTTAATCAGTTGCGGAACTTACCTGAAAGTCCTACGTTTGATGTAGATCCTGCGGGGTTCAAACCCCGAGCAACTCCTCGTGCTTCATAACCTAGAAATCAAGAAATAACGAACACAAAACACTAGTTGTACAACATATATTGTTCCTAAATGTTAGTGTAACTCATGTATAATATCATATAAAAAATACTGAATGTTCAACTAACAATCTTTACACATATATAAAGAGATATAAACACGTGAATATTCAGGAACAAGATGGTTCTTCTCATTATAAATGGCATGTACAAGAATAGAAAGTGGAGAGCTCACCTGAATCCTTCCACGGCCTTTGATTATACCGTCCTCTCGATCCGTCCAGCCCTCACCTCACTAGGATTCTTCCAAGATGTGTGCACACTAGATGTCATATAGGATGATGATCATCTTCAAGGAAACAAGGGTTTCCTGAATATACCTGGGAAGTGCAGGAGGCACGGGAACATCAGACTTGGAATAAGGATCCAACGGATTATAATGTCTATAATTTTCTCTCTCCCTTAGGCCATACACATGAGGGGCTTTTATACTCCTTCCAAGTAGTTTCAGTAGTTGGAAACAGTTGGGCCATGGGCTAGGGTGGTTGAATTATGAGAATAAACATCACCCTACCTCGAAAATAGGGAATATATATATAGTTTTAATGATTTAAATGGCATACACGGAAAATCATGAACGGACTCGTGTATATATGTGGAAAAGTCTAGGAATAATCGCGTATGGGATTTTTAACACAGTTTTTTATGAATTTGTTCAAGTCTAGGGGAAAAGGGTGCCTAAGGCCAAAGAGACAATCATTATTCACATGAGGGTGAAGAATGATGCTATAAAACTTCCGAATCCTATACCGAAATTTTGACCACTTAAGGGAACGGTGTTAACAATGGGCTGTCCCATTTGTCCTGAGAATTGCAGGGGTACTGAAGTGCCCCCAATCGTATGTGTGTTGGTGACACTTCCCCCTCACATGGTAGCCAAGGGGTTTGAACTCAGCAAAGGGTTCCAATTGAAAGGGTTGTTAAAAGGAACCGAAGTAGCCCCGCTTGTGGAAGCCGGTATCGTGGGTCCTAGCGTAATCACCGTAGGAGTAGGTCTCGAAGGATTTGGAGATCCACTAGTAGTTGTGGTGACTGTAGTGCTGGGACCACGTATAGGCTGGCTACTGGGGTTGCCAATTATTGGCATATAACTGAATACGGCAGGGAAGATGGTGGCGAACCTGGGTTGGTTGTCATTGGCATCGACCCCATTGGTGCCGGTTGTGAAACGGATGTTGGTGTAGCTGAAGACTTATCTTGGCTTGGTGTAATCTGAACTAACAATGGCACCGACGGATCCGTGAGTGGAGGATTTCAAGGAGGTACAACTCCTTCCGTGAAAGGATCCTCTGGAAATTCCGTGTGATATGGTGCTATGTGAAAATCATGGGTTGTCACTGGAGGCCGCTCTTCCAAAGAAGTCACGGGCTCACCGAGACTCGACTCCTCCTCCGGTGTCAACAGAGGGAGACCTCGCTATTGTCGAGACAGACGGCGAGGGTCGAAAGATGCCACAATGACCTGTTTATTTTTATCAAATTTTAATTATTTGTGATGTATTATAAAGTCTCAATGATAGTAACCACACACCTAAAAAAGAAAAAAGAAAAAAGGACTTTCTAAAATCAATCAACAAGCAGCCAGAACAGGGTGGCCCCATCTGAGTACTACCGTTTACTAGAGATGAAACCCAGTATCACAATAGCATACATAGAGGGTTAGTCATAAACACAGTTATGGTTACTCGAGAGCTTCGCCTGAACCTCAGACAATAGGTGTAAGCACTTTCGTGAAGACGAGTACCCTCCCAAAGATCGAAGACAGAGTAGGTCCTTTTGTTTTAGGTACTAAGACAACCCGTCCCAGTCACCTCGTGTAAGTCCCTAAAAGTTTGCCACTAAAGATACCTCAAATCATAGACATCATCAGGGGGGTCATGGTCATAGACAACACGCTCTATGGGTAGAAAACCTAGATCCCTGATATAGTTTCGACATCCCTAAAGGGAACCCCAATATATAGCATGCCCACTGAATGCACTCGAAGGTGGGCTAGTTTCTCATGCACCCTGGTGTTGTCTCGCACTTAACTCTGGTGGTAGTGGAGTGGTCTCGATAATATGAGTGCAGTAGGATTTCACTTGTTAATGACTCTAGTCTCAAGTTTTGAGATCTTGGGTGATTTTCTCACTTCTCCTACCCCAAGATCCTAGCCTGAACTATTATTAGTGTGAGCTCAAAAAAATTTATATGATTAATTTTATTATCACTTGATTCTTAGTGTACTTGATTATTAGTATTGCAGAGGGGGAGTGGACGTATGAAATGTGATGAGACTCTGACTCAAAAAAACCATGTAGAAAATATGCTCTAAATATTCAATTTCAATGAAGTTTTTCTACAAGGAGAGATTTCTTGAAACATCCATGCACCAAATATTCAAATAACATAGTTCAACTTTAAAGATTCAGACATTTATCTATCCTCTCTTAATAGTTTTTTAACCAATTTTTTTCAGAAATAATGTAGCTAAGTTCAGAAAACTAAAAAGAAAATTTCTTCTTCAAAAAGTAGATGCAATTGACATTCGCTTTTCAAAATAAGAACAAAAGACAAAAATGCTAGCTGGTAAACAAGCATAGGGTTCCAGCAAGAGAATCTATCCCGATGGCCAATAACTCCACAGCCAAGGGGAAACACAACAGAGGTGTAAACAATAGTTTTGGCTAGGTAATGTGGGCAAGCAGAGGCTACAAAGCGTTATTATCGAGACTAATGCATTGTTTTGAGCAAAGACTGTGTTATAATGCTCTAAAACACTTACAGGGGAAGCGTTAGTCAGGTTAAAGTTGCACAGATGGCTAAGCAGGGTCTAATTTGGACTTTGTGAGCTTTTGAGATGTTCACTAAGCATATAAGATGGTCGGAAGGATATGTGAACATAAGGAAAAACAGAAAGTCATAGGAACAATCCAGAAACCTAGGGTTTACTTCCCAGCGGAGTCGCCAATTCTGCTATAGGGTAATATGCTTGGGTGGTTATTGAATATCCCTCTTAGGGCTTTCCGGTGGCCGAGGAAGATAGTCAGATTAGTTGTAAAATTCACAAATATGTTGCACACATGTTCATGCTAATATCTACAATTGACAAAGTAAGATGGAGAGATTACCTTTTTATCAATAGCAGATCCTATGGAGAACAACAAGCAGCGAAGTAGAGATCCTTCTTCACTGAATCCAAATCCAGATCATGCAATCAGTCAAAGCACCCATGTAATCTATACAATACTATAGTTTTTTATTGATTAAACTAGCATATGAGAAACATGAAACAATACAGATCTAAGCCATTCCTATCATGCTACATAGACGATTGAAAAACAATTGTGACACTGATGCATCGATTGGAAAAAACAGATACATTTCTATTGATTTATAAAAAGGAGTATTACAACCATCACTTGCACCAAGCCCTCCTCAATCTTCCAATTCCTCTCCTTCTTCCTCTATTTGTGAGTGCGATGATGCTCAAGGCAGAAAGTCCTCAATGAACTTCGTCGATCGTCAAACCTCACACTACAACAATGAAATTATTCTCTACATATATTCAATCCTTCGACCTTAGACCAAGTGCCGACAACTCAATTTTATAGAAGATGGAGAGGGAAAACATTTCCAAGTTATTCAACCAGTTTTTAATGGGAAAGATCGAGATGTTTCTATGTCCTTCCATGATTTTTCCTCCTTTAGGAGTCCAGTTGTATTTGGCAAGGCCTAATAAAAGGTTTATGCCTTTTATTTCTATTTTGCACTGGTCCTTTATGAGAAAAAGTTGGAAGTTCCAGTCACTTTTCCGCAACATATTTTCCCTTTTCACACTTAAACATGGATAACATTGCCCCTTGGGCAAGACAATGTATTACCATAGGTACTAACGCTCCATTTACATGTCTTAAGTATGTTATAACTCAGTATAGCTGCTTCTGGGGTGCGTTACCTTGGTAGAAATGGGTCTTGTCTAGGTCATTTTCTTCCTTCCATGTTACCTTGTCCTCTGAGCTGATGAGGAGGTCATTTGTCCTGTAACAGATGCCCCCTAAAGTGTGAGGTCAGAGATGAAGACGATGACCAAAATAATTTATAACATGTGTAGCAGAATGAGAGGAATTGAAGGACTGAGGAAAACCTGAAACACCAACATATGTTAGAAAATATAGTATCTGTCTTGAGTCGGGCATTCCCATGCTCAGTAGCTAATCAATATGATTTCTCTAGAATAGAGATATGAATAGTATGTCCACATATAAGCATAATGTGAAAGCGTCTGTCATAACAGGATCAAACTGAAAATCTCTCTCCAAAAAAATAATATTGAAACTTGGGGAAGGAAACACAGATGTAATGTTGTAACCCTCGTGCCAAGGTCTTGGTTGCTGCTTCACTAAAATGCATATTCCCATACATGTGAATTGATGAGTCATAGTTGAACATGCAAGAAATCATCTGATTACCAAGAATTAACAAAACTGTTAACATACGTGAGGGTGGCCATCGATAATGATGATGGTCCCCAAGATGCACAGTACAATCTAGTGAGTGAATAAAAGGAGTTGATGTCAAACACTCATAGAATCATTCGATCGAGAGCCAATAATGAGGACCCCCAACCAAACACAAGATTAACTGCCACTGATGTCTGTAAGTATCCGGGTACTGAAGTGTTTCTGAATCAACTTTCTAGATAAGATGTTGAAGTCGATAGGAAGAGATCTGCCAAAGGGTAGGCACTGAGGCATCCTACATCAATTGACACGAAAGGGAAAAATATGATTTTGTATTGATGGAAATAATTAAGAGAAAATGGGAATAAATGATGACAAATAAGTTCTGGCATATGATGACTTTGGTTGATAAAAGGAGCAGTAGATAGTGGGATCCTCTTGAACAATAGAAGGCACTCTAAGAGGGTACTAGGCAGCTTAGGTTTAATGAACACCAAAGAGTGTTAGGATTCACCAATGTAGGAACATTGGGAGATGAAGGCTAAACTCATAGATGGTAGGGTTCAGCTAAATGCGAAAGAGTTTTCTGGGAAGTGCCATGTTCAAGATTTTGTGCTGCAACATCAATCTTTAGAAAATGTAACAGAAGAAGTATCCATGATGTCTAAATATTTTCCCCGTCTGATTAAGTTTAACGAGTCTAGACGGGTAAACTTGGTGGTTTTTTCATATTTAGAGAGTCTGAAAAACACCGTAAAATACAACTCCAGGGGGGTACCTTTTTCATGTTTGATAACCGGGCACGACAAAGGGAGAATAGTAAGCCCGAAACAATTCATTTTCTGTGAGTTAGTCCATTGAATCTAGAACAATGAGAAAGCTATGTTCGATGGACATCTACCTCAGTTTGTTATGAGTACGAGGAGATAGAGTACACTCAATGTTATTTGTGAAATTTTAACGAGTCCAACAAGGAAAAACTCGATGCTTTCCATGAAATTTTAACGAGTCACGTGGCAAAAACTCGGTTTAATTTTTCTATTTAAAGAGCTTTGAAAAAGATGAAAAGAATGGTTGATATGTCTCTATCATGGTAGTTTAAAGAGCCCGAAAAAGGCAACTCGAGGTTTTTTCAGTTTTATGAGCTAGAAAAAGTCCCTAAAAAGAAAGCTCGAAACCGAGTTGAACATGGTCACATCTGCATATAAACATTTAAAACCCATCAAAGCATCAGTAACATATAAAAACCAATAGTTGCGACGAATTGTAGCATGAATTTACCTCTTTGTATCAAACTAGCTGAGTGATTTTAGCCTCCAAAATGGCTATAAGAAGGCCACAGATCTTCATTTTCACTCTGTTGAGTCCTGTGATAGAGCTCTAGAGAAAAAAAGTGGTGTAACTTCAGTTGTCGATCGTAGACGATCCGGGCGACGGTTTTTCATTCCGCGAGATCCAGGTAAACTCTTGAACCTTTCTATGTCATTTCATTATGTTTTTAAGTCTTTTTGCTAGTTAAAATTGTCAGTTTTAGTAAGCCCTAAAAAATTTAAGCGACTAATGCAGGTGATGAGTGTTGTGCCCACGTTAAACGCTCTTCCCGAGAAGAAACAACACGTTAGCACGCACTGTTGGGCGCTATAGCCCACGTTAGCAGGCAAAGACATTTTAAGAACTATTTTTTTACCATTGTAAAGTGTTCCAGACAAAAACTAATCCAGTGAAATGGTTGCTTATGCAGGTATAAAGCTATTTACCATGAGTATTTACCATGAGCATGAGTGGGAAGAACTTGAAATGGTTACTAATTTAGCTACTTTGCTAGTTCTCCGTAGATGCGGATTGCTAAAGTATGCTCATTTAGAGTTGATGAGGGGATAGGAGGGCCTTCTGGGATGGATAATCCAGCAGTGGGATGACCGCTAACATGTCTTTCATATCAAGGGTAATGAAATCTCGATTGAGAAAGACATCTATTTTTTGACTGGCCTGTCATGCTGAGGGCTAAGGCCCAATCTGACATGATCCAGGGCCGATCCCTGCACTACTGCCAATTTGATCCATACGCACTGCATAAAAAATACTGTGGCAGTGAGTAAACGGGTGCCTATCACATGGGTGGCATCGAGACTGCTGAGGTCTATACTATGGATGATAGTTCACTTGGTTGGTGATAAGAGTCAGCACTTGGTCACCAAGGCCCAGGTGTTGTTAGCACCTGATTGTATGCAGCCCCAGGTATTTGACTGGTGTGAAGGGGTTGTATGTCGAGTTCGTGATAAGTTGACAGCATGTAAGACTCAGACCCAAAGAGAGTTTGGGTATGGTACATTGATCGTCTCATTCATACTAGAGTGGGTTCCGGCCATGAGGCCAAAAATGGTCACAGATGCGTTGGTCCCGTGGGAGCCAAGGCAGGCTCGCTGGGCAGCTTTGATTCCATGGACTAGAGAGGGTCCAATCCATCACTATTTTGATGAAGGATTCTTCGAGTGGCTTGAAGACCAGGTCATCATGATTGAAGGTTATCCCTACGCAAGGATGAACTATACAGGAGATACAGAGTTGGTATTGCCCTCGGGTACTCAGTGGGGCCTAGATGGTAAGAAAGAGCATGATCAGTGCAGTGTTGAAGTATTTTTTAGTATATTTTGAATGTTTATGCATTTTTTTGTTTAACGGGTGAAAATATATGTTGACATGAAGCTTTTTTGCTTGACACAGATGTGGCACTTGTTCGTCCCGCCAGAGCCCCTCACTATGCAAGGTGAGGAATGTAGCTACCTGGGGCTGGTGCAGCAACGGAAGTTGCAAAAGCTACCGAAGAGGGTGATGACATAAAGATTTTGTAGGAGATTACTAGAAACCTAGAGGGTTTAAGTATGGGTGTGCCGCCTCTTCCCATGAGAGAGATCCCAGTCCATCTACAGCGGCATACAGTGGGTGTGCTGGAGAGATAATTGGTGCCTCTGAGGAGGATAGCCAGAGAAGTTTTCTACTATTTTGAGCAGTAGGTTCAGTAGGAGGAGTAGATAGATGTGTGAATGTCATAGCGAGGTTTAGCGAAGCCAATTTTTTGTAAAACACCCGAGTTTTGAGAAGTTTTTTGATGTAATCTAAACTGGACACGACACACACACACACACACACACATATATATACATACATATTTTGGTGATTTTTATCTCATGTGTTTTTTAATGTGTATGTATTTTCTAAAGTAAAAAATATATACTCATGTATGACTCTTTCTATGACAAGTGTGACAAATGCCAATCTAACACATAATTTGCTAATGAATAAGCTAATGCATTAAATTCTCTAGGAATGTGCTCAAACGTAATGGTTTGAAAGTGATGTTCTAAAAGTCGTACCCTTAAGAAATAACGTAACAAGACAGGATGACATATGCGATAATGATTGTTTAACTGCATAACTATGAGTTGGGAATCTAACCTGACCACTAGATTGGAGATGTCGCGAAATGCAACCTCCGTGAGATATTCGATCACCAACATATACTCATCAATGTTGTGGTGGCATTGCCCAGGAAGATTCGCTCAGAACCAAGGAGTTCTGACTCAAGTGTGTAGAGGACCCAAGCAGCTGATGCAATGTGCCTAGTAGGACGACCAACACCGTTTGCATATCTGATATATGATAAGGATGACGAAGGCATCTGTGTAAAAAAGAAAATGAGTGTGTATGAGAAAAAAATCAAAAACCCAAAATATCCATAGACATCAAAACAAAGGCAAAAATCATATAAATAAAATTACAAAGCATATGCCTAGAGGAGAACTAGGAAAAATACTTCTTCAGATAGGGACCGTTGTGGGGCTCCGCGAGTGGAATTCCATTACAATCCTGAAATTCATAAGCTCCTTTTGAGAGGACTTTGGTGACTATGTAAGGACCAAACCATAATGGTTGAAGTGTTCCTGTTCCTCGCGCTTGACTCTCTGGAGGAGAGCTTTCCCGGTCCACCTAACAGTGTTCGATTTCGCTCATTAATAAAATTATATGTTTCAAAATTTGAGCGGCCTTGGAGAGTTAACTCTCCACTCACCTAATCCAAGGCCCTACAACCTAGCTAGTTGATGTATGCCACTTAATACAAAAATTTATAGTTGTTTTTAAATTATATTGCTTATTTTAATTAGCTATTATTTTATGTCAAGGGCATATGGAAGTGAAACCGATGATGTTTGTATGACGCAAAAAGAAAATAATGAAAACCAAACTATATGAAAATGCACTGTTTGCCTTTCGATGAAGAGTGATTTCTACACAATTTCTACGAGACTATATATTTTTTTTTACTTTTCTTTTCAGATAACCAGACTTCACACACCTCAAAAAACTACAAAAAATACTAAAATGCTTATGTGCACCTAGTGTAAATTACTAATGGCATGCAAATCCTAAGATGCTAGATCTAAGAAAGAAAATAGAAATCTCTAATGATACCAAGGTTCAATCACTTTTTGGCAGCCAACCAATATAGTTCCAAATCAGAAACTCAATGTATAAAGATGCCAAAATCATACTTGATATAACAGAATGAAATCAAAGAAAGGCTCCCTTCCTAATAAAGTCACGAACCGAAGAATAAAGACTTCAACAAGGCTCCAAAAGATGAAAAGAAACCATTAACCAAAACACAAGCAATGGGAAACAAAAATGTTTTTGATTTTTTGAGTTTTATGAAGAAAAGAGACTTCAAAAAGACCAAGAAACTATCCAATTACTGAGTCAAGCAAACTTCAAATTTCAAGCAAAATTTCAACAAAATACTCTAAGCCAACTGTGCTACTCTCATAGTAGGACTTATATGAGCAAGAGGAAGACAAGAAACTCAAAAAATCAACTCAGCACAATAGTATAAACTTGCGGCAAACTCAAACTCCAAAGAATCAAAAGAGACTCTTCGAAAATTGCAACAAGACCTAGTCAATGAAATCAAGAAAACCAAACGCAAAAATAGGAAAAAATCAAGATGAAAAGCAACTCATAAAGTTAGGAAAGAGAAAATGAGCAAAATTTCTCTATCCTGAATAATCAGAACAACCAATAATCTTCAGAAAAATATCTTGGTGCTCAAGCCAGAATTGCAAGCACAACAAACAAAGACTTCAGCAAATGAGTCGATCTTCAAACAACTCAGAGAGAAACAAGTATAAAACCACTTTAAACACAGTCCATAGACTTCAAAGATATCACAGGAACAAGTCACCACAGGCAGACAAGACCAAAAAAGCTCCAAAACAAAGTTTCAAAATTCACTCAAACATATGCGCTTTAGCATCTTTGCAACAAGCGTGCATATGCAACTGTGGTATAGGCGACTTGCGTATACGCAGGTTCCTTTACACAAAAAAGCATATATACATGACTGCGCAAAAGAAAAACTGCATATGGAAAAGTAAATAAGGAAAAATAAAAAAGGTCAAGCCTGATCAAGAGACTAGGTCTTTAGTCTGACTGGAAAAAGATTTACTGAATTGGAAAAAATGATTAAAACTGTTGGAAACCTTCAAGACAGATGAAACAACCCAAAGGGAAATCACAAGAATGTGATCCCTAGTGGAGTCGCCATTTATTTTTCGGGAAATAAATCCCTAAAGGTTTTTGGGTTGGCAACCTTCACAGATAAGGGGCATACCACTCAAGAAGGACTCACTTAACCTATCTTTTATGTTGAAAAATAGATTTAATCAGTTGCAGAACTTAACTGAAAGTCCTACGTTTGATGTAGATCCCGTGGGGTTCAAACCCCGAGCAACTCCTCGTGCTCCGTAACCTAGAAATCAAGAAAGAACGAACACAAAACACTAGTTGTACAACATATATTGTTCCTAAATGTTAGTGTAACTCATGTATAATATCATATAAAAAATACTGAATGTTCAACTAACAATCTTTACACATATATAAAGAGATATAAACACGTGAATATTCAGGAAAAAGATGGTTCTTCTCATTATAAATGGCATGTACAAGAATAGAAAGTGGAGAGACCACCTGAATCCTTCCACGGCCTTCGAGTAGACCATCCTCTGGATCTGTCCAGCCCTCACCTCACTAGGATTCTTCCAAGATGTGTGCACACTAGATGTCATATAGGATGATGATCATCTTCAAGGAAACAAGGGTTTCCTGAATATACCTGGGAAGTGCAGGAGGCACGGGAACATCAGACTTGGAATAAGGATCCAACAGAGTACAAGGTCTATAATTTTCTCTCTCCCTTAGGCCATACACATGAGGGGCTTTTATACTCCCTCCAAGTAGTTTCAGTAGTTGGGAACAGTTGGGCCATGGGCTAGGGTGGTTGAATTACGAGAATAACCATCACCCTACCTCGAAAATACATAATTTATATATATTTTTAATGATTTAAATGGCATACACGGAAAAGCATGAACGGACTCGCGTATATATGCGGAAAAGTCTAGGAATAATCGCGTATGGGATTTTTAACACTGTTTTTTATGAATTTGTTCAAGTCTAGGGGAAAAGGGTGCCTAAGGCCAAAGAGACAATCATTATTCACATGAGGGTGAAGAATGATGCTATAACACTTCCAAATCGATAGTTTGAACAGTCGTGTAAACAGAGTAGATGATCTCAGGTGGGTCAAAAGATGGGATTTGAGTAGTTATCGCGCCCGAATTTAACATCAAAGCGCGATGGTGGAACTCTCCCAAGGCCGTTATTCTTGAGACATGATCTCTCGAATAGCTTCATCCGTAGGTAGGAATTCATTGAGGAGATCTTTAGAAAGAATTGTGATGGGTGGGAGGTTTGTAACATTGGTTGAAACCATAGTTGTGGAGGGTACATATGCAATCTAGATGGCTTGATAAGCCAACTCGGCTGGTGAGAGCGGCATCTGATCTCTATAGGAATCAATTTCTGAAAGTTCCGGTAGGATCCATGGGTCGATAGACTATCCAAAGTGGTGGATATCATTGCAACCATATGTGGAACCTCAAGTAGCGAGAGAGGAAAGGAACCCATCAAGGAAGATGCCTTCAGAAGACCGGTAACAATACTGACGTATGAGTCAGGAATGCCTCCTATTAGGGGTACAGTACTACTTGGTAATGTGGCATAATCAGGGGTGAAAAAGGATAACTGATCCACTGTGACTATTTTCCCATCCAATGGAAAGAGGATGAGTTGGAAGACCGAAGAAACAATGGCAGTCATTGCGTATGACCAACTGCAACCCAACAATAGATTATAGTCGAGATGACGATCTACGAATTCAATGTCCATCATTATCGTTTTCCCACTAAGGGAAATGGAAAAGCTAGCAAGGTAGCCTTTTGGGAGGAAAGTGTGGCCATCTAAAGCTTTAAGGGAATTTGACGACGGAGGAAAAGTGGGAGAACCCAAAGCAAGCCAGTAAGTAGTTGACATAACGTAGGTTGAAGCACCTTCGTTTATGACAATATGATGGATTGGTCTCCCTTTCGACACAACTTGCACTTGGAATGCAAGTTGGTGTGAGATGTGAGGTTTATATTTCTCCATGTCAAAGATAGCTAGCGTGGAATCGTGGGGGTCAATCCCACCAATGGCCAAAAGCAAGGCTTTCCTTTGTGTTGGGAAAGTTTGCAATAATTCGAGAGTAAACATAGCTGGCGGTGCCTGTGCCAAATCTTCTACAATATTTTAGTTTTGGGCGGCACGTGCAGAGGTGTTATGAGTCGTGCGTCGAAGTGTTCCTTTTGGGGGACGAATCGTGGGGTTAGAAGTGGGCCGTTTGATATGAAAATCATTGCGCGGCTGTGGGTTTGAATTAGTACCAGGTTCCTGAGTATTAATGAAAGGATTTCCATAAAGTTTGGCTCATGTTTGGAGTTCAACACTTTTTATGCCATAAATGGCGGACAATACTTCACCAGAAGGATGTGTACCACCATTGCCCCTTTGTCTGGGTTGTGGTGGGTTTGCAACCATGTGTTGATGTTGCTGCTGTGGATTAGGGAAGGGATTATGAAGGACGAAAAGTGTCCTCCTAGAGTCCTTGTTTGTAATAAAATCTATGCATTCCTGTAGCCGAGGACATTTGTATGTCAAGTGGTCCTCTGCATAGATTCTGCAAGGAAATTTCATTGGTTTCTCTTTCCCTTTGTCGTTTTTAGCAGCGTTTTTCTAATTGGGATTATTCTGATGATCCGACTGCTCTCCCGAAGAATAGGTATTTTTATTGTTATTCTTGTTTTTTCCACTAAGTTTTTGTGAAATTTTCACAGAATTTACCTCAGTGGTAGGAAGAGTAGTCGATTGGTTAGGGACGATGGCAGCCGAAGATGGCTAGGAGGTTTTCCCACTAGGCTGTTTTATGGCTATACCAGATATTTCACCAATGAGACTGTCAGCGTGTGCTCCAGGTTTATGAGTAGCGGGAGGATTCAGATTACCAGGGGCATAGGGGTGTAAATCATATAGCGTGCCAGATTATGAATAGATCAAATATAAATGCTCTGCACAACGAATGGATTAATCTTTCGTGACCGCACCAGACAGACAAATGTCTTTAGCTAGGTTTGGTAAGAGTGACTTACAAAACCAATTATATAAGAGATGATCAACCATTGGCGCTTTGACCAGCCTCCTTCATCTCCATTCATGAATGTGATCGGAGATGTGGGTGTCAGTGTCTTGGCGCAGCAAGGTTAAGAGTTCTGTGCCGGTTTCATATCTAATAGTTAATTGGAAGTTCTTAAAAAATTCCGTAGCTAAAGTGCCAAAAGTGTTGATGGCTCCGCGTGGTAACTCAATGCACCATTTGGTAGCATTGCCTGTGAGAGCGTGGGGGAAAATTCGAAGCCAGATACTATCATCCACCATGGAGTTAGAGACAGACCATAGATGGAAGGTGGTGACGTGCGTAGCTGGATTGTCCCTTTGTTTCCCGTCGAATTTAGGGATGTCAGACGAAATCTTGTGCGGTACTGGAGGCTAGAGTGGGTTGTGATTGATGGGACCATTGGTCAGTTTGTAGATGTCGAGGATGTTTAGAGCTGCCAAAAATGGCAATTACGTGTTTGCCCTTGGGTCTAACCAAGGAATAATAGGCTGAGTATTCAGATCATAGGGTCCTCCCATCAATGTACTACCAATAGGATAAGCAGGACTTTGTTGATAAAAGTTCCCTGTGGGTGGGGGTGTAGGAATGTATGGTTGCTGTCTGTAGGGTATATTGTATTGGGGGGCTAACGATTAGTTTCTCCTAGCGTAAAAGTTTTCCCCTTGTCCAAATGGATTTTGGGGTTGATTTTCCCATATGGATGCAATAGAGCTAGTTGGAGGCATGCTGCTATTTTCATAGTTAAGCAACGACATAAATCCTATACTGAAATTTTGACCACTTAAGGGAACAGTGTTAACAATGGGCTGTCCCATTTGTCCTGAGAATTGCAGGGGTACCGAAGTGCCCCCAATCATATGTGTGTTGGTGACACTTCCCCCTGGCATGGTAGCCAAGGGGTTTGAACTCAGCAAAGGTTTCCAATCGAAAGGGTTGTTAAAAGGAACTGAAGTAGCCCCGCTCGTGGAAGCGGGTACCGTGGGTCCTAGCGTAATCACCATATGAGTAGGTCCCGAAGGATTTGGAGATCCACTAGTAGTTGTGGTGACTGCAGTGCTGGGACCACGTATAGGCTGGTTACTGGGGCTGCCAATTATTGGTGTATAACTGAATACCGACGGGGAAGATGGTGGCGAACCTGGGTTGGTTGTCATTGGCATCGACCCCATTGGTGCCGGTTGTGAAACGGATGTTGGTGTAGCTGAAGACATATCTTGGCTTGGTGTAATTTGAACTAACACTGGCACCGACGGATTAGTGAGTGGAGGATTTCAAGGAGGTACAACTCATTCCGTGAAAGGATCCTCTGGAAATTCCGTGTGATATGGTGCTATGTGAAAATCAGGGATTGTCACTGGAGGCTGCTCTTCCAAAGAAGGCACGGGCTCATCGAGACTCAACTCCTCCTCCGGTGTCAACATAGGGAGACCTCGCTGTTGTCGAGACAGACGACGAGGGTCGAAAGACGCCACAGTGACCTATTTATTTTTATCAAATTTTGATTATTTGTGATGTATTATAAAGTCTCAATGATAGTAACCACACACCTAAAAAAGAAAAAAGAAAAAAGGACTTTCTAAAATCAATCAACAAGCAGCCAGAACAGGGTGGCCCCATCTGAGTACTACCGTTTGCTAGAGATGAAACCCAGTATCGCAATAGCATACATAAAGGGTTAGTCGTAAACACAGTTATGGTTACTCTAGAGCTTCACCCGAACCTCAGACAATAGGTGTAAGAACTTTCGTGAAGACGAGTACCCTCCCAAAGATCGAAGACAGAGTAGGTCCATTTGTTCTAGGTACTAAGACAGCCCGTCCTAGTCACCTCGTGTAAGTCCCTAAAAGTTTGGCCACTAAAGATACCTCAAATCATAGACATCATCAGGGGGGTCATGGTCGTAGACAACACGCTCTATGGGTAGAACACTTAGATCCCTGATATAGTTTCGACATCCCCAGAGGGAACCCCAATATATAACATGCCCACTGAATGCACTTGAAGGTGGGCTAGCTTCTCATGCACCCTGGTGTTGTCTCGCACTTAACTCTGGTGGTATTGGAGTGGTCCTGATAATATGAGTGCAGTAGGATTTCACTTGTTAATGACTATAGTCTCAAGTTTTGAGATCTTGGGTGATTTTATCACTTCTCCTACCCCAAGATCCTAGCCTGAACTATTATTAGTGTGAGCTCAAAAAAATTTATATGATTAATTTTATTATCGCTTGATTCTTAGTGTACTTGATTATTAGTATTGCAGAGGGGGAGTGGACGTATGAAATGTGATGAGACTCTGACTCAAAAAAACCATGTAGAAAATATGCTCTAAATATTCAATTTCAATGAAGAGTTTTTCTACAAGGAGAGATTTCTTGAAACATCCATGCACCAAACATTCAAATAACATAGTTCAACTTTAAAGATTCAGACATTTATCTATCCTCTCTTAATAGTTTTTTAACCAATTTTTTTCATAAATAATGTAGCTAAGTTCAGAAAACTAAAAAGAAAATTTCTTATTCAAAAAGTAGATGCAATTGACATTAGATTTTCAAAATAAGAACAAAAGACAAAAATGCTAGCTGGTAAACAAGCATAGGGATCCAGCAAGAGAATCTATCCTGATGGCCAATAAACCCACAGCCAAGGGGAAACACAACAAAGGTGTAAACAATAGTTTTGGCTAGGTAATGTGGGCAAGCAGAGGCTACAGAGCATTAGTATTGAGACTAATGCATTGTTCTGAGCAAAGACCGTCTTATAACGCTCTGAAACACTTACAGGGGAAGCGTTAATCAGGTTAAAGTTGCATAGATGGCTAAGCAAGGTCTAATTTGGACTCTGTGAGCTTTTGATATGTTCACTAAGCATATAAGATGGTCAGAAGGATATGTGAACAGAAGGAAAAATGGAAAGTCATAGGAACAATCCAGAAACTTGGGGTTTACTCCCCAGCGGAGTCGCCAATTCTGCTATAGGGTAATATGCTTGGGTGGTTATTGAATATCCCTCTTAGGGCTTTCCGGTGGCCGAGGAAGATAGTCAGATTAGTTGTAAAATTCACAAATATGCTGCACACATGTTCATGCTAATATCTATAATTGACAAAGTAAGATGGAGAGATAACCTTTTTATCAATAGCAGATCCTATGGAGAACAACAAGCAGCGAAGTAGAGATCCTTCTTCACTGACTCCAAATCCAGATCATGCAATCAATCAAAGCACCCGTGTAATCTATACAATACTATAGTTTTTTATTGATTAAACTAGCATATGAGAAACATGAAACAATACAGATCTAAGCCATTCCTATCATGCTACATAGACGATTGAAAAACAATTGTGACACTGATGCATCAATTGGAAAAAATAGATACAGTTCTATTGATTTATAAAAAGGAGTATTACAACCATCACTTGCACCAAGCCCTCCTCAATCTTCCAATTCCTCTCCTTCTTCCTCTATTTGTGAGTGCGATGATGCTCAAGGCAGAAAGTCCTCAATGAACTTCGTCGATCGTCAAACCTCACACTACAACAATGAAATTATTCTCTACATATATTCAATCCTTCGACCTTAGACCAAGTGCCGACAACTCAATTTTATAGAAGATGGAGAGGGAAAACATTTCCAAGTTATTCAACCAGTTTTTAATGGGAAAGATCGAGATGTTTCTATGTCCTTCCATGATTTTTCCTCCTTTAGGAGTCCAGTTGTATTTGGCAAGGCCTAATAAAAGGTTTATGCCTTTTATTTCTATTTTGCACTGGTCCTTTATGAGAAAAAGTTGGAAGTTCCAGTCACTTTTCCGCAACATATTTTCCCTTTTCACACTTAAACATGGATAACATTGCCCCTTGGGCAAGACAATGTATTACCATAGGTACTAACGCTCCATTTACATGTCTTAAGTATGTTATAACTCAGTATAGCTGCTTCTGGGGTGCGTTACCTTGGTAGAAATGGGTCTTGTCTAGGTCATTTTCTTCCTTCCATGTTACCTTGTCCTCTGAGCTGATGAGGAGGTCATTTGTCCTGTAACAGATGCCCCCTAAAGTGTGAGGTCAAAGATGAAGACGATGACCGAAATACTTTATAACAAGTGTAGCAGAATGAGAGGAATTGGAGGACTGAGGAAAACCTGAAACAACAACATATGTCAGAAAATATATTATCTGTCTTGAGTCGGGCATTCCCATGCTCAGTAGCTAATCAATATGATTTCTCTAGAACATAGATATTAACAGTATGTCCACATATAAGCATAATGTGAAAGCGTCTGTCATAACAGGATCAAACTGAAAATCTCTCTCCAAAAAAATAATATTGAAACTTGGGGAAGGAAACACCGCTGTAATTGTGTAACCCTCGTCCCAAGGTCTTGGTCACTGCTTCACTAAAATGCATATTCCCATACATGTGAATGAATGATTCATAGTTGAACATGAAAGAAATCATCTGATTACCAGGAAATAACAAAACTGTTAACAGACGTGAGGGCGGCCACCGATAATGATGATGGTCCCCAAGATGCACAGTACAATCTAGTGAGTGAATAAAAGGAGTTGATGTCAAACACTCATAGAATCATTCGATCAAGAGCCAATAATGAGGACCCCCAACCAAATACAAGATTAACTGCCACTGATGTCTGTAAGTATCCGGGTACTGAAGTGTTTTTGAATCAACTTCCTAGATAAGATGTTGAAGTTGATAGGAAGAGATATGCCAAAGCGTAGGCACTGAGGCGTCCTACATCAGTTGACACAAAAGGGAAAAATATGATTTTGTATTGATGGAAATAATTAAGAGAAAATGGGAATAATTGATGACAAATAAGTTCTGGCATATGATGACTTTGGTTGATACAAGGAGCAGTAGATAGTGGGATCCTCTTGAAAAATAGAAGGCACTCTAAGAGGGTACTAGGAAGCTTAGGCTTAATGAACACCAAAGAGTGTTAGGATTCAATAATGAAGGAACATTGGAAGATGAAGGCTAAACTCATAGATGGTAGGGTTCAGCGAAATGCGAAAGATTTTTCTGGGAAGTGCCATGTTCAAGATTTTGTGCTGCAAAATCAATCTTTAGAAAATGTAATAGAAGAAGTATCCATGATGTCTAGATATTTTCCCCGTTTGATTAATTTTAACGAGTCTAGACCGGTAAACTTGGTGGTTTTTTCATATTTAGAGAGTCTGAAAAACACCGTAAAATACAACTCCAGGGGGGTACCTTTTTCATGTTTGATAACCGGGCGCGACAAAGGGAGAATAGTAAGCCCGAAACAATTCATTTTCCGTGAGTTAGTCCATTGAATCTGGAACAGTGGGAAAGCTATGTTCGATGGAAATTTACCTCAGTTTGTTATGAGTACGAGGAGATAGAGTACACTCAATGTTATTTGTGAAATTTTAACGAGTCCAACAAGGAAAAACTCGATGCTTTCCATGAAATTTTAACGAGTCACGCGGAAAAAACTTGGTTTACTTTTTCTGTTTAAAGAGCTTTGAAAAAGATGAAAAGAATGGTTCATATGTCTCTTTCATGGTAGTTTAAAGATCCCGAAAAAGGAAACTCGAGGTTTTTTCAGTTTTATGAGCTAGAAAAAGTCCCTAAAAAGAAAACTCGAAACCAGGTCGAACATGGTCAGATCTGCATATAAACATTTAAAACCCATCAGAGCATTGGTAACATATAAAACCAATAGTTGCGATGAATTGTAGCATGAATTTACCTCTTTGTATCAAACTAGCTGAGTGAGTTTAACCTCCAAAATGGCTATAAGAAGGCCACAGACCTTCATTTTCAATCTGTTGAGTCCTGTGATAGAGCTCTAGAGAAAAAAGTGGTGAAACTTCAGCTGTCGATCGTAGATGATCCGGGCGACGGTTTTTCATTCCGCGAGATCCAGGTAAACTCTTGAACCTTTCTCTGTCATTTCATTATGTTTTTAAGTCTTTTTGCTAGTTAAAATTGTCAGTTTTAGTAAGCCCTAAAAAATTTAAGCGACTAATGCGGGTGATGAGTGTTTTTCCTGCGTTAAACACTCTTCTTGAGAAGAAACAACATGTTAGCACGCACTGTTGGGCACTATAGCCCACGTTAGCAGGCAAAGACATTTTAAGAACTAATTTTTCACCATTGTAAAGTGTTCTAGACAAAAACTAATCCAGTGAAATGGTTGCTTATGCAGGTATAAAGCTATTTACCATGAGTATTTACCATGAGCATGAGTGGGAAGAACGTGAAATGGTTACTGATGTAGCTACTTTTCTAGTTCTCCATAGATGCGGATTGCTAAAATATGCTTATTTACAGCTGATGAGGGGATAGGAGGGCCTTCTGGGATGGATAATCCAGTAGTGGGATTACCACTAACATGTCTTTCATATCAGGAGTAATGAACTCTCGATTGAGAAAGACATCTATTTTTTGACTAGCCTGTCATGCTGAGGGCCAAGGCCCAATCTGACATGATCCAGGGCTGATCCCTGCACTACTGCCGATTTGATCCATACACACTGCATAAACAATATTGTGGCAGTGAGTAAACGGGTGCCTATCACATGGGTGGCATCGAGACCACTGAGGTCTCTACTATGGATGATAGTTCACTTGGTTGGTGCTAAGAGTCAGCACTTGGTCACCAAGGCCCAGGTGTTGTTAGCACCTGATTGTATGCAGCCCTAGGTATTTGACTGGTGTGAAGGGGTTGTATGTGGAGTTCGTGATAAGTTGACAGCATGTAAGACTCAGACCCAAAGAGAGTTTGGGTATGGTACATTGAACGTCTCATTCATACTAGAGCGGGTGTCGACCATGAGGCCAAAAATGGTCACGGATGCGTTGGGCCCGCGGGAGCCAAGGCAGGCTCGCTGGGCTGCTTTCATTCCACAGACTAGAGAGGGTCCAATCCATCACTGTTTTGATGAAGGATTCTTCGAGTGGCTTGAAGACCAGGTCATCATGATTGAAGGTTATCCCTACGCAAGGATGAACTATACAGGAGATACAGAGTTGGTATTGCCCTCAGGTACTCAGTGGGGCCTAGATGGTAAGAAAGAATATGATCAGTGTAGTGTTGAAGTATTTTTTAGTATCTTTTGAATGTTTATGCAATTTTTTTGGTTAACGGGTGAAAATATATGCTGACATGAAGCTTTTTTTCTTAACACAGATGTGGCACTTGTCCGTCCCGCGAGAGCCCCTCACTATGCAAGGCGAGGAATGTAGCTACCTGGGGCGTGTGCAACAATGGAAGTTGTAGAAGCTACCGAAGAGGGTGATGACACACAGATTTTGTAGGAGATTACTAGAAACCTAGAGGGTTTAAGTATGGGTGTGCCGCTTCTTCCCATGAGAGAGATCCCAGTCCATCTACAGTGGCATACAGTGGGTGTGCCGGAGAGATACTTGGTGCCTCTGAGGAGGATAGCCAGAGCAGTTTTCTACTATTTCGAGCAGTAGGCTCATTAGGAGGAGTAGATAGATGTGTGAATGTCATAGCGAGGTTTAGCGAAGCCAATTTTTTGTAAAACACCTGAGTTTTGAGAAGTTTTTTGATGTAATCTAAACTAGACTATATATATATATATATATATATATATATATATATATATATATATATATATATATATATATATATATATATATATATATATATATATATATATATATCTATATATATATATATATATATATATATATATATACATATTTTGGTGATTTTTATCTCATGTGTTTTTTAATGTGTATGTATTTTCTAAAGTAAAAAATATATACTCATGTATGACTCTTTCTATAACAAGTGTGACAAATGCCAATCTAACACATAATTTGCTAATGAATAAGCTAATGCATTAAATTATCTAGGAATGTGCTCAAACGTAATGGTTTGAAAGTGATGTTCTAAAAGTCGTACCCTTAAGAAATAATGTAACAAGACAGGGTGACATATGCGATAATGATTGTTTAACTGCATAACTATGAGTTGGGAATCTAACCTGACCACTAGATTGGAGATGTCGCGAAATGCAACCTCCTTGAGATATTGGATCACCGACATATACTCAGAAATGTTGTGGTGGCATTGCCCAGGAAGATTCCCTCGGAACCAATGAGTTCTGATTCAAGTGTGTAGAGGACCCAAGCAGCTGACACAATGTGCCTAGTAGGACGACCAACACCATTCACATATCCGACATATGATAAGGATGACGAAGGAATCTGTGTAAAAAAGAAAAAGAGTGTGTATGAGAAAAAACTCAAAAACCCAAAATATCCAGAGACATCAAAACAAAGGCAAAAATCATGTAAATAAAATTACAAAGCATATGCCTAGAGGAGAACTAGGAAAAATACTTCTTCAGATAGAGACCGTTGCGGGGCTCCGCGAGTGGAATTCCATTACAGTCCTAAAGTTCAGAAGCTCCTTTTGAGAGGACTTTGGTGACTATGTAAGGACCAATCCATAATGGTTGAAGTGTTCCTGTCCCCAAGAGGTCGTGTCTCTGATCTTAGAGTATAATGAGATCACCCTCTTAGAAAGAACGAGGCTTGATATCACCATCTCGATGAGTTTCGTCCAAGTGATCGAGTGAGAGCAAGTGCTCTTTTGTGGCCGTGGTGTCGGGTAGGAGTTCAACGACGAGGTTGAGTGATGGAATCTCACACTCGATTGGGAGTACTGCCTCCAGGCCAAATGAGAGTTGGAATGGCGTGAAGCCTGTGGCAGCTTTGACTGACGTACGGTATGCCCATAACGCAGAATATAACTTCCAATGCCATGTGGTTTTATGATTTTCGAATAACCGACGAATCATGGTTTTGAGGACACCATTTATGGCTTCGACTTGACCATTCGCTTGCGGGTAGTAGGACAAAGACTGATCTTATCGAAATCCTAGCATGGAAGTTAATTATGTCATCATATGGCTATGAAAATGTGACCCATGATCTATGACAATTGAAAGGGGTACACTGAAACGACAGATAACCTGATTAAATAGGAACAAAGTGGCGGTTTCTCCATCGGCCCTAAAAGTGGGAATAGCTTCAGCCCATTTCGTAAAGTAGTCGACGACCATGATAATGTAGTTGTGTCCGTTGAATGAAGTGGGGTTGCATGTAACGAAGTCTATTCCCCATTTAGCGAAAGGACCAATGGAGACAACTGGGTGAAGAGGGGCGGGGTGAGCACGCATTTTCTTCATGAAAATTTGACATGGATGGCACTTCTGGACTGCTGTGATGCAGTCTTTAAATAAAGTGGGCCAATAATAGCCTGCATGCAAGATTTTCTGGGCAGTAGCTATGCCAGAAAGATGACCACCGCACGCCTCACGTGGCAGTCATTTAAAACGCGCTCTGCTTCGTCAAAAGTGAGACAACACTGAAGAATAGTATCGACACCATGATGATATAGAGTACCATTTAGCATGAGGTAGTGTTTCTCTTGGTGGTGAATATGACAACGTTCGTCGGACGTGAGAGTTGGGCGGAAGCGCTGAGTTTGGAGGTAGACCAAAATATCTCCATACCAAGGATCAAAATAATCGACCAAATAGACGGATTCATCAGGAAATGGATCATGAGCTACATCTCCTGGGTCGATTCTAGGAAGGTCCAATAGTAATTCGGTAAAGACTAGAAATTTCTTTGCTTTGGCAGCAGTGAATACGAAGTCAAATTGTTGGAGGATCACGATCCATTTGGAATATTTTCCTCCAATAACTTGGTGAGACAAAATGTGTCGCATGGGATTCTCCAAAGTAATAATGATAGTCTGACACAGTAATATATAGTTTCGGAGTCGGGTGACAATGAAGACCACCGCGAGAGAGATTTTCTCCACATGTGAATATCATAGTTCGGGACTGATAAGACCTTTTGATAAGTAATATATCACATGTTCACTGTCGTCATCATGAACTTGAACCAACACCATGCCAAGTGAGGATGGTGAGGCTTCCAGGTAGAGGAGAAAGTCACGTGAATAATTGGGGGCAATAAGAAGTGGGGCAGAAATGAGTGCTCGTTTCAAGGCGTCAAACGATAGTTGAGATTGGTCATCCCACAAATATAGTATTCTCCTCTTTAATAAGTGCATTAAGCCTTTCGTCATCTCGATATAGTTTGCTATGAAACAACGTAAAAATTTTGCCTTCCCTTGCAAACATTGGAGTTGCAGAATGGATTGAGGTGCAGGTAATTCAATGATTGCTTTAACCTTATCGGGATCAACCCTAATCCCGTGCTTGGAGACAATAAAACCCAAAAGGCTTCCAGACTCAAAAAAAAATGCGCACTTATGTGGATTTAGACATATATTGTAGAACCTACACTGAACGAAGATTTGTTTCAGATGCACAAGGTGATGGGGTTGCTTCTTGGAATGAGCCGAAAGGTCATCCAAGTAAGCTTGTACAATATGCCTAATGTCACGAAAGGCATAGTCCATAGCCCTTTGAAAATTTTCTCCCGCATTCTTCAGACCGAATGGGAGTTTACGATACGCAAATGTGCCGCAAGGACAGATGAAGAAGGTTTTATGCTTGTTTTTTTTTTAATCGCAATCTGGTTATATCTCGAGAAACCATCCATAAAGAAAAAGACTCACATCCACCGCAATCATCAAGGATTTGAACTATGAATGACGTAGGATAATTATCTTTTGGATAGGTGACGTTCAAATCGCGATAATTAACACAAACTCGGATGGTGCCTTGTTTTTTGTCTACGGGGATCGCATTGGAAACCCATTTTGTCAAAGGAATGGGATAGATAAAACCAACGTTTAGAAGTTTTTTGACTTCAGTCTTAATGGTGGTCGCTTTGTGCGGGTGTACAGGTCGGAGTCTCTGCCAAACAGGTTTGGCATTGTCATAAACTTTGATTTCATGCTCAAATATAGATGGATCTATGCTGGGAATTTCGTCGTAAGACCAAGCAAACACATCACGAAATTCCTTAAAAAGGGATGGGAAGTGTGCAATTTCCTCAGGATTGCAATCTTCTCTAATTTGAATATTTTCCACGATACCCGTTTTGACTGAGATATCAATGAGCATGGTTTTAGAAGGTTTCCCAAGTTTCCTTTTGAATCGATAATTTGAACAATCATGTAAATAGAGGAGGTGATCTCAGGTGGGTCAAAAGATGGGATTTGAGTATCGCGTCCGAATTTAACATCGAAGCGCAATGGTGGAACTCTCCTTGATGTCATTCTTCTAGAGACATGATCTCTCGAATAGCTTCGTCCGTAGGTAGGACTTCATTGAGGAGATCTTTAGAAAGAATTGTGATTGGCGGGAGGTTTCTACCATTGGTCGAAAGCATAGCTGTGGAGGGTTCAGATGCAATCTGGATGGCTTGATAAGCCAACTTGGCTGGTGAGAGCAACATCTGATCTCTGTAGGAATCAATTTCTGAAGGCGCCGGTAGGATCCATGGGTCGATAGAGCTATCCAAAGTGGTGGATATCATTGCAACCATATGTGGAACCTCAGGTGGCGGGAGAGGAAAGAAACCCATTAGGGAAGATTCATTCAGAAGACCAATACAAATACTAACTTATGAGTCAGGAACGCCTCCTATTAGGGGTACAGTGCTACTTGGTAACGTGGCATAATCAGGGGTGCAAAAGGATAACTGATTCACTGTGACTATTTTCGCATCTAATGGAAAGAGGATGAGTCGGAAGACCGAAGAAACAATCTCAGTCATTGCGTATGGCCAACTACGACCCAGGAATAGATTATATTCAAGATGACAATCTACGACTTCAATGTCCACCGTTATCATTTTCCCATAAAGGGAAATGGGAAAGATAGCAAGGTAGCCTTTTGGGAGGAAAGTGTGGTCATTGAAAGCTTTAAGGGAATTCAATGACGGAGACAAAGTGGGAGAACCCAAAGCAAGCCAGCAAGTAGTTGACATAACGCAGGTCAAAGCACCTTCGTTTATGACAGTACGATGGATTGGTCTCCCTTTTGACACAACTTGAACCTAGAATGCAAGTTGGTGTGAGATGCGAGGTTTAGATTTCTCCATTTCAAAGGTAGCTAGCATGGAATCCTGGGGGTCAATCCCACTAATGGCCGAAAGCAAGGCTTTCCTTTGTGCTGGGCAAGTTTGCAATACTTCGAGAGCAGACATAGCTGATGGTGCTGTTAGGTCTCTGTAATAAGCAAGATTGGCAAAAGTCCGATCACAGAGTTAACATCATTTCAACCAACTTTGGGATTCTAGGATCTAGCCCTCCTGAATCCGGAGAGGGATCTCTCCAATATGTACAAAGATGGATATTGTCTTTGAAGTTTAGGGTAATGATATTAGGCTAGTTATGAGGTTCGAGGGTTTGTTTGGTTTTTTCAGATGGTTGAACATAGTTGCTGTCTGAGGCGGAAAGATCTATATGCAAACAGGTTCAAAGGTGAGAAGTTGCATGCAAAAGTGTAAGCTTTGATCAAGAAGAAAGATGATGGCAAGTTTCAGTCCATTGGGCTATGGAGTCATAAGAGGATTTAATTTAAAAATTCAGGTTCAAGAGTGCTCTATGGGGCAAGTCATCTATGCCTAAGGATCTTTTAAAGTTTGATTTATGGAATGGAGTGATACACTAAGAAAAGGGAAATGACAGATGCAGAACAAAGAGCAGCCCAGGATCTGGTAAGTACTTTGAAACTAGCCAGCCTTTGACCAGGCACTTGAGAGAAACATAGAAGCAAACTAGGATCTGGTAAGTGCTTTGAAACTATCCAGCCTTTGATACACTTCTAATAGAAAACATTCAAAAACAAAAGGAAGACACAAAGATGACACAGGATGGTCTAAGATCTGATAAGTACTTCGAAACTAGTCAGCTTTTAACACATCCTAAGGGAAACAATCAAATAGTTGAGAAAATAAGAAGGGGACTCAGGGCTAACCTTGATTTCCTCAGTTCATCTTCACACAACATATATTGAAGGTAACATTTAAAAATAACATTCAGCTAAGACAAAAAGATGAGGGAACGCCAGCATCCCTGTACTCAAACTAAATTTAATCACTTTCAAATAACACAGTTGAAGGGAAACATTTAAATAAATATTTCTCAGCCAGAGAAGGTTACTGATATACAGTAGGCCCTAACCCTGTTTAAACTGTTCTTTATAGTGGAAAATGAAACAAATTGAAAACAGAAACAAAATACAAGTTACAGTGAGAATAACATCACCATCAGCCTAGACCAGGATCCCATAAATCAGCTTGTATTGATGCTTCAAACCAGTTACAATCTTCAGATCCAATGTTTTAATCCATCTCTCTTCACAACCTAACCTATCTGTTACAAGCAGAGCTCCAAGAGCCAATGAAATCCTATCTACAATCAAGAGTCTTCAGCTCAGTTACAATTACAATGCTTCAGCAATTACATTAACAGCCAATCCATCCAACCCCTCACTCATCTTCTACTGAAGTATTTATAGAAGGATGAGGAGGTAAGATTTGATGAAAAGATCTCAGATACAATTAATGCAGAATTAATGTCTTCCTGGCCCTTGGAGGCTCGATGACGAAATCATACAGGTGTTCCGCTGCATTAATGGGTTTACACTTATGAAGTAAGCTCGGAGGGAGCTTTTGTTGACCTTTGAGGCTCTGTGCGGTGTTAAGGTTGTTCTGTGGACATTCTTTCATTAAATTCCTGGCAGAAATAACTCTTCGGCTGTTTCGAGGCAGAGATATGATCTTGTTCAATAAATTCAGCCTTTGATTGAGCTTTTTGAGGCAATAGGTGGCGCTTTAGTTGGTGGGAAGAATCAATTTGCTTCCATCTATGGCGGTGAAGGGTTTCCTGATGAAACACTTTAGTTCTTTCCTTTAATCTGTGTCTGAGAGCGGGGATTAGGCATTAGATAGTCGTCTTAGCCTTAATCCCCACTAATCTGCTATTCCGGCTCATCTCTGGTCTTCAATCTCTGATACCCTTTTTCTGCGTTTATTTTCATGGTTTCTTTGTTGTGCAGGACTGGGCAGATAGGAAAAGGCATCAATGCTGGTGGAAACATTGAAGGGACGTGGAAATTAACTCTGTAAGTGATTTCCGTGGAGAAATCGGAACAAAGGGGATCGTCACCCTCCTGGATCGAAATTTTCATTAAAAACACGAACAAAAGACCTTAACCCTGCAAAATAACAAAAAACACGTAAAAAATCCAATTTATAGGCCGATCTACTTTGGGGAATGTGCGGAGGAACGCGGGCCGTTGGATGGCATCATCCAACGGCTGAGATTTAAACCTGGGCGGTCGGGAAAAGTTGAAGAAAGATCAAATAGGGACCGTCGATCCGTAGAGATCAACGGTCAGGACCGGGCAACAAGAAGTCAGCGGGAGAATATTTGACTGGGTGATGGAATCGGGAGGATGAATAAAAGCCGTCGATCTGTAGAGATCAACGGCGGAGATTGAGCTTTGGACGCGTGATGGATGGTTTAACGGGCACGCATGTTCGTTAAAGGTCAAGCAAGTGAGGCGATCGACATCCGTCGGATGGGGGGGCTCAGATCGGACGGTGGAGGTAAATTCCACCGCGTGGCTATGGTACGAAGATTAGCGCGCGGGAAGAGGTGATGGCACGGTGGTTTCGACACAGCGGTGGGGACACGTGTCGGCCAACGTATGGAATCACTGGCCGATGGGAGAAAACCACCCCGGCTTGAAAGGCGGTGTGGAATAAAAAACTGGCGGTTTCCAGAAAAGGCGCGGGGGAGGGGGGTCCATCAGGTGGGGTGTGCTCCGCTCCGTCGGATCTGGGGAGCAGATCGACGGCTCCGATTTATCGTGATAATTTAAAACACGTGCCTTAAAATCTTTCCCGCTAAACTTTAGAAAATGGGTTTTCGGGTTTTTCAAAGGAAAATAGACGGAGAGAGGTCGTGCTTTTGGTCTAGCGCCCAAGGACTGAGCAGTTGGTCCCGACGCTCGGGTATATGGGGGGAAAAGCCAGGGGCTTAGCCCGCGGTGGCTGAGGACCTTTTTCATAAAATTTATGCATTTCTCATGGTTCTTTCAATGTTTTGAAAGGGAAAACAAGGTTCGGATAAGATCAAAAAGTGAGTTTTTAATCTTAGGAAATGAAATTCATGAAGAGATCAAGGGAGAACATATGAATTGTAGGGATTTCATGGAAGAAAAGAAAAATGGAGGATGATGTAAGTTAGAAGAAATGGAGGGGAAAAAGAGAATGCAGAAGTATTTGACCTGAATTTGTGTAGGATATCAGAGGCTTGGAGAAGGAAAGGTATGAAGATCTAACCAGCAGTTTATGGTTTCACCAAAAATAATTCAAGCACCAACAATTTCAGGATTGAATTTGTTTCTTGAAGGCTGCAAAAAAATATTTAGCCACCAACTGACATGATAGGAAAAATATAGGTGGCTAACAGGTGCCTACACCAAATCTTCTACAATATTGTAGTTTTCGACGGCAAGTGCATAGGTGTTATGAGTCATGCGTCGAAGTGTCCCTTTGGGGGGACGAATGGCTGGGTTAGGAGTGGGCCGTTCGATATGAAAATTGTTGGGCAGCGGTGGGTTTGAACTGGTACCAGGTTCGTGAGTATCAATGACAGCATTTCCATAAATTTTAGCTTGTGTTTGGAGTTCAACACTTTCTACACCATAAATGGTGGACGATCCTTCACCGGAAGGATGCATACCACCATTGCCCCTTTGCGGGGGTTGTGGTGGGTTTGCAATCATGTGTTGTTGTTGCTGCTATGGATTAGGGAAGGGATTATGAAGGACGACAACTATCCTCCCAGAGTCCTTGTTTGTGATAAAATCTGTGCATTCCTGTAGCCGAGGAAATTTGTATGTCAAGTGGTCCTCTATACAGATTCTGCAAGGAAATTTCATGGGTTTCTCTTTCCCTTTGTCGTTTTTACTAGCGTTTTTCTGATTGGTATTATTTTGATGATCCGACTGATCTTCCGAAGAAGAGGTCTTTTTCTTGTTCTTCTTGTTTTTGCCACTAGGTTTTTGTGAAATTTGCACAGAATTTACCTCAGTAGTAGGAAGAGTAGTCAATTGGTTAGGGGCGGTGGCAGTAGAGGATCGCTGGGAGGTTTGCTGACTAGGCTGTTTTATGGCTACACCGGAGATTTCACCAATGATATCGTCAGCGTGTGCTCCAGGTTTCTGAGTAGCGAGAGGATTCAGATTACCAGTGGCATAAGGGAGTAAATCATATAGCGTGCCATATTGCGAATAGATCAAATCTAAATGTTGTGCATGACGAATGGATTAATATTCTGTGACCGCACCGGATAGACAAATGTATTTCGCTAGGTTTGGTAAGAGTGACTTACAAAAAAAATTAGATAAGATATGATCCGAGATTGGCGCTTTGACCAGCCTCCTCCTACATCTCCATTCATGAATGTGATCAGAGATGTGGGTGGCGGTGTCTTGGCACAACGAGGTTAAGAGTTCCGTGCCGGTTTCATATCTAATAGGTAATTGGAAGTTCTTAAGAAATTTTGTATATAAGCGCCAAAAGTGTTGACGGCTCTGTGTGGTAACTCAATGTACCATTTGGTAGCATTTCTTGTGAGAGTGCAGGGAAAAATTCGAAGCCGGATACTATCATCCACCATGGAGTTAGAGACATACCATAAATGGAATGTGGTGACGTGCGTAGCCGGATCGTCCCCTTATTTCCTGTCGAATTTAGGGATGTCAGACGAAATCTTGTGTGGTACTGGAGGCCAAAGTGGGTTGTTATTGATGGGATCATTGGTCAGTTTGTAGATGTTGGGGATGTCTAGAGCTGCCAAAAATGGAAATTACGTGTTTTCCCCCGTGTCTAACCAAGGAAGAATATGATGAATATTCGGACCATAGGGTCCATCCATTAATGTGTTACCAATAGGATAAGTAGGACTTTGTTGCTAAAAGTTCCCTGTGGGTGGGGGTGTAGGAATGTATGGTTGCTGTCCGTAGGGTATATTGTACTAGGGGGTTAACGGTTGGTTTCTCCCAGCGTAAAAGTTTCCCCCTTGTCCAAATGGATTTTGGGGTTGATTTGCCCATATGGATGCAATAGAGCTAGCCGAAGGCATGCTGCTATTTGCAAAGTTAAGCAATGGCATAGATCCTATATCGAAAATTTTCCCACTTAAGGGAAAAATGTTAACAGTGGGCTATCCCATTTGTCATGATAATTGCAGGGGTACCTAAGTGCCCCCAATCATCTGTGTGTTAGTGACACTACCCCCTGGCATGGTAGCCAAGGGGTTTGAACTCAACAAAGGGTTCCAACTGAAAGGGTTATTAAAAGGAACCGAAGTAGCCCTGATCTTGGGGGCGGGTACTGTCCTAGCGTAGTCACCGTAGGAGTAGGTCCCGAAGGATTCAGAGATCCACTAGCAGTTATGGTGATCGTAGTGATGGGATGAGGTATAGGCTGGATACTAGGGCTGCCAATTATTGGCGTAGAACTGACTACCGGCAGGGAAGATGGTGGTGAACCTGGGTTGGTTTCCATCGGCATCAACCCCATGGGTTTCGGTTGTGAAATGGATGTTGGTGCAGCCGAAGACATATCTTGGCTTGGTGTAATCTGAACTAACACTAGCACCGATGAATCAGTGAATGGAGGATTGCAAGGAGGTACAAATCATTCCGTGAAAGGATCCTCTGGAAATTCCGTGTGATATGGTGCTATGTGAAAATCAGGGGTTGTCACTGGAGGCTTCTCTTCCGAAGAAGGCACAGCCTCATCTAGACTCGACTCCTCCTCTGGTGTCAACGGAGGGAGACCTCATTGTTGTCGAGACAAATGGCGAGGGTCAAAAGATGCCATGGTGACCTATTTATTTTTATCAAATTTTAATTATTTGTGATGTATTATAAAGTCTCAGTGATAGTAACCACACACCTAAAAAAGAAAAAATAAAAAAGGACTTTCTAAAATCAATCAAAAAACAGCCATAACAGGGTGGCCCTATCTGAGTACTACCGTTTGCTGGAGATGAAACCCAGTATCACAATAACATATAGAGAGGGTTAGTCATAGACACAATTATGGTTATTATAAAGCTTCGTCTGAACCTCAGACAATAGGTGTAAGCACTCTCGTGAAGATGAGTACCCTCCCAAAGACCGAAGACAGAGTAGGTCCGTCTGTTTTAGGTACCAGGATAGCCCGTCCCAGTCACCTCGTGTAAGTAGCTAAAATTTTGGCCACTGAAGATAACTCAAATCACAGACATCATCAGGGGGGTCACAGTCGTAGAGAGCATGCTATATTGGAAGAACACCTAGATCCTTGATCTAGTTTCGACATCCCCAAAGGGAACCCCAATATATAGCATGCCCAATAAATGCACTCAAAGGTGGGCTACCTTCTCATGCACCCTGGTGTTGTCTCACGCTTAACTCTGGTGGTAGTGGAGTGGTCCCAATAATGTGAGTGCAATAGGATTTCACTTATTAATGACTCTAGTCTCAAGTTTTGAGATCTTGGGTGATTTTCTCACTTCTCCTACCCCAAGATCCTATCATGAACTACTGTTAGTGTGAGCTCTGAAAAAGTTATATGATTAATTTTATTATTTCTTGATTCTTAGTGTACTTGATTATTAGTCTTCCGGAGGGGGAGTGGACGTATGAAATGTGATGAGACTCTGACTCAAAAAAACCATGCATAAAATATGCTCTAAATATTCAATTTCAATGAAGAGTTTTTCTACAAGGAGAGATTTCTTGAAACATCCATGCACCAAACATTCAAATAACACAGTTCAACTTTAAATATTCATACATCTATATATCCTCTCTTAACAACTTTTTAATCAATTTTTTTTCAGAAATAATGCAGCTAAGTTCAGAAAACTAAAAAGAAAATTTCTTCTTCAAAAAGTAGTTGCGATTGACATTAAATTTTCAAAATAAGAACAAAAGACAAAAATGCTAGCTGGTGAACAAGCACAGGGATCCAGCAAGAGAAGCTATCCTGATGGCCAATAACTCCACAACCAAGGGGAAACACAACAGAGGTGTAAGTAATAGTTTTGGCTGGGCAACGTAGGCAAGAAAAGGCTACAGAGCATTAGTATTGGGACTAACACACTGTATCTGAGCAAAGACTGCATTATAATGCTCTGAAACACTTACAGGGGAAGCGTTAATCAGGTTAAATTTGCACAAATGGCTAAGCAGGGTCTAATATGGACTCTATGAGCTTTTGAGATGTTCACTGAGCATATAAGATGGTCATAAGGATAAGTTAACAGAAGGAAAAATAGAAAGTCATAGGAACAATCCAGAAACTTGGGGTTTACTCCCCAGCGGAGTCGCCAATTATGCTATAGGGTAATATGATTGGGTGGTTATTGTATATCCCTCTCAGGGCTTTCCAGTGCCCGAGGAAGACAGTCAAATTAGCTGTAAAGTTCATAAATTTTCTACACACATGTTCATGCTAATATCTATAATCGACAAATTAAGATGGAGATATTACCTCTTTATCGATAGCAGATCCTATGGAGAACAACAAGGAGCGAAGTATAGATCCTTCTTCACTGACTCCAAATCTAGATCCTGCAATCAATCAAAGCACCCGTGTAATCTCTACAACAATATAGTTTGTTATTTATTAAACTAGCATATGAGAAACATGAAACAATACAGATCTAAGCCATTCATATCATGCGACATAGACGATTGAAAAAAAATTGTGACACTGATGCATCGAATGGAAAAAACAGATATAGTTCTATTGATTTATAAAAAGGAGGATTACAACCATCAGTTGCACCAAGCCCTCCTCAATCTTCCAATTCCTCTCCTTCTTCCTCTATTTCTGAGTGTGATGATGCTCAAGGCAGAGAGTCCTCAATGAAATTTGCTGATCTTCAAACCTCACACTACAACAATGAAATTCTTCTCTACATATATTCAATCCTTCGACCTTAGACCAAGAGCCCATAGCTCCATTTTATAGAAGATGGAGAGGGCAAACATTGCCAACTTATTCAACCAGTTTGTAATGGGAAAGATCAAGATATTTCTATGTCCTTCCTTGATTTTGCCTCCTTTAGGAGTCCATTTGTATTTGGCAAGGCCTAGTAAAAGATTCGTGCCTTTTAGTTTCTATTTTTCATTGGTCCTTTATGAGAAAAATATAGAAGTGCCAGTCACTTTTCCGCAAGATATTTTCCCTTCTCACACTTAAACACGGATAACGCTGCCCCTTGGGCAAGATAGAGCGCTACCCTAGGTACTAACGCTCCCTTTACATGTCGTAAGTGCGTTATAATGCAGTCTAGCTGCTTTTGGGGTGCGTTAACTTGGAAGAAATGGGTCTTGTCTAGGTCATTTTCTTCCTTCCATGTTACCTTCTCCTCTGAGCAGATGAGGAGGTCATTTGTCCTGTAATAGGCATGTTAGCCACCTATAAAAATTTGTCATATCAAATGGTGGCTAGATCTTTTTTAGACTTCAAGAAACAATTTTATGGCCAAATTGTGAGTTCTTAAAGACTTATGAGGATGTTTAATCCTTTAGTTAATATTCACTGTTGTTTCCCTCATAATCCTGAAAAATCTTGCTATTATCAAGAAGACTACTTAAAATCCCATTTTCCCCTTCATTTTACCCCTCCTTCCACTCATAAATAAACTACATTTTCATCCCTTTTTCCTCCATAAAAATCCTCCAAAATACCTTCATTTGGTTTCCAAATCAACCAAAATCCCTTTTAAAACCTTTTATTCCCCTTTACTTGGTTTTAAAACTCCTTTTCCTTTTACCAAAACCCTCAAATTGGCTTAAAAACCCTGTTTTTTTGCCTAAAAATACTTATATTACATTGTATAGAACTTTATCCCCCGAGGGCTTAACTCCTATAACCTCCGCTTCTCATAAGACCGACAGCCCTGCAATTGGGCGCTAAGGGCCTCAAAACCATTCCCAAACCCTAATTTCCTTACTTTCCTTTCGTATTTCATAAACTCATCTGTTTAATGTTTGGTTGAATATCGACCGTTGATCTAAACAGATCAACGACCCTCACTCCTCCTCCCGCCCATTTTATTTCTCCCATACCTTTCCTCATTTTTAATTTTTGCCCCAAGGTCTGATCTCAACCGTCCATTTAATAGATATAACAGACAAGATCAAACCCGACAATATTTTTCCCTTTCTCTCAGTTTATATAACTCCGCCCAATCGTTAAATCTCGAATGTTCATGCTTCAGATCCTACGGTCGCGATATAACTCGACAGTGCCCCCGCCTTACAAAGCACTCGCCCAATATAGAAACGACACCTAGACTCCACTAACTCCCCAACCAGCATCTTCCTCCGTCGGGTGCGATCTGCGTTGTCGGATCTCCAATCCCCCATCCGACGGCTCACAATCGTTTTTGCGTTTTTTTTGCATCCGGAGTTTAACGCCAAGAAAAACCGCGAAAAAAATGGTTTTGGGAGGACACGCGTCGAGAAGCAAGGAATATTGCATTTTTTTTGAGAATTTTCAAAACCACTTCAGAGCAGCCCGAAACCATTAGTTTTTTCCACTAAAACCACCTTTCACCATTACATTGGTTTTCCTCCTTTTTATCATAGCCGTCCATCGTTTCAAATCAACGGCTCTCCTTACACCACATCTCCATTCTATTTTCCCTCCACATATTCTCCAAAAGCCTTCATTGCTGAATCTCTGCCGTTCGTCATTGCAATCCGACGACTTACATTACGTCGTGATCCCTTCTTATCTCCTCTGCTCCCAAATGCTCTACCAATTCATCCCGACCATTGATCATTCTTGATCAACGACTCTTATTCGTCCTGCATCCAAACTTCACTCCAACCCTTTTTTCGCTTCCAATAAAGATTTTATTCCTTTTTCTTACATTTTCCTCCTTTCCGCTATAACTTTTCCCCTCTGCATTATAAACTCCCCAATTAATCCTAGCTGTTGATCAATCTAGATCAATGGCCCAAACTTAATCTGACCTTCACTCATTCAACTGCCTCCCCATTTAATCCCAACAAGTGATCTAGACCGTTGGATGTTTTCATCCAACGACCATGATTAATTTTTTCCTCTAAAACAACCTCTGACCTATTTTCACCGGGTTTTCTTAATTTTGTTCATTTTTGCAGGTTTTAAAGCTTTTCCACAGTTTTTTAAATGAAGTCAAGGGCCATGGATGACGATCTCCCAGGCCATTATCCATGAAGACAAGGATCTGCACAGTTCGAATTATCATTTTAACCGTGCCTCAAGAGCACTGGTAACATTATAAAACCCTCTGCGCACTTGCAAAACAACAAAGGCACAACAAACCTTAAATTATATAGAGAGTATCAGTGTCAAACTATGGGATCACAATAGAGATGAAGAATTAAAGGTTTTAACATAGTTTTGAGGGATTAAAGCATGAATTCAACTATCAAAGGCCTAATCCACACAGTTAAAGATAGTATGAAGACCTGAAGACAAAAATTAAGCCTAATCAGACCTAAAACACAGATCAAAAGCAAATTAACAGTGTTTTAGGGAAAAATAAGCAGATCTATCAATCCGAGAAGCCTCCACTGCCACATCAGAGGCAAATTTAATCCTCTCCAGCTACCTAAAGCCACCTGCAGCCTCAAAGAAATCAAAAGAAGGCCTAGTTATTGCCAGAACAAACGATATTAGCCTAAAGACAACTGAACAATTATTTCAAATCAAAGGAACTTATTACTAACTGTCAGAAAAGTTATTATAAAGATAAGAAACAGCCCTGAAGTCAATTTTCTCGTCCATTAAGCCTCATAAAGCATAACAGAGTTATGAAACAAAGGTATAGATAGAATGCATTCCTGCCTTATACCTTGCATGGTTTTCAAGGCTAGGAATTGCATTAATTGTGGAATTAATGATACTTGAACCCTAGAAACTCTTCCACCTCCTCATTTCCTTATAAAATCTCCTTGAGGGGCACATTGTAAAGGGTTGGTTATTGGATTTCTGATGTAGTAGTTGCTGTATCAAATCATTGTTGAATGTAAATAAACTATGAAGCTCTGAAGCTCTGTTAAGTTATTGAAGAAGTTAGGCTAAGAAGAGAAGTTGTTGCTGTAATGAAACATTGGACTTGAAGTGTGTAACTAGATTGTCAATCAATATACAAGTTGGTTTTTGGGATCCTGGTCTATATCATTGGTGAAGTACCTCTTACTATTATTTGTTTTCCTTTTCATGTATGCCATTTTGTTCATCTTTCTCTGATAAAGAACAACAATTATAGAGCTAGGATTTACTGTTAAAGGTACCCTACTCTTACTGATAAGCTTTATATTTATGTTTTCTTCCAATTGCGTGTTTAAGAATGACTTAATTTAGGTGTAAACATATCATGGAATGTTGGTTAATCCATGTCTTGATGTGAAAAACTTGAAAGGAAATTCTTGAATGATATTTTCAATACATGCTAAGTAGAGTTAAACTAGAAAAGTTTATGGTTTGCCTTGTCTTCTAGTTCTTTCTCCAAAGGTTTTTTTCAATATTTCCGTAAGAGTATGCTGAAAGCAGGCCTATATTTTGATGCATCTGACTTGATCTTTAGCTGCACTTTGTTTTCTTATCTTTTTTCATCCCTTCTGAAAGTAGTCATGCGGATTACTGGATTGTTTGTCTGATAAGTTAGCTTTAATACATGCTTGTCCAAAGAATTTTATGGTTAGCCTTGTCTTTGGTTGGTTTTAAACAGTTACTTAAAAATGCTTTTCTTGTTTGGAAAGTTAACAAATCCTCGTTGAAATTGTTGGCTTTTTCCACCTGCACAACACTTTACTGTTCCATTCCATCATTTAATCTAAAGGATATTTTGATGTAGATGACTTGCCCCTTGGACCACTCTTGTAATTGTTGCACAATTAAACCCTTTTATGACTCCAATGCCCAATGGTTTAAAGATGTTTCATGCTAATCCTATTTGCTGAATACTTCTCAATATACTTGCATCTTCACCTTTTGAACTCTTTCATTTTGTGATATTCCATCCAATCAAAGATCATGTCCTTGCCCAACCAAAAACAAACAAACATCCTTTTTCCTCATAACTAGCCTAATATCACACTAAAAGCCTTAAATCTCACATCTTTAAACACACTTATAGAGAGATCCCTCTCTGGATTCAGGAGGGCTAGATCCTAGAATCCCAAAGGGGTTCATATGTAGGCTTTATAGTTTGTATTTTCCAATCTTGCAAATTATAGAGACCTAACATTTCTGGTGACTCCACTAGGGACTTCTGAGTAAAATCCTTAAAATAAAAGACTCAGTGTTCAGTGCAGTATAAGTAGCTCTCTTCAAGCACTACCAAGAAAATGGTAATCATGATAGAACTTATTTGAATCAGTGACAAACTAAGAAACCCTTAGGATTCTCATAGAGCTTTATCAAACCTTGAAGTAATCAACTAGCTAATCCATAAGAGTAAACTCTATTTGTCTCATCACCCTAGCTAAGTGTTGAAACAGATTTAGGACACTCTCATAACCCATAGGACTGAAAGGAACTCAGAAAACCCTAAAAACATTTTAGATTGGTATTAATAATAAACAATGGTGGTGGACCATAAAATTTTTTACCTCCAAAAGAGATAAAAATTTCCACCTAGTGACTCCACTAGCCTCCAGTAGGCCTATTACCCCTCCAATATTTGTAGACTCTTTTGGGAATGCATTGAGCAAACCCAATCATACTATTGGTGGACAGAAAATTTTTAAATCATCCACCTGGCGACTCCACACTCCACAACTCTCAGAAGACCAAATGAATCCACTGGTAGAAGACCCTGAACTGATTGAACAGACACAGTGACCTCTTAGCTGATTTACAAACATGATTCAAAGGATACAACGAAGATATGCCCCAATGAGTAGAGAGCATATCTCTGGGTTTCCACACAAGATGCCCCAGGTGAATTGGGATGACAACCTGCCTGTTTTTCAAGGTAAAAAGTTTGATGACCCTATATTACATCTCATCAAATTTCACATACATGCATGGAGGTTGAAAATTGAATGGCATGAATATTGCCTAATGAAAAATTTCATGTTGACATTAGAAGGAAAAGCTAGGGATTGGTATGAATGGTTGAAATCTGGTAGTTTGTTTTCTTTAAAGGACCTTGAACATGTGTTTTATGAGAACTATAAAGAAAACACTACATCATTATCATGGGGTGAAATACATTATGATCCATCACAAAACATCACTCAACACGTTATAGACAATGATGAGGATTTGGAACAATACATCCTGAAAATATTTTAATAGCCATTCATGAGTTTAATATCTTATTGAAATATTATAAGAGTATAGATGAATCAGTTAAAGAAGAAATCAACCAAGAAGTAAAGGAAATTCATCAAGATATTTCTGATAACCCAAACAATGATTCATCATCCCTCATATCTGAGGCTCAAGAAGACATCCAGCCTCAAAATCAGTCTTCACAAGAGACGGAGAACTACTGTACTCATGTTCAAAGGAACATAGAAACATCTTCCCCTTTGACAGAAAAAGAAATAGATCAGACTATTAATAAACAACCAGTCTCTGAAACTTTTTGCAAAACAAATACTCTTGATCATTCACATAGAGAAATTTGTTGTACATATCTAGAAAGTTCGTTTGCAGATCAAAATAAAGAGGGCAGTTGTATTTCTGTTTGTACTGAAAGAGAAATCTCTCCTTTGATAAAAGAACAAATTGATCAAATACTAAACAAGCAGCTACCCTCCAAACCTTCATTTAAAAAAGAAAATCATGAACATAGTGCCTATTCCATAGAACAATCCAATGACACTCAAGACAAAGAGGATAGTAAGGAAATTAATGATAATATTGGAACTAGTCCTCTTTGGAGTATGAATTTTGATGGATCATGTACTAAAACTAGTGCAGGTGCAGGAATATGGCTTTACAATACATGAAACAATCATTCTTGAAGCCCACTCATATAAATTAAGTTTTCAATGCACAAATGACATAGTATAGTATGAGGCACTCCTCTTAGGGCTGCACTTATTGAAGAAATTAGGAGCCCAGAAGATAACAGTTCATGGAAATGCAGAATTGGTAATTAGGCAAGTGAAAGAAGAATGCATGGTTAAACATCCCAAACTTAGAGCTTATAAGGATGATGCCATGGATTTGTTAAAATATTTTAAAGAATTCCAACTTATCCTTGTTCCTAAAGACCAAAACAGCTTTGCTAGTGGATTAACCCTTGTTGCTAGTACATGTCTGAGACCTTGGGAGAGCAACAATATACAATTCAAGAAAAATTCAGAACAACTGTCCCAAACAATAAAAGATATTGGCAAGCCTTTGAGGGAGAAAAAAAAATACAAGACTATCCTACTAAGGATATACCATATTTTCAAGAAGAAAATTATCCCATTACTGAGATCAATCTGTCATCCAAAGAACCTGAATTTATATTAGAAGCAAGCATAGATTAAGAGAAAGAAGAAATTTCATTGCTTGTTGATTTGCAGGTTAAATATGATAATGCTTCCAAGGAACATACTGAAGATACAGTCCTCAAAGCTGATGTCTTGGAAGCAGACAATATACCAACTATGGAGGACCAAAAAGAAGAGAGTCTTCATATTTTATTTGTTGATCCTTTGGAAGAGTGTGTGGAAGTCCCAATTGGCTCAAATTCTCGGGCATGGATCCTTTGCAAGAGCCAAAGACATAAAATGTTGTCACCTTCTGTGACAACCTTGATTTCAAAGATTAAGATTCCATATGTACTATGGTTACCCCTGACAAGCAGCCATAATTTATTTTCCTTTTTATCACTACTCAACTAGCTACATTGGCACTTTTGTATTATATAAAAATGTAAATATTCCAAGATAGAATAGGTTAGATAGGAATGTCAATAAAGCTCAACCTTTGAGAATTTAGTTAGTTGTTGATTTTTGTCTTGAAAGAAAAAAAATAAAATACAAAAAACAATAGAAAAAGAAAAGAGGGCAAAATGTGAAAAATAGAAAGGTACAACCCCATACCAAAAAAGAGAAACAAAGTCTGGAAGTGTGCAAGCTCAAATGCCACTCCTAAAAAAACACAATCCTAGTTAGTCATACAACCTAATCATGACTAATTAGTTTTCAATTTACTACTGATAGGTTAGTGAAATAGATTTTCCAAACAGCTTAATCTTGGCTTATCAGTAAGGTAGATTATGATAGAAAAACAAAGGTTCAAACAAGCTCAAATCTGAACCTCTGAATCTCAAAAGAAGAATGGGTCTAATTAGGTCAAATATTGAGCCAAAAATAGAAGACAAACTGGTTCTAATATGCTCAAAACTTGAACCAGATAAGAAAGAAGAAGCAACTCAAACAAGCCTAAAAACAGAGCTGAAGAAAAGTGAAGGATGTTCTTAAACTTTCAGATCTTAAGCCTTCATGATTTTTGCTTTAACTTTCTGCAAATTTTATTCGATGTGTAGCTTGTTTTTATGCCACAGATCAGCAACAAGTTAGACTGTTCAATCCTGACTTTTTTTCTTTTAAATTTCTTGTCTTAGAATTTAGAGAATAAAGTCTGTCAGACAGTTTAATCCTCACAGATTGTAGTTAGGTAGAGAAGCTTATGAACTCAATTGCTTAATCTGAGTTCATGGAAAAATAAGGGTAGAATTAGATAGTTTTTATGTTTTCAATAAAAGAATAAAATGTTGATGTTTAAGGTATGTGAGTCCAAATGCACCTTTTGAAGAAAAGATGTTAGGAAGTAGGTTGTGTAGGTAGTTGTTTGGGGAAAATTTTTCTACTAATATCAAATGCTCTAATCAGCTGGTCAAGGAAGAAGAAAAGGTTGTCAAGGTACAATGCCACTAATCTACACCCAGAGAATAATGATATGAGGTTCTTGACACCTCCAAGGAGCTGCCATCCCAAGTTGGAGCCGCTATTAGCCACCTATAAAAAATTGTCATATCAAATGGTGGCTAGATATTTTTTAGACTTCAAGAAACAATTTTATGGCCAAATTGTGAGTTCTTAAAGTCTTATGAGGATGGTTAATCCTTTAGTTAATCTTCACTTCTGTTTCCCTCATAATCCTGAAAAAGCTTGCTCTTATCAAGAAGACTGCTTAAAATCCCATTTTCCACTTCATTTTACCCCTCCTTCCACTCATAAATAAAATCCATTTTCATCCCTTTTTCCTCCATAAAAATCCTCCAAAATACCTTCATTTGGTTTCCAAATCAACCAAAACCCCTTTTGAAACCTTTTATTCCGCTTTACTTGGTTTTAAAACTCCTTTTCCTTCTACCGAAACCCTCAAATTGGCTTAAAAACCTTGTTTTTAAGCCTAAAAACACTTATATTACATTCTATAGAAATTTAGCCCCCGAGGGCTTAACTCCTATAACCCCTGCTTATCATAAGACCGACAGCCCCGCAACCAGGCACTAAGGGCCTCAAAACCATTCCTAAACCCTCATTTCCTTACTTTCCTTTGGTATTTCATAAACCTGCCAGTTTAATGTTTGGTCGAATATCGACCGTTGATCTAAACAGATCAACGAACCTCACTCCTCCTCCCGCCCGTTTTATTTCTTCCATACCTTTCCTTATTTTTAATTTCCGCCCCGAGATCTGATCTCAACCATCCATTTAATAGATCTAACAGAAAAGATCAAACCCGACAGTCTTTTACCCTTTCCCTCAGTTTATATAACTCCGCCCAATCATTAAATATTGGCCGTTCATGCTTCAGATCCTATGGTTGGGATCTAACCTGATAATGCCCCCGCCTTACAAAGCACCCACCCAATCTAGACATGACACCTGGACTCCACTAACTCCCCAACCCGCATCTTCCTCCGTCACGTGTGATCCGCACCGTCGGATCTCTGATCCCCCATCCGACGGCTCACAATCGTTTTCACGTTTGTTTTTGCATCCGGGGTTTAACGCCAAGAAAAAACGCAAAAAAAGTGGTTTTGGGAGGACACATGTTGGGCAGCGAGGCGTATCGCGTTTTTTTTGAGAATTTTCGAAACCACTTCGGAGAAGCACGAAACCAACAGTTTTTTCCACTAAAACCACCTTTCCCCATTACATTGATTTTCCTCCTTTTTATCGTAGCCATCCATCATTTCAAATAAACAGCTCTTCTTACACCACATCTCCATTCTGTTTTCCCTCCACCTATTCTCCAAAAGCCTTCATCGCTGAATCTCTGCCATTCGTCATTGCGATCCGACGACTTACATTACGTTGCGATCCCTTCTTATCTCCTCTGCTCCCAAATGCTCTACCAATTCATCCCGACCATTGATCATTCTTGTTCAACGACTCTTATTTGTCCCGCGTCCAAAATTCACTCCAACCCTTTTTCTGCTCCCGATAAAGATTTTCTTCCTTTTTCTTACATTTTCCTCCTTTCCGCTATAAATTTTCCCCTCCGCATTATAAAATCCCCAATTAATCCTAGCCGTTGATCAATCTAGATCAACGACCCGGACTTAATCTGACCTTCACTCATTTAAGCGCCTCCCCATTTAATCCCAACAAGTGATCTAGATCATTGGATGTTTTCATCCAATGGCCACGATTAATTTTCGCCTCCAAAACAACCTCTGACCTATTTTCACCAAGTTTTCTTAATTTTGTTCATTTTTGTAGGTTTTAAAGCTTTTGCACAATTTTTTAAATGAAGTCAAGGGCCAGGGATGACGATCCCCTAGGCCATTATCCATGAAGACAAGGATCTGTAGGGTTCGAATTATCATTTTACCCATGCCTCATGAGCAATGGTAATGTTATAAAACCCTATGTGCGCCTGCAAAACAACAAAGGCACATCAAACCTTAAATTATACAGAGAGTATCAGTGTCAAAGTATGGGATCACAACAGAGATGAAGAATTAAAGGTTTTAACACAGTTTTGAGGGATTAAGGCATGAATTCAACTATCAAAGGCCTAATCCACACAGTTAAAGACAGTATGAAGACCTGAAGACAAAAATTAAGCCTAATCAGACCTAAAAAACAGATCAAAAGCAAATTAACAGTGTTTTAGGGAAAAACAAGCAGATCAATCAATCCGAGAAGCCTCGACTGCCACATCAGAGGCAAATTTAATCCTCTCCAGCTACCTAAAGCCACCTGTAGCCTCAAATAAATCAAAAGAAGGCCTAGTTATTTCCAGAACAAAAGATATTAGCCTAAAGACAACTGAACAATTATTTCAAATCAAAGGAAATTATTACTAACTGTCAGCAAAGTTATTATAAAGATAAGAAACAACCTTGAAGTCAATTTTCTCATCCATTAAGCCCCATAAAGCAGAACAGAGTTATGAAACAAAGATATAGATAGAATTCATTCCTGCCTTATGCCTTGCATGGTTTTCAAGGCTAGGAATTGCATTAATTGTGGAATTAATGATACTTGAACCCTAGAACTCTTCCACCTCCTCATTTCCTTATAAAATCTCCTTGAGAAGCACATTGTAAAGGGCTGGCCGTTATTGGATTTTTGATGTAATAGTTGTTGTTTCGAATCATTGTTGAATGTAAATAAACTATGAAGCTATGAAGCTCTGTTAAGTTATTGAAGAAGTTAGGTTGAGAAGAGAAGTTGTTGCTGTAATGAAACAATGGAATTGAAGTGTGTAACTGGATTTCCAATCAATATACAAGCTGGTTTTTGGGAACCTGGTCTATGTCATTGGTGAAGTACCTCTTACTGTTATTTTTTTTCCTTTTCATGTATACCATTTTGTTCATCTTTATCTGATAAAGAACAACAATTATAGAGCTAGGATTTACTGTTAAAGGTACCCTAATCTTACTTATAAGCTTTATATTTATGTTTTCTTCCAATTGTGTATTTAAGAATGACTTAATTTAGGTGTAAACATATCAGGGAATGTTGGTTAATCCATGTCTTGATGTGAAAAACTTGAAAGGAATTTCTTGAATGATATTTTCAATACATGCTAATTAGAGTTAAACTAGAAAATTTTATGGTTTGCATTGTCTTCTAGTTCTTTCTCTAAAGGTTGTTTTGAAGGTTTCCCAAAGAGTATGTTGAAAGAAGGCCTAGATTTTGATGCATCTGACTTGATCTTTAGCTGCACTTTGTTTTCTTATTTGTTTTCATCCCTTCTGAAATTAGTCACGTGGATTACTGGATTGTTTGTCTGATAAGTTAGCTTTAATACAAGCTTGTCCAAAGAAGTTTATGGTTAGCCTTGTCTTTGGTCGGTTTTAAAAAGTTACTTAAAAAGGCTTTTCTTGTTTGGAAAGTTAACAAATCCTCATTTAAATTGTTGGCTTTTTCCACCTTCACAAAACTTTACTGTTCCATTCCATCATTTAATCTAAAGGATATTTTGATATAGATGACTTGCCCCTTGGACCACTCTTGTAATTGTTGCACAATTAAACCCTTTTATGACTCCATTGCCCAATGGTTTAAAGCTGTTTCATGCTAATCCTATTTGCTGAATACTTCCCAATATACTTGCATATTCACCTTTTGAACTCTTTCATTTTGTGATATTCCATCCAATCAAAGATCATGTCATTTCCCAACCAAAAACAAACAAACATCCTTGTTCCTCATAACTAGCCTAATATCACACTAAAAGCCTTAAAGACCACATCTTTAAGCACACTTGTAGAGAGATCCCTCTCTGGATTCAGGAGGGCTAGATCCTAGAATCCCAAAGTGGTTCATATGTATGCTTTGCAGTTTGTATTTGCCAATCTTGCAAATTACAGAGACCTAACAAGGCATACCAATGTGCCTAACATCAAGTCTATATATAGCTCAATATTGTTTTTCTCCTACAAATTAAATCAAACATCACCTTCTAGTGTGATCAACAACCCTATCCTAAATGTGCAATCTATAAAGAAATCAATGACCACAAATTATCAAATTCACAAAATCTTACCCACATAACCATCAAACATTTTATAAGCACCCAGATCAATAAGAATACATTTTTATCCATTGGATCAATAGTCAAACTGATTTTAGACAAAAAAATCCATAATTCAAGTATGTATTTCATGCTAATGACCATTTGATGAGAAAACGATAGGGGAAATATTTAGGATGTTTTCTCTTTACTTGATAATTGCTTGTGAAGTTATGTTGGATTATTAATTTTATTATGTTCTTATCATTAAATAGTTACCAAAACCATAAAATATGAAGATCAAAAATAAAAAAATGAACACAAGATGTAGGCTCCAAGCTAGGGAAAACCCCCTCCAAGGGAAAACCCCAAAACATTATTCTCTTCTTATAGAATTAGATCAAATGAGGAATCCGAGGCCCAAAAAACAAGACCAAGACCTCCAATGAGACTCAATTGAACCGTCCCCCAATCTCTTTTAGCAAGTCAACGTCAACTCAAGTCAAAACCTTCTAAAATAGCTCTAGCTTCAGAATTTTGGCCCCTAAATTCATAATTTTGGACTTGAAGTGAACTGTAACTTTTGACCCTACAACAAATTCAAAATTTCGCATGTGTGAGAGATCTGGGGTAGAAACTTTGATTTTCTTCTTCTTTCTCTCTCTTGATTTCTTTCTCCTTCTTCTCTAGCATGTCACCTTTATTTTCTTGGAGATCAAACAATGACAGTATCATTATTCACAACCTTGATGTAGAGATTTAGATCAAAAATTCTCTTCATGAACCCAATTCTTAGGATATATGAATCCAAGGCTCACGTACCTTTCCATAGGAGCTTGCTTCAAGCTATATAGGGCCTTCTTGAGTCTACCAACATGATAGTCCCTCCTATTCACTTCAAATCCTTTGGGTTGTTTGATGTATACTTATTCATCAATGGTCCCATTTATAAATGCAGTCTTCACATCCATTTGATGGATATTCCAACCCATTATAGCAACCAATGAAAAAAAATATATAATGGTAGTATACCTTGTTGTGGGTGCAAAGGTTTCTTCATAATCTATGCCTTCGTTTTGAGACAAATCCCTTGCAAAAAATCTATCTTTGTACTTGTCTATGCTTCCATCAACAATGTGTTTAATCTTGTAGATCCATTTGGAAGTGACAACCAATTTTCCACTAGGTCAAGGAACGATTTCCAAAACCCCATTCTTCATAATGGATTGATATTCTTCCTGCATCACTTTATTCCAAACTTCCTGGTGAGAAAATTCTTCATATGTCGATGGTTCAAATTCACTTAAATTTGTCATATATGCAGCATACCCGAAATATATCTTTGGTATTTTACTTTCTTTAAAGGTTCCTTTCGCAGCTTCATGTCCTTCGACATCTTCCGAAGTGGCTTTTGACCAATTTAGCCTTTTCCTTATGGTCAGGATGATCACAGGTTGAATAGGCTCACTTGGTCTACAGAAATTATATAACTAATGCGTTATACATCCAAGATTCTCCTGATCACACACTATTTTAACTTCATGCAAAATAAAAAATCTCTTCTACAATTGATCATCATATGCGGAAATTAAATCAATTGCATGCACACATTGAAACCATAAAAATTCACACATATGAACACAATGTTTTAACAGGAAAGCTTAAAGCTAAAAACCCCAACTATCTATATATAATATTTGTCATAGAGATCATGTAACAATCCTCATACAAAGCTGATCATGTCAAGCTCTTAGTACAATACAATCGCTACACACTAATCAGGCCCGATCTGGAAAATCCATGCACCGATCTTTGCCACCTGCTAGCCTGCCTCTACTACGCAATCCCTGCTGAAGAATGGCTCTGAATGAACTCGAATTGGTCCAGCCTTGCTCACGCAATCCTCATTGGCATCTCTACTCTGTGTTGGATGCAATCAATGCATCACTATAGTCACAACTGATAGTCAACTTGCCCTTTCACCTATCTCTCCACTAGTCTCCACGAAAACTGTCCATGCACTATAGTTAACTGATGTATTATTTAGTTGATTAATGAGTTAATATTTAGTGAATTAATTAATAATTAATTCACACCACTCTCACTAGTGTATCAATCAGTTAGACTAGATACAACTAGCTCAATTGTGTCTAACTAAGTTAAACTGAACACAACTCCACCAACTACTTCTATAACTCCACCAAACTCTGTCACATGAGTTCTAACTGAAGTCTCAATGCAATAGCTCCACTTAACCCTCAGGAATAGCGTAATTCCTTCTGTTAGCTACTGTGCCACATCTGTGCACTTAAATGAAGTGCTCCAAGAGAATAAGATAATGTTTAGAGTCCAAATATTATTAAGAGCTAATAATATTCGACATATCTATTTTTAGACTGGCAATCTAAAAATTGATTCCGCCCAATATGTCTAAAAATAGAAGTCCATCTATTTTTCCAACTTGACCAACCATCCAAAAATAGCATCCTGCAACTCATAGAATATGATCGACATGTCTAAAAATAGACATAGTCTAAAAATAGACTTGCGCCAAAAATAGCCTCCGGGCCCACTTAGTGAAGGTGACTCTTTTCACTAAGCTCATCATCTTGTTGCAATCTCAAAACTCCCTCTCAACAAGATAGGGATTATCTTCCACCCCGATCCTGCCTCTATGGTATTCGAATTTGCTCCTGGTGAGTGCCTTCGTCAAGATATCTGCATCCTGATCCTCCGTAGGAATGTAAGAAAGTAACATGATCTTTCGCTGCACACAATCTCTGATATGATGATACCGGATGTCAATGTGTTTAGATCTATCATGAAATACTGGATTAACCAAGAGTTTGATGGAACTCTGATTATCACAATATATCACATTAGGATCTAAGTGTGAACCGAAAAATCCAACCAGGATCTTCCTCATCCATATAGCCTTGCATGCAGCCAAACTTTCTGCCATGTACTCGACCTCCTCTAAACTGAGTGCCACGGATCTCTGTTTCCTGCTGTACCAAGAAACTGCTGTAGAACTGATACTAAAAATCCCTCCAGATGTGCTCTTTTTTTCCATTGGGCTCCCTGCCTAATCTGCATCCGTGAAGCCATGTAGCTTCACCTCATCCGATTGTCTGTACCATAATCCATATCCCGATGTGCCTATGAGATATCTCAATACATGCTTCCCTGCCTTCCAAAAGAGCTTGGTAGGCTTAACCATAGCTTGTGAAAGCTGGTTAATAGCATAGCATATGTCCGGTCATGTATTGACTAGATACATGAGCAAACCAACCAACTGTCGGTAAACAGTGACATCCATTAACTTTGCCGATGTAGAATCCTCTTTCCTCCAACCACCAGGAAGAGGAGTGTCAATAGGCTTGAAGCCTTGCGTGTTGAACTTCTCCAGTATCTCTCGGGCATACTTGCCTTGAGACATAAACAGTCCATCATTGCGCTGCCAAATTTCCAATCCTAGGAAATAATGAAGGAGGCCCAAGTCCTTCATCTCAAACTCCTTTGCAAGATCAGCCTTGCATGAGTGTATCAACAGTTCATCACCCGTAAAAATCAAATCATCTACATAAAGTACAATGATCAACAACTTACCCTCCAGCATAATCTGGTATAGGTTCGGATCCGCCTCACTCTTGGAGAATCCAAGTCCGGTGAAATAACTGTCTATCCGTGTGTACCAAGTACGAGGTGCTTGTTTCAGCCCATACAACGCTCTTTTGAGCTTGCACACATGCGAATCTCTGCTAAATATTTTGAAACCTTTAGGCTGATATATGTACACCTCCTCCTCAATGACTCCGTTGAGTAACATAGTCTTCACATCCATCTGATTAATGTGCCACCCCATCTGCACTGAGAGAGCAAGGATAGTCCGTATGGAGGAATACCTTGCGACATGTGAAAAGGTTTCCTCATATTCGATCCCCTTAACTTGTGAGAATCCTAGGGAAAAAAATATTTCCTTGTAATTCTCGACACTCCCATCAGCTGCTTGCTTCACTTTGTAGATCCATCTCGAACCTACCACTGATTTCCCTTCCGGCCTTGGGACAATCTCCCATGCACTGTTTCTGACAATCGAATCATACTCTTCCACCATGGAATCTCCCCATGCAGGGTCCTCCACAGCTTCCTCGAAAGAATATGGTTCTATCATGATACACTTGCTCATCAGAGCCATGTATCCAGTATATCGGTTAGGTGACTGTCTCTGTCTGCGTTGTGATGTAGGGGCTCCTACATTCTGTGCCGCATCATGATTCAGTCGCTCAGCTTCTGTAGTGCGTTTCTGCCCTCTGATGGTTGGTGCTGCATGAGTGGTTTATTCCACTCCATGAACCTCCTCTTGTGGCTAATCCACATCCTGAGACTCATCCTTAGGAACTAATAGCTCCTCATTTGCATGCAAGTGTGGCTCCCTCTCAAGCAAACACTTCATGGCTTTCTCCTCATGAAATTTGATATCCCGTCGCACAACAGTCTTCCGACTGTCTGGAAAATACACACAATAGTTGTGGGGTGTTTCTGTGTACCCCAAAAATATCCCAACCTCTGTGGTTAGCTCCAGCTTCTTCCTGGCATCCTTCGTCACATGAATGTAAACAGGTTAGCCAAAAATCTTCAAATGAGAAATATCAGGCTTCTTACCAGAAAACGGCTCTTCGGGTGTACTCATGCCAAGTACTCTATGAGGACAATGGTTTTTCACATAAACCGCAGTGTTGCATGCTTCAGCCCACAATTGTATGGGAAGGCCATGATCATGCAACATCGCCCGTGCAGCACCCATGATTGTTCTATTCTTTCGCTCCACAGCCCCATTCTGTTGTGGGTTATGAGGCACTATGAGCTCTCTTTGAATTCCTTCTGCACTGAAAAAGTCTTTGAATTTGCCAAAGATGAATTCACCACCATTATCGCTCCTAAGAGCCTTCACCTGTTTCCCCGACTCTTTCTCCACCAGTGCCTTGAAATCATAGAACTTTGAGAAAGTCTCGCTCTTCTTTTGCATGAAGAAGATCCAACACTTACGAGAAAAGTCATCAACAAATATCACATAATAATTGTGCTTTGCTGTTGAAGCTACTGAGAAAGTTCCACACACATCTGTGTGAATTCTCTCAAGGATTTTCATGGAACGACTATCCTTCTCATGAAAAGTGGCTTTCACAAATTTTCCCAAAGTACATCCCTTACACTGATCTGACTACACAAGTGTACCTTTGGGAAGCCCGGTAGAAATCTGCTGCAAAATTTTCAAAGCACCATGGTGAAGATGGCCCAATCTCCTGTGCCACAATTTTCCCTCATCCTGGCTCACCACTCCTTCTGCTTTGCCTGCCATTGCTGTGTAGCCATCTACCTGCAATTGATAAATGTTCTTAACTCGAACCCCTATCCTCTGGGTTTCACCAGTTTCCTTACTGCGCAGGAAAGCCTTTCCCTCGCTAAAGACAACATCATATCCCTTGTCTTCCAACATTTCCACAGAGATCAGATTCTTCTTCAATCCTGGAACATGCATGACATCCTTCAAGATGAAAGGTTTTCCAAACTCCCTCTCAAAGGAAATGGTCCTGATACCAGTCGCAATGTATCTACCATCATTTCCCATCTCAACGTGCACTCCAAGATCCTTCTCATCCAGATCAGTAAACAAATCTTTGTCTCCGGTCATATGAAAAGACGCACCACTGTTAAGAAACCACACTGATCCCATCACACTTGAGACCAAGCATGCGATAAATGAAAAATATAGACAAAATACGAGGCTAAGGCCTCTCCAGCTACAAATCCAGCAGCCTACTTATTTTTCTTCTTCTGTGGACAATTAGTGGCGTAATGTCCGTGTTGGTGACAGTGAAAGCACTTCACCTTGGACATGTCCTGCTTCTTGCCTTTCGCACCAGATTGAGAAGGATTTTTCTTTCCCTTCCCCTTCCTTGCTTTGGTAGCCAAAGCACAATTTTATTCATCTTCATTCTTCGATGAAGATCCATCCCTGGTACTCTGCCTTATCTCCTCCTACACAAGATCCGACCAAAGTCGCTCCCATCTTGGCAGTTTCTCCCAACCATTGACAGAGTCCTCATAGGAATGCCAACTCTTCGGAAGCCCAAGGAGAGCCAAGCTCACCAAGTCCTCTTCATCTAAAGTAACCCCCACACTTCCCAGCTCATCCTTGCACTGGAAAAACTTCGTGAGGTACTTGGGTATACTTTCGCCCTTCTCCATTTTTATTTTCCTGAGTTTGTCTTTGAGCTCCAAATTCCTCTGGTCGCTCTTGATTTGGAACAAGTCTGTCAAAGCTTTCCACATCAAGAATGGAGAAGCTTTACATGAAGGCTAGACACTATGTGATCCTTCACACCTTCCAACAAAATCCTTCAACATTTTTTTGTCTTCTATTGCCATGCGTCAAGTGCGACAGCATCGCTAGAAGCAGGTTTTGGAATTTCTGCATCTATGAACTCCTTCAACCCATTATCCTCCAACACCGCCTCCATCCTGTCCTTCCATGCAATATAATTCGAGCTTCCCTAAAGGGCATACTCCAATCACAATCCGTTGAAAGACATCTCAACTTTGACACCAAGAAAACACTGCTGCAAATTTGAATTCCACCAGCACAAAAACTCAACCGCTGCAATGATTTGCAATTGCTCCAATGATAAATATAGCTCTGATACCATGTAGAAATTATATAACTAATGTGTTATACATCCAATATTCTCCTGATCACACACTATTTTAACTTCATGCACAATACAAAATCTCTTCTACAATTGATCATCATATGCGGAAATTAAATCAATTGCATGCACACATTGAAACCATAAAAATTCACACATATGAACACAGTGTTTTAACGGGAAAGATTAAAGCTAAAAATCCCAAATATATGTATATAATATATGTCATAGAGATCATGTAACAATCCTCATACAAATTTGATCATGTTAAGCTCTTAGTACAATACAATCGCTACACACTAATTAGGCCCGATCTAGCAAATCCATGCACCGATCTTTGCCACCTGCTAGCCTGCCTCTACTCCACTATCCCTACTGAAGAATGGCTCTAAATGAACTCAAATTGGTTCAGCCTTTCTCACACAATCCTCATTGGCATCTCTACTCTGTGTTGGATGCAATCAATGCATCACTATAGTCACAACTGATAGTCAACTTGCCCTTTCACCTATCTCTCCACTGGTATCCACTGAAATTGTTGGGTATGGAGCCTGATTATCTTGTTTACTTTGTATCACAAAATTGGACCCCTATACCTTAAAAGGGGCGGCAACGCCGCCCGTAATTAATCGTTTCCGTGGGGGGTCCAGTGGGGGGGGGGGGGGGGGCGCGACAATGCTTTTTGGAGCCCACCCCTGGCGGGGGCTTTCGGGGGCAGCGCCCCCGAAGCTAAAAACAGATGTAAAATTGCCTTGTAAAAGTATAGTAATTTCTAGTCAATCTAGGCCGTTCATTAGGAAAATGATCTGAAGGTAGAAGTTATGTTTAGATTAGGGTTTTTTTCCCTAGAAGGCAATCCCTTGCTTTTATGAGGACATTGTATTGCGGCTGTGCATTGTATGTGTATTCTCGGAGCGAGAAACAAAGAGGGAGACTGTGAGAGAGAACAAAGGATATTACAGCGGATCTACTGTAGGTTTTGTCTCTTCATTTTTGCTGGATAATAAAAAGGAAGGACTGGCTGTTCGGGGTGGACATAGCCCAAACTGGGTGAACCACTTATATCCGTGTCTCTCTAGTTTTATGTGATTTTATTTTCCGCATATTTTATGTGTTGCATTGCTCCATAATATATAATTTTCTAACAAATGGTATCAGAGCCGAAGGTCTATTTGGCTAATAAACTCGCAGGAAAGAAGGGTTCTTGGTTCGAGTGGGAGCAATGGCGGAAGATGGTAAGTTTAGGGTCGAGAAATTTAACGGCCAAAACTTTCTGCTGTGGAAGATGCAGATGGAAGATTATCTGTATCAGAAGGATCTGTACCTACCATTGAGTGGAAAAACAAAGAAGCCGGTGGCCATGACAGACGCAAAATGGAACATTCTCGATAGAAAGGCACTCGGAACAGTACGGTTGTGTCTTGCGGTGTCAGTCACCTTCAATATTTCAAAGTAGAGGGTTTGATGTAGACGTTGGCGAAACTATATGAAAAACCCTCGGCCTCAAACAAGGTATTTCTTATGAAACGACTATTTAATATGAAGATGTAGGAAGGTGGATCTGTTGCAGACCATTTAAATGAATTTAATACAGTTACCAGTCAGTTAAGTTCTGTAGGGGTAAACTTTGATGATGAAGTTAGAGCTCTATTATTCTTGTGCTCATTGCCAGAGAGTTGGAATGGTTTAGTAATGGCCATTAGTAACTCTGTCTCTAGATCTAGTACTTTAAAGTTTGATGACGTTGTTGGTAATATCCTTAGTGAGGAAATGTGACGGAAAAGCTCCGGTGAGACATCAGGTAATGCTTTGAGTGCAGAGTCTAGGGGAAGAAGAATGGAAAGAGGAAAGAGCTTGGGATATCGCAGTAAATCAAGGAAAGGCAGATCCAAGTCTAGATTGGGGATAGTGTGCTGGAATTGTGGAAAGAAAGGACACCTAAAGAAAGACTGTAGATCTCGGAAGGGAAAAGAAGGAGATACACAACAAGAAAACAATCATGAAGCAAATGTGACAGGTGATGTGTTACAAGATGCTTTGATTCTTTCTTTCGAAAATGTTACTGATTCTTGGGTTGTAGATTCATGGGCTTCATTCCATGCCACACCTGATAAGAAATATTTTCATGACTATGTTCAAGGAGATTTTGGACAAGTTCGTTGGTGATGACAAACCCTGTAAATTTTTTGGAATGGGTAAAGTTATTGTAAAACAACAGAATGGAAACCAATGGCTACTAAAGGAGGTAAGGCATGTTCCAGATCTGAAGAAAAATCTGATTTCAACAGGGCAGTTAGGCAGTGAAGGTTGTGTGACAAATTTCATAGATAAAACTTGGAAGGTCACCAAAGGAGTGCTAGTAATAGCAAAAGGTGAAAAGGTTGGTACATTGTATTTATGCAATGGTATTTCTAACTCTGTTAATGCTTTAACTTCCAAAGGAACAGATGCAGCATTATGGCATCATAGGCTCGGACACATGAGTGAGAAGGGGATGAAGATTCTTCACTCAAGAAATTTATTGCCAGGTTTGAAGAATGTTGATTTGGATTTATGTGAGAATTGCATTTATGGAAAACAAAAGAGAGTCAGATTTCCCAGAGTTGGGAACAAAAGGAAGAGCGAAAAATTGGAGCTTGTGCATACAGATGTATGGGGACCTGCTCAGGTATCATCTCTCGGTGGCTCTCGTTATTATGTTACTTTTATTGATGATGCAACTAGAAAAACATGGATTTATTGTATTCAGAATAAATCTGATGTATTTGATACTTTCAAGAAATGGAAATCTTTGGTTGAGATTGAGACAGGAAAGAAGTTGAAGCGTCTCAGATCAGATAATGGAGGTGAATATTGCAGCAAAGAGTTTGATAGGTACTGTTCAGAGCATGGAATTCGTAGAGAGAAGACAGTTCCAAGAACACCACAAGAAAATGGTGTGTCAGAAAGGATGAACAAAACAATCATGGAGTGTGCAAGGTGCATGAGATTGCATGCAGGATTGCCTTTACAATTTTAGGTAGATGTTGTAGATACTGCTGTTTATCTAATAAACAGAGGGCCTTCAAGTTCCTTGGATGGTGGTATTACAGAGGAAGCATGGACAGGTAAAAAGGTAAACTACTCTTTTTTAAAGCCTTTTGGTTGTGAGGCCTTTGTCCATATTAATAAAGAAAACAAAACAAAGCTTGAGGCAAAATCAAAGAAATGTACCTTTATTGGATATGGTGCTAATGATTTTGGTTATCTCTTATATGATTATGAAAATCACAAAAAAATTAGGAGCGGAGATGTAATATTCAATGAAAAGGTATTGTATAAGAATCAGTTGCAGGAAAAGAAATAGGAAAAAGAAAACAAGGAATACGCGGTTCTTGATGAGATATATGAAAAATTAAAGGCGCCTGAAAATAATAATAATCAACAACCACAGTAGCAGGAAACACCACAACACCAACAGGCACCTCAAACACCTGAAAGTGGTGTTAGAAGATCTACTAGGATAAGTAGACCCCCTGAACGATACTCTCCTTCATTATATTATTTATTGTTGACTGATTCTGGTGAACACGAATGTTATGAAGAAGCAATGCAGGTTGAAAGTAGGAAGAAGTGGGTGCTAGCCATGGATGAAGAGATGGACTCCTTAATGCATAACCAGACTTGGGACTTAGTCAAGTTGCCTGCAGGTAAAACTACATTGCAGAATAAATGGGTTTACAGGCTGAAGGAAGAAGATGGAGGAAAACAGAGGTACAAAGCTAGACTTGTGGTGAAGGGGTTTGCACATAAGAAAGGTATTGATTTTGATGAAACATTTTCTCCTGTTGTTAAGATGAATTCAATCAAAACTATTTTAAGTCTTGTAGCAGCGGAAGATTTACATCTTGAACAGTTAGATGTAAAGACAACATTTCTCCATGGAGATTTGGAGGAAGAGATATACATGCAACAACCAGAAGGATATGAGGTAAAAGGGAAAGAAAAATTGGTGTGCAAGTTAAAGAAGAGCTTGTATGGCTTAAAACAGGCTCCAAGGCAGTGGTATCTAAAATTTGACAAGTTTATGTCCGAACAAGGTTATACTAGATGTCACTCTGATCATTGTGTTTATCTAAAAAGGAAAAATGATGGCAGATATATTATATTGTTATTGTATGTAGATGACATGCTTGTTGCAGGGTCTAACATGCAGGAAATAAATGTGCTCAAAAGAAAATTGGCAAATTCATTTGCAATGAAGGATTTGGGAGCTACAAAACAAATCCTTGGTATGAGGATAACTAGAGACAGGAAAAATCGTAAATTAACACTATCTCAGAATGAGTACATAGAAAAGGTGTTGAAAAGATTTAATATGCACAATGCAAAACCATTTGGTACACCTTTTGCTAGCCATTTCAAACTTAGTAAGGAGATGTGCCCCAAGACCCAAGAAGACATGGATTATATGTCTAAAGTTCCATATGCATCAGCAGTTGGAAGCTTAATGTATGCAATGGTCTGCACAAGGCCTGATATTGCACATGCAGTGGGAGTTGTAAGCAGGTACATGAATAATCCAGGAAAATAACATTGGATGGAAGTAAAATGGATTCTCAGATATTTGAGAGGTACCAAAAATCAAGCATTATGATTTGGTGGTTCAAACATTGCTCTACAGGGATATGTTGATGCAGATATGGCAGGTGACAGAGATAATAGGAGGAGCACTATAGGATATGTATTTACTGTAGGTGGAACAACTGTCAGTTGGGTTTCAAAAATCCAAAGTGTTGTTGCACTTTCAACAACATAAGAAGAGTATGTTGCTGCTACAGAGGCTAGTAAATAAATGATTTGGTTACAAAGGTTTATGGGTGAATTGGGTAAGAAGCATGATATGGGCACGCTATACAATGATAGCCAAAGTGCCATTCATCTTGCAAAGAACTCAACATTTCATTCTAGGACTAAACACATACATCTCAAGTACCATTTCATACGGTCAGTATTAGAAGATGGAGAGTTGAAGCTGGAAAAGATACACACTAGCCAGAATCCTGCAGATATGCTAACAAAAGTTGTAACCAGGGAGAAACTGAGAATGTGCTTAGTCTCAATTGGTCTTCAAGGATGACGATGAAGATGAGGAACAACCAGGTCCAAAGAGGAGTCATTTTCCAGCAAATGAAGCAGCGGTGGAGTTGCTACAATCAGTCTCCAAGTGGGAGATTGTTGGGTGTGGAGCCTGATTATCTTGTTTACTTTGTATCACAGCTTTGGACCCCCGTACCTTAAAAGGGGCGGCAACGCCGCCCAAAATTTAATCGCTGCCGTGGGGGGTCCAGGGGGGGGCGGCAGCGCTTTTCGGAGCCCCCCCCTGGCGGGGGTTCGGGGGAAGCGCCCTCGAAGCTAAAAACAGATGTAAAATTGCCTTGTAAAAGTATAGTAATTTCTAGTCAATCTGGGTCGTTCATTAGGCAAATGATCTGACGGTAGAAGTTATGTTTAGATTATGGTTTTTTTCCCTAGAAGGCAACCCCCTTGTATATATGGGGGCATTGTATTACGGCTGTGTATTATGTGTGTATTCTCGGAGCGAGAAACAGAGAGGGAGACTGTGAGAGAGAACAGAGGATATTACAGCGGATCTGCTGTAGGTTTTGTCTCTTCATTTTTGTTGGATAATAAAAAGGAAGGACTGGCTGTTCGGGGTGGACGTAGCCCAAACTGGGTGAACCACGTATATCTGTGTCTCTCTAGTTTTATGTGTTTTGTGTGCTTTTATTTTCCGCATATTTTTATGTGTTGCATTGCTCCATAATATATAATTTTCTAACAGAAACTGTCCATGCACTGTAGTTAAATGATGTATTCTTCAGTTGATTAATGAGTTAATATTTAGTGAATTAATTAATAATTAATTCACACCACTCTCACTAGTGTATCAATCAGTTAGACTAGATACAACTAGCTCAACTGTGTCTAACTGAGTTAAACTGAACACAAATCCACCAAATACTTCTATAACTCCACCAAACTCTGTCACATGAATTCTAACTGAAGTCTCCATCCAATAGCTCCACGTAACCCTTAGGAATAGCGTAATTCCTTCTATCAGCTCTTGTGCCACATCTGTGCACTTAACTGAAGTGCTCCAAGAGAATAAGATAATGTTTAGAGTGCAAATATTATTAAGAGCTAATAATATTTGACATATCTATTTTAGACTGGAAATCTAAAAATAGGTTCCGCCCAATATGTCTAAAAATAGAAGTCCATATATTTTTCCAACTTGACCAACCATCCACAAATAGCATCCTGCACCTCATAGAATATGATCGACATGTCTAAAAATAGACATAGTCTAAAAATAGACTTGCGCCAAAAATAGCCTGTGGGCCCACTTAGTGAAGGTGACTCTTTTCACTAAGCTCATCATCTTGTTGCAATCTCAACATGGTCCTTCTTCTTCTTTCTTTTTTGATCCAGGAGGATCATATAGGTAAAGGAATCATAAACCCCATCGAAGTCGAGGAATTGCCATGTCATGCAGGACTCAGATGCACCAGGAAGGAAGTTGGAGAAAGCTCAAACATAGCTAGTGACCAGCCAACGATGGATGATGAAATCACTTCCTCACATTCTCGTGATAGTGAGGGTTCCATGAACACTTATCGAAGGAACACCAGGGGAAAGCGCTCTAAGACAACCTAGAAAGTTTGGAGGAAAAATAATCGTTGTAGTAGCTGTAATGAAGTGGGAAACCAACAAGCCACGTGTCCAATGATCCATGGCTCGAAAGCATCAATAGAGGAGCCGAAAGGTGAAAATGTTCAACAAATGAATCCACCACATTAATGGTGGTCTCCTTTATTAAGTTGGGTTTTTTAGAGGTGGTAGCTTGTTATGGCGACAATTGTAAATCATACATTGCAATTAAATGTAAATGTGATGGTGTGTTTCCTATCGCTTCAAAACAAAACAATGATGTTTTGGCCTTTTCTTATGAGTAGTTGAGGTATTGTTTGTTTTTATGTAACCCTTGGCCAATGAGTGTGTGCTATAAACTCTTAAAAAGTGAGGGGTTGTTGAGTCATGTGTGGTGTGTGCATGGTTGCAAATGATGTACCAGATTTGCATGCAAGAGATTGAAAGTGTGGTTTTGAATGGACAAGCAGTGTGCTAGGTGTGTTAATGCTTTTGGTGGTCCAAAAGCTCCCCAGTGGGGAGGAATGATCCAGGAGGATCGTACAGGTCCAAGTACAGGTGGCTTAAGTACAAAGGCTCAAAATTCAAAGTGGTAGGAATGTGGAAAACTCAGTGTCAAATCAAATATCTCGTCATCTTGACCATAATGGTGCAAACGGTTCGTCAAACCAAGCTCGTATGCAAAAGTTATAGGCAATCAAAGTTTATGGGTTGACTTGGTGATGTGGCAGCTTGAGGAGACAACAAATTTGCTGAAATATGACCACCGAATTCCGGCCAACTCCAGCTAGATTTCAGAAAATATGTGGGACCATTAATTTGACTCCTTCGGTTAGTTTCCAGAAATTTTAAAAATGACATAATGTTTATAAGAACAAAAAAAATATAAAAAAATAGGGGTAGGCCATGACCCCCGCCCCTGTCCCAACGAATGAGAAAATATAATATTATATTATTGGGTGGGCCGGAAACCATGACCCACCACCCAACCACCAGAACAAATACATTAAATATGGGTGGGGCTGACGATTGTGACCGTGCCGCCCCAACCTATTCACTCTACTCATAAGAGCGATGGATTAGGGGCGGGTCGCCCGATGCGAGTCCGACACCCCCAGACCCTATTTTAATATGTGGTGGGTTTTAAAATAAAATGGACGTTGGTTTTTTTAAAAGAATAAGCCAAAATTTCAGGAGGGGGCGGGGTTTGACCGTCCAACCTCCTCCCATCAAATCGAGATATTTAACCATTGCGCCAAGGATGCTCTATGGAAATTCTGCCACGATTTGTTTATATAAACACAACTTTCACTAATGCATTGAGGCATACCAAGATTAGCAAAGAGATTGAGACAGAGCAGTGGAACCCTGAGCCTTTTTAGGGGTAGGTGGAACCATGATTTGAGCTCAACTTCAGAGGGGCCAAATTTTCCCATTGTCCAAATAAGACAAATTTTATATGGATTCTACACCTCTCGGCGACATGATTCTAATGGTGCTATCCGTTTCTACAACAGAGGTCTTCATTTTTAGACCACTTTTTGGCTTGGAGGTATAAGGGTGTAATTTTACATTGATTCTTGTACTTTCATTTTATTTTCCACTTAATGAAAGAGGGCCTCCCCATTGATTGAGCAGGGCAGAGACGTAGTCCCTCCTGGACGAAATTCGTTATCAAGTTCTTGTCTCCTTTGCATGACTTTATGTGCTTCTCTCTTCTTATGTTCATGCCTTTTAAGTTTCATGGTTAAGATGAAATTTTACATGTAATTCTTTATTCCATATCAAAGCTAAAGATTTTGGATCAAGTGGTATCAGAGCAGGTCTTTATAGATGTGAATTACATGTTTGTATGCTAACCAAAAAAAGGCTACGAAGAGGTGAAGGGAAACTAAAGTATTTTGATCCCGAAGCGAGACGTGCGCATGAAAGGAGAAACATGGATGATGGTGTTAGAAATTATGGGGAGAAAAACATCCATAAAACATTCTATAGAATGGAAAATCGGGTTGAGAAGTTGTTCTTAAGGCTTGAGAAACTAGAAAGAGCAGGGGAGAATGTGTCAGAAGGACGAGGTTCAAGACCTGGAGATGATGGAGGAGATCCACCTCCTTCTCCTTTCACGAGTGAAAGTCCTTATTCCTCTTCTCACCATCATCATAGGAATTCAGGAAATGCATCTAAGAAACCTTTCTTTAAATTAGATGTCAAATTTTATCTTCCCATGTAAAATGGAAAAAGTAATGCAGAAGCTTGACAAGTGGATTAGGAAAATTGAAGTCTACTGCAGGATTCAGTAGATTGAGGAGGATGAGGCAAAGATCTATTTGGCTTCTCTTCGGCTGAATGACACCGCTCTTGTCTAGTGGGAGAGAAAATTGCAAGGCAGCCAAAGTTTGGGTAACCTTCTCTCCTTATGGTCAAATTTTGTTTCTGCATTGACACTACAAGGAAAAGACCCTCTAGCGGATGTTTTTGAGGAACCCCTTATAAAAATACCCCAGAGTCTAGACATCCATTTCTAGAGGAGGTTACTAGAGGAGGTTGGCGGGCGGAGGTTTTTGCAGATGTTTTTCATTCGGTGCGCTTATCATCCTAAACCGCACCAGTGTGCTTAATAAGAGAAAGCACCGGTGCACACAAAAAATTGGCACACCGGACACCATGCTTTCCATACATACCCACCCGGTGCGTCTTATTACTGTAGAGAACTGATGCTTTACAAATATTTTGCACTGGTGTGTCATAAAACACCGGGCCAAAACAGAAACTGCACCGGTGTGCCTATAAAACCCTGCGCACTGGAATAGGGTTAAATAAAAAAAAATTACAGCCAAAAAAATGCATTTTTCACTTTTCTTAGTGCTCCAGAGCTCTCAAGCACCAGTGCAATTTATCCTTTTCTGAGCCGCCCTGACATCGGTGCTCCCATTGCACCCATTGCACGCACTACTTCTCATGTGCATTGCCCACCAATCTCTAGCTTGCATTTTGCAAAACGATGGGAAAATTTTATTTTTCAAATTCAACAACCAATATGCCTCCTCGATGGCCAAATGTACATGTATTTTTCTTGTTTTTCCATAATTAAGTTTTTTAGAGGATTAGAATTTCAAATAACCTTAAAATTAACCATTTAAAAGAAAAAAAATTTGTCGCGCGGTGCGCTCGAGCCGTTCGACTCGCACCGGTAAGCGGTGCTGCTTGTAAAATTTACAGGCTGCACTGCAACTGGTGCTAACGGTATCTACACTGTTTCCAAGGCGGTACCGAAAGGCACACCACGTTATTTTAAAATTTAAAAAAAAGTGTGGTGCGGTCGTTTAGCCGACCGCACTGTTGACCATGTGGAATAGTGGCAATGCGGTGCATTGACTGAAATATCTATCCTGGGGTGGGTATTTTTGTCAGCGCACTGTATTTGAAATTTTGATAGGGTCAATGGTGCGGCCTAGTAAAAGACTGCATCGTTGACTATGTAATGAAGTCAAGAGGTTGGTGCGCTGACCCAACTATATGCTTCGGGGCGTAGATTTTAGTCAGTGTACCACACTCTTGACACCGTACATAGTCAACAGTGCTCTGAGATTTTTCAGGTGCACCACTGACGGTGCGTTGAATATCATCTGGGGCACCATCACCGGTGCGCGAAAAACAAAAGATGCACCGGAACCGGTGCATGACTGTTTTTTGTGGCGCACCGAATGTTTTGTTTTTTTTCCAAAAAAATTATATATGTATATTCCTAAATACATGTCTCATTTAATAAATTCTTTTTATTTAATATTTCAATCATCCAGAGAGAAGAGGGAGAACAACAAAAAAAATAGGCGGAGCAGTATGACATGGTTTGCCTGTGGGAGGCACGAGAGAGGGAGAGAGATGCGTACCCTCACCCTATTATAGTAGCTACCCAGGGGCTCTTAAGGCAAGTAAGGCAAGTAGGCCTCCTCAAGTTCTATGAGGAGGCTACTTCCCTAAAGGGCCATGGTGTGTTTTTGAGACATCTTCCGTAGGTGGAATTCCCACCGACAAGCTTTCCGGTTTGGTCCTAACCAGTGGTACACACCCACCGAGGAGGACATATATTTAATTATAGGGCTATTGAGGAGAGGGGTGGATTTTCCCTCGTTCCCAGAGGTTCCAGGCCATACATGAACAAGTGAAACAACAACTACAAGGCAGCAACATCAGATATAAAAGCAGAGCAGACTTGAGCAGAAAATAAGTTCACTTTGAAGTAGGAGATATGGTTTTGTCACACTTGAGAAAGGAGAGATTCCCAAAGAAGAAGTACAATAAATTGAAGTTAAAAAATATTGGGCCATGCAAGATACTTAGAAATTTTTCTGCAAATGCTTATGAGATTGAATTACCTCCTGCTGTTGGAATATCTCCCATTTTTAATGTTGCAGATTTGTACAAGTATGAAGATGATGGTGCAGAAGAAAGAGCAGCAGACAAGGAACATATTGAGTGGAGGGAACAACTACCTCCAACACAACCATTGCAACCAGAGAAGATATTGGATAAAATACCATTCAGAAGGACCAGAGGACAAGAGTACTTTTAGTACTTGATCAAATGGAAGGACAAGCCAGAGGAAGATGCCACTTGGATGACTGAAGGGATGTTGCAGAAGATAGGAAGATCAGTGGAAGAGCTCATGGACAGGAGCCCATGAAGAATATTTCCCTCGGGAGTCTGATGCAGGGGAATTAGATGTTGAAAATGCAACAAGATGATGGAGCTTAGTGAAAAGAAGTCGCCTTCACTAAGTGGGCCCGCAGGCTATTTTTGGCGCAAAGTCTATTTTTAGACTATGTCTATTTTTAGACATATGGATCATGGTCTATGAGTTGCAAGATGCTATTTATGGATGATTGGTCATGTTGGTAAAAATAGATGGACCTCTATTTTTAGACATTGGGCGGAATCTATTTTTAGACTGCCGGGCTAAAAATAGAACAGTCGAATATTATTAACCCTTAATAATATTTAGACTATAAACATTATCTTATCCTCTTGGAGAACTTCAGTTTGATTCTTGGATGTGGCACATGCAGCTGACAGAAGGAAATATGCTTTTCCTATGGGTTATTTGAGCTATTTCATGGTTGACTTCAGTTAGAACTCATGTGGCAGAGTTTGGTGGAGTTGATGAGACAGTTGGTGGAGTTGTGTTCGGTTTAACTTAGTTGAACTAGTTGTATTTAGTCTAAATGAAAAATACACTAGTGATGAGTGGTGTGAATTAATTATTAATTAATTCGCTAATTATTAACTCATAAATCAACTAAAGAATACATCAGTTAACTGCAATGCATGGACAGTTCAGTGGAGACCAGTGTTAGAGGTGGGTGAAAGGGTGAGTCTGCTATCAGTTGTGACTATAGCTGTGCATGGGATTTGCACACACATTGATTGAGATTTCCAATGAGGATTGCGCAATACAAGCTAGTGGGATTTGAACTTGGATCTCATCATTATTCATCTTGGATTGCGTAGTAGAGGCAGGCAGACTTGTGGAGGAGATTTGAACCTGTGACTTGTTCAGATCTGAGCTAGTTTGTGTGTAACTATTGGAGATAGTACTGAGTACTTGTGAGGAGTATTGTACTATGATTGTTACATGTTATCTATCATTATAATATATAGATAGTTGGGGGTTTTCAGCTATTAGCTTTCCCCATTACATACTGTGTTATATGTGTGCTTGATTATGTTTTAATGTGCGCATGCGACTGCTTCTATTTCCGCAAATTGATGATCAATTGTAGAAGAGGTTATGTATTATGCATGAAGCTTAAATAGTGTGTAATTAGGATAATCTCAGTGAATAATTAAGATATTATTCAAATTTCTACATGGTATCAGAGTGAGAATTGATCATCGGATCTATTACAGTGATTACAATTTATTTCGGTAGATAGAGTCTGTAAGCGGGCTAGGTAGCCTCTGGATCCATCCTTTCTTTGAAAGGTGATATATCCAGTAAATTCCCCTACATTCGATCTCTGTGCTAGAAATAATTTGTTCTCATAGATCGAAAGCGGTTGAGTTTTGAGCTGGTGGAATTCGAATTTGCAGCAGAATTTGGAATTCGAATTTGCAGAAATTTTCTTGGTGTCAAAGTCAAAATGTCTTTCAACGGATTGCAATTGGAGTATACCCTTGAGGGCAGCTCGAATTATGTTGCATGGAAGGAAAAGATGGAGGTGGTATTAGATGATAACGGGCTGAAGGAGTTCATAGATGCTGAGGTCCCAAAGCCTACTGATGCTGCTCAAGTTGAGGCTTGGCAAAAGAAGATGGCAAAATGTCGAAGGATTCTGTTGGAGGGCGTGAAGGATCACATTGTATCCAGCCTGCATGGAAAAAATTCTCCATACTTGATGTGGAAAGCGTTGACAGATTTATTCCAAAGCAAGAGTGACCAGAGGAAGTTGGCGCTCAAGGATAAACTCAGAAACATTAAGATGGAGAAAGGCGACAGTATACCCAAGTACCTCACGAAGTTCAACCAATGCAGGGATGAGCTGGGAAGTGTGGGGGTGACTGTAGATGAGGAGTAATTGGTGGACTTGGCTCTGCTTGGTCTTCCGAAGAGTTGGCATTCCTATCAGGACTCTGTCAATGGTCGGGAGAAATTGCCAGGATGGGAGCGACTTTGGTCGGATCTCATGCAAGAGGAGATAAGTCGGAGTACCAGGGATAGACCTTCATCAAAGGCATCTGATGAAGAAAATTGTGCTTTGTCTGCCAAAGCAAAGAAGGGGAAGAGCAAGAAAGCTTCTCATTTCGATGCAAAAGGCAAGAAGCAGGACATGTCCAAGGTGAAGTGCTTTCACTGTCACCAGCATGGACATTATGCCACAAATTGTCCGCAGAAGAAGAAAAATAAGCATGCTGCTGGATCTGCAGCGGGAGAGGCCTTAGCCTCACAGTTTGAGCTAGATTTTTCACTGATCGCATGCTTGGTATCAAGTGTGATGGGTTCAGTTTGGTTCTTGGACAGTGGTGCGTCTTTTCACATGACTGGAGATCGAGATTTGTTTTCAGATCTGGATGAGAAAGATCTTGGAGTGCACATCAAGATGGGCGATGATGGTAGATACAGTGCGACCAGTATCGGTACCATTTCCTTTGAGAGGGAGTCTGGTAAAACCTTCATATTGAAGGAAGTGATGCATGTTCCAGGATTGAAGAAGAATCTGATCTTTGTGGCGATGTTAGAAGACAAGGGGTATGATTTTGTCTTCAGCGAAGGAAAGGCTTTCCTGCGCAGTAAGACAACTGGAGAAACCTGGAAGATAGGGGTTCGACTCAAGAACCTTTATCAGTTGCAAGTAGATGGCTGCGTAGCAATGGCATGCAAGGCGGAAGGAGTGGTGAGCCGGGATGATGGCGAGCTGTGGCACCGGAGATTGGGCCACCTTCACCATGGAGCTTTGAAGATACTACAACAGATTTCTACTAGGCTTCCTAAGGGCACTCTTGCGTAGTCAGATCAGTGCAAGGGGTGTACCTTGGGAAAATTTGTGAAAGCCACCTTTCACGAAAAGGATAGTCACACCACGATGATCCTTGAGAGAATTCACATAGATGTGTGTGGACCTTTCTCAGTAGCTTCGACAGTAAAGCACAGGTACTATGTGATATTTGTTGATGATTTTTCTCGGAAGTGCTGGATCTTCTTCATGCAGAAGAAGACCGAGACATACTCAAAGTTCTGTGAGTTCAAGGCGCTGTTTGAGAAGGAATCAGGGAAGCATTTGAATGCTCTTAGGAGCGACAATGCTGGTGAATTCATCTTTTCCGAATTCAAGGACTTTTGCAGTGCAAAAGGAATTCGGAGAGAGCTCATAGCACCTCATAACCCACAGCAGAACGAGGTTGCTGAGCGAAAGAACAGAACAATCGTGGGTGCTGCATGGGCAATGTTGCATGATTAGGGCCTACCCATTCACTTGTGGGCAGAGGCATGCAATACTGCAGTATATGTGCAGAACCGTTGTCCTCACAAGATACTTGGCATGAGTACACCGGAGGAGGCGTTTTCTGGCAAGAGGCCTGATATTTCCCATTTGAGGATTTTTGGTTCACCCCGTCTACACATCCATGTGACAGAGGACGTTGTTGTTGTGATGGAGCCGACCGTGTAGGTTGGGATTATTTTTGGGGTACACTGATACACCCCACAACTATCGTGTGTATTTTACAGACAGTCGCAAGACTGTTGTGCGACGGGATATCAAATTTCAGGAGGAGAAAGCCATGAAGTGTTCGCTTAAGAGGGAGCCACACTTGCATGTAGATGAGGAGCTATTAGTTCCTAAGGATGAGCTTCAGGATGTGGATCAGCCACAAGAGGAAGTTCATGGAGTGGAAGAGACCACTCATGCAGCGCCAACCATCAGAGGGCGCAAGCGCACTACAGAAGCTGAGCGACTAGCTCAAGATGCATAGAAGGTTGTAGGACCACCTACAACACAACACAAATAGAGACAGTCATCGGACCAGTACACTGGATACATGGCTCTTGTGAGCAAATGTGTCGTGACAGAGCCATCCTCTTTCGAGGAAGCTGTGGAAGACCCCGCATGGGTAGATGCCATGGTGGAAGAGTATGATTCGATTGTCAGAAACAGTGCATGGGAGATTGTCCCAAGGCCGGAGGGGAAATTAGTGGTGGGTTCAATATGGATCTACAAAGTGAAGCAGGCAGCTGACGAGAGTGTGGAGAATTACAAGGCAAGATTTGTTGCCCGAGGCTTCTCACAGATAGAGGGGATCGATTATGAGGAGACCTTTGCACCTGTCGCAAGGTATTCTTCCATACGGATGATTCTTGCTCTCTCAGCGCAGATGGGGTGGCACATTCATCAGATGGATGTGAAGACTACGTTCCTCAATGGAGTCATTGAGGAGGAGGTGTACATAGAGCAACCTGAAGGTTTCGAGATCTTCAGCAGTGAGTCGCATGTGTGCCGACTCAAGAGAGCACTGTACGGGCTGAAGCAAGCACCTCGTTCTTGGTACACTCGGATAGACAGCTACTTCACCGGGCTTGGATTCTCCAAGAGTGAGGCGGATCCAAACCTGTACCAGATTGTGGTGGAGGGGAAGCTGTTGATCATCGTACTGTATGTAGATGATCTGATTTTGACTAGTGATGAGCAGTTGATACTTTCATGCAAGGAGGATCTTGCACGAGAGTTTGAGATGAAGGACTTGGGCATCCTTCATTATTTCCTGGGATTGGAGATTTGGCAGTGCAGCGGAGGACTGTTTTTTTCTCAGGGCAAGTATGCCCGGGAGATTCTAGAGAGGTTCAACATGCAAGGCTGCAAGCCTTTTGACACTCCTCTTCCGGTGGTTGGAGGAAGGAGGATGCTACTTCAGCGGAGGTAGTGGATGCCACTGTCTATCGACAGTTGGTGGGGTCGCTTATGTATCTGGTCAATACACGACCCGATATATGCTATGCTGTTAACTAGCTTTCGCAAGCTATGGTTAAGCCTACCAAGCTCTTCTGGAAGGCAGGCAAGCATGTATTGTGTTATCTTAGAGGCACATCGAGATATGGCTTGTGGTACAGACAGGAGGATGGGGTGAAGCTATGTGGCTTCACGGATGCAGATTGGGCAGGGAGCCCAACGGACAGAAAGAGCACATCTGGAGGGATCTTCAGTATCGGGTCGACAACAGTTTCTTGGTACAGCAGGAAGCAGAGATTCGTGGCACTCAGTTCAGCAGAGGCTGAGTATATGGCAGAAAGCTTGGCTACATGCGAGGCCATATGGATGAGGAAGATCCTGGTCGGGTTGTTCGGGTCACACTTGGAGCCTACCGTGATTTATTGTGATAACCAGAGTTGCATTAAACTCTCGGCTAATCCAGTATTTCATGATAGATCCAAACACATCGACATCAGGTACCATCATATCAGAGATTGTGTGCAACGGAGAATCATGTTACTTTCATATGTTCCCACGGAGGATCAGGATGCTGACATCTTGACGAAGGCGCTCACCAGGAGCAAATTCGAATTCCACAGAGGCAGGGTAGGGGTTGTAGATAATCCATATCTTGTTGAGAGGGAGTGTTGAAAATGCAACAAGATGATGGAGCTTAGTGAAATGAAGTCGCCTTCACTAAGTGGGCCCGCAGGCTATTTTTGGCGCAAAGTCTATTTTTAGACTATGTCTATTTTTAGACATATGGATCATGGTCTATGAGTTGCAGGATGTTATTTATGGATGATTGGTTGAGTTGGTAAAAATAGATGGACCTCTATTTTTAGACATTGGGCGGTTTCTATTTTTAGACTGCCGGGCTAAAAATAGAACAGTCAAATATTATTAACCCTTAATAATTTTTAGACTATAAACATTATCTTATCCTCTTGGAGCACTTCAGTTTGATGCTTGGATGTGGCACATGCAGCTGACAGAAGGAAATACACTTTTCCTAAGGGTTAGTTTAGCTATTGCATGGTTGACTTCAGTTAGAACTCATGTGGCAGAGTTTGGTGGAGTTGATGAGACAGTTGGTGGAGTTGTGTTCGGTTTAACTTAGTTGAACTAGTTGTATTTAGTCTAACCGAAAAATACACTAGTGATGAGTGGTGTGAATTAATTATTAATTAATTCACTAATTATTAACTCATAAATCAACTAAAGAACACATCAGTTAACTGCAATGCATGGACAGTTCAGTGGAGACCAGTGTTAGAGGTGGGTGAAAAGGTGAGTCTACTATCAGTTGTGACTATAGCTGTGCATGAGATTTGCACACACATTGATTGAGATTTCCAATGAGGATTGCGCAGTACAAGCCAGTGGGATTTGAACTTGGATCTCATCATTATTCATCTTGGATTGCGCAGTAGAGGCAGGCAGACTTGTGGAGGAGATTTGAACCTGTGACTTGTTCAGATCTGAGCTAGTTTGTGTGTAACTATTGGAGATAGTACTGAGTACTTGTGAGGAGTATTGTACTATTATTGTTACATGTTATCTATCATTATAATATACAGATAGTTTGGGGTTTTCATCTATTAGCTTTCCCCATTACATACTGTGTTATATGTGTGCTTGATTATGTTTTAATGTGCGCATGCGACTGCTTCTATTTCCGAAAATTGATGATCAATTGTAGAAGAGGTTATGTCACTACAACAAAAAAGCACATTGGTGAGGGTCATGCTTGTGACGGACCTTTAAGGTCCATCACCAATGTCACATATGGTGACGGTCATTAAAAAATCGTCACTGTAAGTGTATATAGTGATGGTCCTTTCTGGTCCGTCACCAAAGACATTTTCAATGACACTTTTGGTGAGGGTCGTTAAAGGCCCATCACTAATTCTCTCTTTGGTGACACTTCTAGTGACGAACTTTTAATGACCCTCACCAATGCTCTTTTTGTTACTTTTGGTGACGGTCAAAAAATGTCCGTCATCATTGATCACTAAAACCATCACTGTAAGTGTATATAGTGATGGTCCTTTATGGTCCGTCACCAAAGACATTTCACTTTTGGTGAGGGTCGTTAAAGGCCCATCACTAATTCTCTCTTTCATGACACTTCTAGTGACGAAATTTTAATGACCCTCACCAATGCTCTTTTTGTTACTTTTGGTGACAATAAAAAAATGTCTATCATCATTGATCATTCCAATGAGTTTTTGATGATGCTATGTGCCTTTTAATATATTTTTTGTCAAAAGATAATGATTTAATACCATTATTGTGGAGCATTTTTTATAATATGTCCAAGGCCATAGTGGTTAAGGTCAGTCAATTTTTTAAGAAGTAATAAGTGTATATCATTTCCCTCAAGTAATGACTAGTCGAATAGAGATTTCCTATGAGTCAACACATGATTCATATCTATTAAGTTAATTATCTAGCAAATTCCATTTAGATAAATTTCCACTATTGTGTGTAGGAAATATATTATTTAATACATAATCGAGCTCTGAAAATTCTATTAATGAGAAAGACCTACCAATCCTCAACAATCTGGGCACACCTTAAATTAATGCTTTGGCACACACTAACATTTCTTAGCACCCCACATGTCTTGGAACATCTTTGTACCTAGAACATCTTGTGATGACATTGACGCCCAAGCACATGGTGGCATGCTCTAGCACATCATGGAACTCTCCTAGCATGTGTTGGCATGCTGCATATAGTCCCTAGCATGCCCTAGAACACCTTGGTTGAATGCATTGACATACATTAGCACTTGGCACACAATGCCACTTGGCATGTATTAGGACCTATTATTAGTGTGCCTAGCATGCCCCTTTTCAAAAAGATAAAGTCCTGACTTATTAACCCTCTTATTGGTTCTTCCTTTTGTTGCCTTGACACATATTGACATACCCTGGCACCCTGTGCCACATCCTTAGCACCTAGCATGTATTGGCATATCTTGGCACTATTAATTGGCACATGGTATAATTAGCACACCTTGGAACTCCCAAGCACACTTTGGGAATTCTTAACATGACTTGATATTCCCTAATATGCCTTACCAATGCTTAGCATACCTTGTCACTCCCTCCTTGGCATGACAACTAACACTGACCATTAACACTAGTCTCTGGCAGTACACGTTCCTCATATTCATTAACTTCCATGAATTTTTACCTAGTGATCCCTCAATGTTTTTTCCTAGTACTCCTTAACACTCATCAACATGCATTATCACTCTCTAGCACACCTTAGCACTCTTCAACATTCCCTTCCACTTCATCACATGCATAACACTAGTCCCTGACACATATTGGCACTTGGCACGTGTTGGCACTTGGAAAGTCTTAGTATGTATGGAATACGTTGAGATGCCTTGGTACGATTTAGCATGGTTTAATATTAAATTTATTTGTGAAGATCAATTTTTGGAAAGTAGGTGAGAAGCAACAAAGGAATACTTGGCACTTAGAATGCACTAAGACTTTGCACTTGGCACCTATTGCCGCCTAGTGTTGGTGTGCCTAGCATGCCCCTCTTGGAAAAGGTAAATTGATGAATTATTAACCCTCTTATGTGTTCATTTCCTTGGAGTTTAACTTTTTTCTCCCTTTTGTTGTCTTGACAGTCCCTGACACGCATTGACACACCCTTGCACATCTTGGCATGCCTTATCACTTGGCACATCTTAGCATGTTTGACATGTATTCCCACTATCTGGCACATCAAAGGGGTGAAGAGAGATGTAGTCCTAAAGTAGGTCGAGTACGAGGGTCGAGTAAGGGTTGCTAAAGGGAGGTCATGATCATCCTCCAAGAGAAAGATCATCATATGAGGGTTCAGAAGAATGTTGCATACCTTAATGGCCAGTTTGCACTAGGAAGTAAGATGGAATATTGTTGGTTCTCTTCTGGCAAATCAAGCTTAAGAGAGGTTTCTCATGAGAATCTGGGCATGTGATTTCAATGGTGTCTTTGTGTGAAGGCCACATCAAATTCTGAAATGTTGAAATTTGCAACAAGAAATAGTGAGATTGGAAACCAGAAAGGACAAAAAAAAAATGCACCCACACTGGTGAGGAATTTTGATGCACCAAGAGTGAGGAATGTGGGGCATCTAATTTATTTTTCCCTTAAATAAATTGGACAATAAATTGTAATTTCATCTCATAACAACTTGTGTTAGTTAATTAAGTCATGATGACCGAGTTAGCTCAAGAAATTCGAGTTGAGGGTCTAAGATGAGGCATCTAGAGGGATTCTAATATTTTTGGGGTCCAATTGAAGTTGATGCATTAGTGGGGTGCAAGTGTAATTAACTCAATTAAATGATTTAAAATCATTTTAACTAGTTCTAACTGAGTGATGAGCTAGTGAGAGGTCCAGTGAATTAAATTAGATTTAATTCACAATGAGTGATCAATCAGATAACTGATAATTCGCTATTAATAGTTGCATGCATGTCAGTTTCGAGGAATACCCAGTTGAGACAGAGGTTAAAGGGAACATAACTCTCAGTTGTATTCAGAGAAAATTTCCCATGTGCAATTATAAATTCATTGGGATGCCATGATGGATTGCGCAATCAAGGAAGACTAATTTTCCTAATTAATAAGGAGTTAATTCCCTAGGAATTGCATGAGCAGGGCAGGCTGAAGTAAGGATGAGAATTGGCTAAGTACTAGACTGAGTTTACCTAGATCAACAGGAGACAATTGACAAAGTGTTGGAGAATCTCATGAGAGATTAAGCATTGTATTGTTTCATGATTCCTTGACTTAATACACAATAAAGATAGAGGGGTTTTGATTAGTTGCTTTCCCCAAACACATCATGTTGTTGTGCGATTGATAATTTATTTCTCTTAATTATATGTGATTGTGCGATCGTTTTTTGTTTCCGTAAATTGTAGGAAGGATTCAGTATCTTGTTTTAGTAGATTACAAGATCATATTGAATCTCGTTGGTTAGATTTTCTACATGGTATTAGAGTAGGAATTTTTTGGGCGGCAAGTTTGTAGAGAATATTTGAAGATTTTGGTGTAAAATTTTCGAAAACAAATAGAATATTTGGATTCCTTGCGAAAATCTACCCCGATGGAAAAACAAATCGATCAAATCAGAGCTCGGATGAGGGAGATATCATCGATTTAAAATAAACTCTTTTTTAGAAAATTTTTGTAACTTCAGGACAATTACACTGTGCGCGAGTCAAGAACCTATATGCACTTGAGGTACCAGATGCATGAAAAGCTTTGAGAAGAAAGGCTGAAGTTAGAGACTTGGTGGTTTAGAGGGAGCTTAAATTACCTCTCAACATGCATCCTCATGAGAAGCAGTCTCAGAAGGTTGTGGAGTAGCTGCCACAATTGGAGAAGCAGAGAGGAGACCGAGTGGAAGCGTCCACTCAAGCAGAGACCTCCATGAGGGGGAAATTTCGAGCCAGATGGGAAGAGGGAGTAGCCATACCTCGAGGTGTAAGGTGGGGTTATGTGTAGACATAATCCCAAGATAAGAAATTTGGGCAAGGTCCATTGAGATGGCGTGTCTCATGGATCGAACCTAGCTACGAGGAGCCCACAGTACAACAGTAGTAGGAAGAATCAGTTAGATTGATGTAGTCAGATGTCAACAAGACAGAAATCAGAGTGAAAGATGTCAAATACTGGAGCACAAATAGAGTTAGCAACAGTTCAAAGGGCACAGATGCAGATGTCAGCAGCAGTGCAGAGAATCTGGTACTAGAAAGGTGCAGTAGATAGCAGCAGTTAGAAGAATCTGATGATAGATGCATTACACTGATTCATTTGTTCAGAGGCTATTCAGTTTTAGGATTTGCAGGTGTAAACAACACTAGAGAAGTGTAGCATGAAGAACATTCCAAAGGTACCGGATGGGGATAGATTGAATTCCTTTCTTGTTGAGAGGGAGTGTTGAAATTTGCAACAAGAAACAATGAAATTGGCGAATAGAAAGGAAAAAAAAAATGCACCCACACTGGTGAGGAATTTTTATGTACCAGGAGTGAGGAATGTGAGGCGTCTAATTTATTTTTCCCTTAAATAAATTGGACAATAAATTGTAATTTCGTCTCATAACAACTTGTGTCAATTAACTAAGTCATGATGATGAGTTAGCTCAAGAAATTTGATTTAAGGTGATCGAGGTGGATATTGGTGGCCACCTGCCTATTCCACTTGGGCCCTCGCCATTGTCTCTTTCAGTTTTTCAGTTTCCTTAATTATAGCACAATTTACTATTTTTGTCAGTTTTTTGGGTCTTGAATTTTCAGAGCTGTTTTGAGGCCCCAAACGATGTTTTTTGGGAATTAAAGGTTTGGAAATTTCATAGAAATCATATTATTATTTGTAGTCCTCGGAGAGATCTTTCTAACGAGGTATCATGTGCGTCAAACAAAGATCATATGACCAAGTTACGACCCCGGGAAGTTGGCTGCCCAACTAACCCCAACAGGGCCCACAAACTTTTGGTGTTACATCTCCTCAGGTTAGGGTTTTGGTTGTTTAGGGTTTTATTTTATTTTAAATAATAAAAAGACCCTTGATCCTTATTGTAACACAGTTCAGAGGAACATAACTATCAGTTGTATTTATAGAAAATTTCCCATGTGCAATTATAAAGTCATTGGGATGCCATGATGGATTGCGCAATCAAGGAAGGTTGATTTTCCTAATTAATATGGAGATAATTCCATTGGAATTGCATGAGCAAGGCAAGCTGAAGGAAGGTTAAGAATTGGCTAAGTACTAGACCGATTTTTCCTAGATCAGCAGGAGACAATTGGCAGAGTGCTGGAGAGTCTCAAGAGAGATTAAGCATTATATTGTTTCATGATTCCTTGACTTAATACAAAATAGAGATAGAGGGTTTTGAGCGGTTGCTTCCCCAGATACATCTTGTGTTGCGCGATTGATAACTTGTTTCTCTTACTTATGTGTGATTGTGCGATTGTGTTTTGTTTCCACAAATTGTAGGAAGGATTTGGTATCTTGTTTTAGTACATGATTAAAAGATTAGATTGAATCTCGTTGGTTAGATTTTCTACATGAAATAGAAGAGAGGGTTGATACCATCTTGCCTTGTGGTGGTTAGTAGGCTGTAAGTTCTATGATAAAGACCAACATAAATGGAGGAGGGCTTGCACTGTAATCTAGAGCCATAATAGAAGTCAATGGAGGCGTAATATTGACTGAGTTAACCCTAGTTTGAGGGTCGACATCGACATTTGAAGTTCACGTCAAGATTCAGTCAAAGAAATGCCTAGAATATATGGATCCATATGAGCTAGGTCGAGTCCCTTATGGAGGCAAGAGTCGTGTTTTTTCTATGTGTGGATAGGGTTTTTTCTACAACAATTAGAAGTACATAAGTATAATGCCCTAGTTAGGACAGTTTCCTAGGATGTTTAGTTCATAAGGTATGAACCTAAGATTGTGGAAAATTTGTGTAGAAGAAGATGGGTTGTGACCCTGAGAGCGAGGTTTATTTCTGCAATAAAGACCGCAGATCTAGAAGATGGTTTGCAGATTCAATATGTGTGGAGACAACAGATCTAAAGGAGGGTGGAGCCTGAGCAGATGATTGAGCATGTAGAAGAAATGTGCCATATGAAGAATGGATTGACATGGAGAGGAGTTGATTTTGGTGGAGTTTCCATAGAGTTTTAGACAAATATCTGAAGAAACCTATAAGAAATTAGTAAATGGACTGTTAGTGGCTGATTTTTTACCCTAGTTCAGTCATCTACAGATTGTTAGAAGTATGAAAAGAGGAGTAGTTCATATTTGTTCATAGATTGGACAACAAAGATCAAATTTTCGATACACAAGAATAGTGATCTTGAGAGGACTCAAACCATTGTTAGGTGGCAGATTTGAAGAGCCCTAGATGAAGACAATATTGTGGGCCCTAGATCAGTAAAAAGAATTAACTGTGGTTGGGAAGATTGATGGTAGGAAAATTATAGTTGGAGGGTTGTTAGGTTATTGTCAAAGAAGAGCCCTGACTCTTGTTCTAGTGAAGGACAACAAAATTAGTAGAAGAGCAGGTGTATAGGGCCTAAGGATGTGCATACTTTGAAGGACTAAAGTAACAGTCAAGTGGGCCAACCAACTAGCCCTAGTTCACTATATTGTAGAGGATTGATTCAGTGAGAAGAAGGGAAGCCTACATAGCCCTGGACTTCTCATCTTGGACCTGTAGTATGGCAAAGTGGGCATACCAAAGAGTTGTTCACAAATGGAATTGTGAACAACTTGTTACCACTCAAACTAGTGGTGGATCTAAAAGGGGTTCCTAAGAGGGCGACTCCTAGGATAAGGGAAACGATGGAGGCTTAGCCCATTGTCACCACAGCTAAGGATCCTTGCTCTTCACGGACTTTCACTGATGGGTGGAGTCCCGGTAGTTTAGGAAGTCACTTGTAGAGTATAGGTAAATGAATAGGTGGGAAGTGACCCTTGAAACCCTTTCCCTAAGATAAAATATAGAGTGGGACTTGCTTTCCTTTTAAGCAAGGGAATTAGAAGATAGTTTGAAAACGACATGCACGACTTACAAATTGCCTAAGAGATGCAAAAAAATGTCAGTAGTCATACAAAGTAGCTAATTTGGTCAACAACTGAACAAGTATGTAGCATTGATAGTCAACTGTGAAGACATTTTGATTCTAGAGTATGGCCCCAATTAAGATGCTTTAATGATCTCTTTCTAAAATTAAGATCATTCCTTCTATAAACATTGCATATGTATATACTTAAGCTAGAAAACAGATTAAACTAAGCTTCTCAATCTCTTGGGCTCTAATGGTGAGGAAGAAAGAAGAACTTATTGTCATTTTGGCTCTGTTGAAGTCCCTGCAAATCAACCGGTTGGCCTCTGATAGCTTTTCAATTATTCAATGGTGAAAAATTACACATTCCAAAGCATCATTTGGAGCATAGATGTTGGAAAACCCTAACATATATCCAATGTCCATCTAGTTGTAACAAAACATTGGAAAATATTAATTTTCATAGAAATGCGCTATGTGGTATTGGCTAAGATGTCTTTTCTAGGTCTATGGTAGATAAATTTTCATATGGGACAAGCTAGCCTTTCTAGGAAATGTTAGAGCTATACATACAACCTGGGGAATTCTTCTAGATCAGAGAATTAACTCAACATATTTCTCAACTGAAAATTTTCAATATAGTGAGAAAACAATCCCATAGTGTTTTGACAAATCTCAAGGTCGTACCTTCCCAATAACTATGTAGGTTGAGGCCTCCTTAAATATGAATATGAAAAAAAACCTTGGGATTATTTTAAATTCAAATCTGATTATGCTAGCCATACAACTTCCCATAAATCTCCAACCCGAGTCTAAATTGTACTTTTAGAGGGGATTTCATCCTGAAAATGACCTGCCAAGGCATGTTGACTATAGTCAAAACAAGCTTCTATATATTCATTAACATAATTTAAAACAAGTGGGCCAAGAACATGAACATAGTTGTGATGTTTTGAGGAACTTTTGGTCAAAAAATTTTCTCTTTCTTCGATGATATTATCCTCTTTAGCGATTGGAGTATGAGAAGATTCCAAAACATGGGCAACATCTTGAGGTCTCTGCTTAACTGGAGGGAAAAGTTAGCCAAGTAGGATGAAGAACTAAATGCATGGAATCTGTGTCAAGATCTAAAGCATGTAAGAATAAAGAATCATTAGTAGAGAAATTAAGAGGACATGATACCATGCCTTTGGCCTATATTTTTAACTAAGCTCGAGTCACTATTTCTAGTTTTAATTTGATGAAGATTAGGAAAACAAATAAAATCTAAACCAACATTTAAACTTTCTCTTTTGTTTTTTTAAATTTGTTGAGTTCATCCATAATCAAGGTCATAACGAGATCATATTTTTTTTTGGGAATGTGAGCACGAGGTGGGTGGGCAGAGGGAGGAGGGAGCTAGATTCCGGTGAGGAGAATTTTCAAACACTACAACAAAAAATCCCTTAGGGGTGATTTTTGAAACACCCCCTGTGAAGATCATGAAAATTTAAATTTTTAAAGGGTGTTTTTTAACAACTTCCTCTTAGATACTTAGAGATAGTGGTCAAAAGGTAGTCAGGGGAGACACTTATAGATAGTGGTGAACATGAACATAGTTGTGATGTTTTGAGGAACTTTTGGTCAAAACTTTTTCTCTTTCTTCGATGATATTATCCTATTTAGCGATTGGAGTATGAGAAGATTCCAAAACATGGGCAACATCTTGAAGTCTCTGCTTAACTGGAGGGAAAAGTTAGCAAAGTAGGATGAAGAACTAAATGCATGGAATCAATGTCAAGATCTAAAGCATGTAAGAATAAAGAATCATTAGTAGAGAAATTAAGAGGACATGATACCATGCCTTTGGCCTATATTTTTACCTAAGCTCGAGTCACTATTTCTAGTTTTAATTTGATGAAGATCAGGAAAACAAATAAAATCTAAACCAACATTTAAACTTTCTCTTTTAATTTTTTTAATTTTTTGAGTTCATCCATAATCAAGGTCATAACGAGATCATATTTTTTTTTTGGGAATGTGAGCTTGGGGTGGGTGGGTAGAGGGAGGAGGGAGCTAGATTCTGGTGAGGAAAATTTTCAAACACTACAACAAAAAATCCATTAGGGGCGATTTTTGAAACACCCCCTGTGAAGATCATGAAAATTTAAATTTTTAAAGGGTGTTTTTTAACAACTTCCTCTTAGATACTTAGAGATAGTGGTAAAAAGGTAGTCAGGGGAGACACTTATAGATAGTGGTCAAGCATATATCATGCATAACACCTCTCTTGTGCACACACACTTGTCTAGATGATTCCCACCTTTGTCCTTTAGTCTTGCCAATGAAATGTTTGCTCATCGACTTAAGGTAGCCTCATAGACACCTATAATCAATTATTGAATACAAAACAGATACAACAACCCTTACATACTCTAATAACTAATAATTTTTATTCTATAATCTAAAAATAAATAAATAAATAAATAAAAAATAATGATTTTCTCACTATTAACAAAATTTCATTCTCATAAAGACATAAGGAGTTGTGCAACAGCATAGCCTGGACGGAGGTTTTTGCCTGAATTTGGCTTAGTAAAATTCAAAAAATGAGGTAGTTACAGTGTTTGGAATCCATTTTTGAGAGTGGAAATGGATTCAGCACTATCAAAAACTCTTAGGACACCCAAAATACCGAAATTTAACAACTATAAACAAGATTCTGATAAAATCTTTGCCAGATTTTTTCAAAATCTCTGCCGAATATTCCAATCCATTCTGTTACTTTTTTAGACTACCGCAAAACTTAATTCAACATCTTAAAATTTGAAATTATTTGTACATAAAGTTCCATTTTTTCATACAACAAATTAATTCCATAAAAAAAGAAACACACCTTATGTGAAAATAATTTTATCAAAATTCATTCATGTACTTTGAAATTTCCCGCCATAATGATGAGATTATTATTTATCATTTATAGTGGTTGTCATTGTTTTTATTTTAATATTGAGTTTTAGCTCTCAAATTATTAGGACCAGGGCCATTTCAGTTAGATTCGATATCCCTCCCTCCCCACGTCTTGAGACCAAGGCCATTCGTTGCTATTAACGATAATAAGCAGCACCCAATGCACCCTTTTCATTTTCTATTCAAAGCAACCTCTTCCACGTTCTTTTTGGCTGAACGACTCGATAGCGCCATGGATACCAAAAACTGGAGGATACCAACAACTGGAGGAACGAGGATTCCAGGTAGAAGATCGTCAATAAGATGTACTCAATCGACTCTGAACACCTATCTTTTTTATTTTTGTTTGTGTTTTTAATTTGACTCATTGTGCATGTTCCGATTTCCATTTGGATTCATTGATTGATGATAGTTTAGGCCACTAGTCAATCAATAAAAATTTATGTATGATTGAGGAATTTCAAATCATGTTTATGAGAGGAGGGGTTATGTTCCAGTCGAATTCAAATATGATTTGGTCTTGCTCTGTGTTGAAAAAATACTTCTTCTTCACCCTCACTCACATCTTCCAATAGGGTTTTGAAAGGCTCAGGTAGATTCTCCCCCAGCAGGGCCTTCAATGCCTCTTCAAACTGAGACCCTAAAAGATGAGTAAATTCCCTAGCGGTATGATACCACTGCTCCTTCTCTGTCCCAATTCCCAGCCTGCGCTGACAGTTTCCAAGAAGGAATATTAGCTGAACAATGTAAACTCAGACAGTACATTGAAGATTTTCTTTTTCCAATCTCCAGTTTCTTGATCGGGTTCATCATTGGTTGGCATTATTTCTTCCGTAATTTTTTTGTTTAGCATGACACTGTAATGAACCCAATCGAGTATATAAGCGAAATAAGGAATGATATGTAAGATAATAAAATCAATACTGAGGTAGTAGTAATAGAGAATTAATTTCATCATGGATGTTCTCTTTTTGTGTTACCCAAGAATCAGACAATATAGAGCGACCTGAAATTAGGATTATGAGGAACTGTCTGTCATCAAGGTTGAAACGAAGGTCTATGCCACTGTGGTGGGTGACACAGGCGGCTTTCCTTCCTGGGTGGTCGGTTCTTCGTTTACCAACGGAAAACATGGGAGATTGTATCAAGATCCTTTGTATACGATATTATGACTGCTGCTTAAAGAGTCCCTAAAAATACGGTCGCCCTAAAAACCAAAATGGGTCTGGCTGGATGGCTCAACCTTGTTTGAATGGATGGAGACAGGGCGGTACCGCTCCTTCTGTCGGGCGAGCGGTTCGTCTCCTCACCCCTCGTTTGATCAAGCAAGAAGTGCCCTACCTGGTAGGAGCACAGTCCAAACGCTTCGCTCCCATCATCTTCAACAACTGCCATCCTTTTTTTCTGAACCTTATGGAGGCCATTCAAAGCACTGATCCCGTAGACTTTCGAAATTTCAACCTGGTAATCTGGCAGTTGAAGGACTGTGAACGTTGGGCAGGAGATGAAAATGAAACATTAATTAGACGTTATGCATTAGAGAAGGTTAGAGAGGCATGTATCAGTGTGTTTGGCAGACAGTTTGAAAATGTTTTCCAAGTGCTTGTACTCCATTATATGAATGGGCAGACTGAAGAAATTGTGCCTGTCGTCAAGTATATACACAGAATCTTTTAAGAGTACACCACCCCTTTCCCTGCCACTTCCGGGTCATATTCGATTTGCAAGACGTTCGGTAGAGGCTTATTTTGCTTTAAGTATTATGAGTAATTAGTTAAATCGTGCTATGCTTGGTATTTGACAAAGAAGTTAAACAAACATTGAATACAATGCTCAAATGGTTTTGAAATTTTCTGTTCCGTTGGACTGTCAATGTTGGGCAGGGATTAAAATGGAGAATTAATTACACGGCTGCATCAGATCAGGTGAGAGAGGCATGCATCAACGTGTTTGGCTGACAGCCTGAAGGTGGTTTCCAACCCCATAAGAATCCCTCCCTTCAAAAGCAATACCCTAAAGCAGTAATCCTAACTAGGACCTAAACCATAATATCCTATCAAGGCCTTATGATTGATTGTGTGTTCGAAGCCCGAACGTTTCACCCTTTCTTTGGCTTTAACTCATAGTTTTTGATGCTACGTATGTCTTTCAATAAGGTGGTATTGTATCTATTGTTGGGTGAGTGCAATCCGCTGTGTCCCGGTGGTCTTCCTTTGCTGGGCACAACTAAACTAACACTGTTGGCAACAACCCAACGTATATGACACATTGGTTCAGCAGGGTAAGCGCGTAAATAAATCCAGGTAAGATAAAAGAAATTGCTAGTAAATCCGGGGTCTAACTAATGGGTAAATCGGGCTTGTGGCAGCAATCCAAGTGGTGGGTCCGGGAAAGTACTGGCAGGTAATATCATTAAAATTCAAGTTAGGTCAGCAAGAACTTAGAAAAGCAATATCTTCTGTATGGCCATCACCTCAGCCTTCCTTATGGGTCATGGGTAATTACCATATGGGTTTGGTGTGGTCGGGTCGGCATGCTTATCATTGATAGGTTGATCGGAATCAGGGTTGGGGTCAATGCATTCATTCATTACTGGAAATGAATATTTTTCTTAATACAGTTGCAATACCATCGAGCTATTTTGAAATTCAGCCATCAATTATTCAGCAGCAACAATTGGCCTTGCAACAGAGCCAGCCATGGCCACAAAAATCTAATATACAACCAGCTCAACAATTTGGTCTCCAATTAACTCAACAATATATTATACAACAATCTCAACCCTCTCTTATACAACCTGTTCAACAATCTCGACTTTAGCAAGCTCAACAATCTATTGTACAACAAGCATCTCAGACTGCCCTTTAGTTGTTGGGAATTTGACTTCATCTAAGCATAGATGAAAGATACATTTGGATATTCTTCTAATATTTCAGATTAATAAAAAAATTCTATCCCCTTATATGGGTTAATTGTGGGTTTTCCAACATCAATGGAGTTGTCAGTTCAAATTGGACAATCATTTGTTGTTCACGGGAAGGAAAAGGTTTATCAAAGGGTAAGATAGGTCACATTCTAATTTTTATTCAAATTTACAATTTTCTGGGATGTCATTTGCATTGGTCGTTGTATATGTATCTCAATTATTTCACAATGATCAGTCTTCTATATGTTTGCCTAAGTGCTCTTTCTCTAAAGAATATTGGATTTTTGTCTGATTGGGAAATATGCCATGTCATATTTACTATTTAATTGTTCACAAATATGAATCAATACAACAACCCAGTAAGAGATTCCTTGACATACCTGTACTATATGCCTTTTTTTTCCTCTGTTTCATTCTAAAATACCTTGATAATATTTTTTTCAAAAAGTGCATATTGTATTTCTTTGTTAAGCAATAATGACTACAATAATAACTTTGCACTATAAAGCCAAACTATGATTATATAGAATACTCTTCCCTACATAAGCGAGGGGAACCAACATATCCAATTGGCTCTCAAGGGTCTAGAGAGTCTATGTAGATTCTCTTGAGATTGGAAGCTTTGACAATTCTTTGGTGTCTTAGAAACAAAAAAAGTGATAGAAATTGTTAAGTTCTTAATGCAGCTACAAAACCTGAAGGGTATGTATTATCCAAAGATAAAAGAATTATTTATAAATCTTTCAGTGAAATGTCAAGAGGTGTGTTCCTTTCTTTCCTTAGTTCTAACTTCTAGTTGCTTTTACCTTTGTCAAATTTATAAAATAACATGGTGGCATTATGCATATATTACAAGTGAGATATGGAAACTTCAAAGCATAGAGTGAAGTATTCTTATGAGATTGCAAGAATAGGTTGGGGTTGTTTTGGCAATGCAATCCATGTAGCCACCATTAACGACGATAAAACTGTTTTCAACTTTTCATGTATACAAAATGAATATCTATGGTTATGACAGTTTGGTATTTTAGTTAATTTTGGCCTAACTTCTCATAGAATTGTTGTTTTATTAACCCATGGCACTTGATCAATCTGAAAAGCTTAAGAACTGCCGGAAAACATTGCAACGTATGATGCAACATCTTCAAGTATTGAAGAGAAAAATTCCATGAGGGTTTAAAAAGGATAAGGTTGATGCTTTTGAGAAGAAAATTCATGCCATTCTGAACTCATTTAATCAGATAAAATCTTCTCCACAACAACAACAGGGACAACAATAACTTGCAAATCAGACTGTCATCCAAGTGCAATTTATGCAGCAACAACTGAAAGCTATATTATCTCAGATGTAGGAACAAGAAAAGCATGTTAATCAACTCCAACAGATGAATTTACAGCCTTCTGTTACTTCGATGCAATCAAACATTGTGACACCCATTCAACATGGTTCCATGCCTTCACAACAATTTGGTGTACAAACATCACAGCAAAATGTTTGTACTACAATGCAGTCTGCTGCGAATATAAGTTTAATGCAAGGAAATAGTGTAGCTAGCTTATAGCAGAGTTCAGTAAACCATCTTCAAAATAATAATATTACTTCTCTTCAATAGAATAATTCTCCTTTTCAGCAAAATAGTATTAACTCCATACAGCAGACTGGGATCAATCCTTTATAGCAAAATAATATAAATACCCTGCAACATCACCACCATGCTCTGAAGCAGGAAGAAATGCTACAAGCACAAGTAAAGATGTAGCAGCAAAGACATATTCAACACCCCCTACTACTACAACAGTAGCAAATCTAGCAACAACAGTACCAGAAGCAGAAATAAGTTGTTCAATTACAGGTAGAGTTTCAGGAACAACAAATGCCACAACTTCAACAAATTAATAAGTTGAATATTGACTCAAGGACAAAGTCTTCTATTAAACAAGAATTTATGCCGCAACACCATCAGTTAAGTCAACATTCAGTTTATGAACAACAATAGCAGCAACTTAAGACAGGATCGATACTTTCTGTTTCTTCACCTCAACTTCTCCAGGTTGTTTCTCCACACATTTTTCACATTCCTCTCCACGGATAGATCAACAAAGTACAATAGCGTCTTCATTTCAGGTTTCCAAAGTTGTAACTCCCGTGCATCCTGCAACCTCGCTATTTATGGATCCCTCACCCTCTACTCTCCCACTTCCTTCACCTCACATAGAAGGCGCTGAGAAGCAATACTATGCCATTTCTTCAATGTCAAATGCTGGAAATGCTCAGGGATTTCAACATCCCACTCCTATACGAAAACAAGCTGAATCTCTAGCTATTCGAACACCTGGAATTTCTACCTCACCACTATTAGTTGACTTTCCTCGTAGCCCAGCTCAGAATACTATCAACCAAGATGGATATCAAACTATTTTACCTGTCGTTTATTCAATTTAAAATGCTAGAAATGATGAGGGATTTCAGCAGCCCACTCATATACGAAAACATGTTGAATCTCTAGATATTGGCACACCTAGAATTTCTACCTCATCACTATTAGCTGACTTTCCTCCTAGCCTAGCTTAGATTACTATCAACCAGGATCGACACCAAAATGTTTCACCTGGATCCCTAATAGAATACAAATCAAGAACAACTAAAACCCCCTTGGAGCGCTTGGTAAAAGTGGTATGCAATTATCAAACTCTCTTTGTTGGTTTATTTCCTTTTAATTTTTTCCCAGTATTTCAAAAAATTGGTCACGAAAAGTCTATTTGTTTTTAGTTGCTACTGATACATTAATAGTGCAAGCTTCCTAACATATGAAAATTTTAGATTCCATAGCCCGTAGAGAGTAGTTTTGTTTCAAATAACACAATATAGATGCATTTTTTTTAGTCTTCCATTTACATGTTAGTACAATTTATGTTTACATCCTTTTGTGTTTGAACTTTGTATAGAAAAAAAGGCAATGTTTCTTTCAATATCAAAAAATGGAATTCATTGTTTCATTGCTAATGTAATAGACATGCAACCAATATTATAAATTTCATGCCATAATTATTGGTATTACTATTAGATGCTGTAATGGGAATCCTGGGGTTTATGTTTTGTGGGCAGAAATATCCTCCATCAAGTCACATTATAATGCATATTTTTGCTGAACGACAATTATCATTCATTGCAAGCAATTAGGTAAAAGGCAGTGCAGAAATTCTCCAAGGATGTAAAGGAACAATAAGTTAGAAACTTAAAACTAATGCTATTGCTCAGGCTATTGAGCCATATGTTTGAATGGTAACTGCTACTATTAAAATTTGGATGACAAGTAATTTATATAGTAGGAGCATAGAGCTAGGGGTTGGTTAGAAAAACTGTAGGAGCTTTACTTCAACTTATTACATTGTAAGTCCCAGGGATGATTATACTCTTGTTTTCTTTTGAAGATTTTTCTTGGAGTTGAATTCACCATCTCTGTGTTACATACTAGAGGATGATTGCTAGTGATTGCACTTTCAAACTGCAACTAAGGAAATAGTGATGAAGGAATGACATTGGGAGTCTTAATTGTAACAAATTGCAATAATTATGGTTGAAAGTCCCTTCCAAATGTACCCTGTCCTATCTAGAGGATTGATCATGTATATTTTTTAGTTCCTTCTTTTCCAGTTTATGTGTTGATGGATTGGTATTCAAGGAAGGGAGTCCTAATATGGAAAATAATCCCATCATAGTGACATTCCACTGAATATATAGCTTTTATTTAGGATCTTAGAAATCTAAATATTATACTTTATCAGCTGTCAATCACCAGCAAAACTGATAGATGAAGTGCCAGACTCCCTTATTACTATTCCAATTCACCATCTCTGTGTTACACAATGGAGGATGAGCTGCTGATCATTGGATTGTGCACACTGCATATGCACCGTAGAAAATAGTGATAAAGGAATGGCATTGGGAGTCTGTATTGTAACAAATTACAATAATCCTGGTTGAATAGCCCTACCTAATGTACCCCATTCTATTTAGAGGATTGGTTATGTCTGATTTTTAGTTCCTTATTTTCAGTTTATTTGTTGGTGGATTGGCATTCAATGAAGGGAGTACTAATATGGAAAAAAAATCCCATCATAAGGACATGCCACTGGAGTCATAGATCTCAACTGGGACCTGAGCAATCTAAATATGAGAGACTTGATTGGTTCTGTGTCACCAGCAAAAGTAATATATAGTGTCAGTCTTTCTTATTATTATACTATAATTGAAGAATCTTAGAATGTGATATTGACTATTATGAGCATTATAATATGCTTTTGATCTACTTTGTTAGGTTTGGCTAATTGCCTAGTTTCCATCGTCACTTTCCTGGTGCTAAGTAACTTTATGAAATACTTGAACTAAAACTAGAACTATATTATGCTGCCATGCTTGGAGCACTTTTTCTAGTTAAGGTTTGCACTTACACAATAAAAGCACAGTCATAATATTTATTGTGAATACTACGAAAATTGACTATTAACTAATATTTGGTTTCATGTTGAGATGTATATATCATGTAAGGTTGTTTGATGTTATGCTTTGTTTTGAATTACACAGATCAATTCAATCTCCCCAAAGGCCTTGGTTTTGGCTGTGAATGACATAGGCCTAGTGGTAAGCTTGATAGATAGGATAGCAGGATCTGCACTAGGTGACGATTCCAAGGCTTTTGCTGGAGAAGATTTAGTTGCTATGGTAAAATGTCACTTGCAAGCGAGAAATCCAATACTACAGGATGGAAATTATGTGACAAAAAGAATGAGACATTGCATTAGTTCCATGCCCCTCAACACTGTAGCTTTAGGTGATAGTGTGACCAAAAGTCTCCAACAACTTAATAATGTAGTCTCTAGAAATGGAATCTACAACAAATTCTAATATGAAGAGGCCGAGATTGGAGATATGCTATTTATTCAATTGTTTCTAATGTGCTATTATAGTTTTCATGTGTGTTTGTGTTTATTAACTTGTGTTTGCATTAGTCCATGTCATTCTGTACCTGTGCATTTTGCACTAACTAACCATGCAAGTTTATAGATTTTTATTTTATCTGCCAATATTCCTCTTCCATTTCAACATTAGCAAACTATATCTTCAAATATGTGCATCCTGTTTCATTTTTTATGTATCTCTTAGATCATTTTTTTCTTAATCTAAGTTATCCGTCATCTTTATTTTTTTTGTATGCAGTGTCATTTGAACCTTTGGAGTCTTTAAACTAGTGTAGATTGGCTCAGCTAAGACTCATGAGTCTTGCGGAGTCTTGGCTGGGGTGAGTACTCACCTAAGACCGGCCCACAAAACTATCCACTCATTAGATTCATGGGAAACTTATGATGCTTTCCAAGACTCACTGCAAACTTGCCAATGACCATACTCACCACAAACTTGCAATATTTTTTGTGCATATAATTTACTATATTTTAAGGGTTTCTCGTCTTTGTTGAGCCTTTCCCAAGTCATTGAGTCTCGCCAAGTCCCAGGGAAGACAATTCTTTGCTGATTCCACGACATTGGTGTAAATAGCTGACATCATTTCTTTTGTTCCATTTCTTCAAGGCATCTGTAGGTGTGTGCTTGTGGTTTCTTTTCTACCAGGTGATTCCTTTTGGCCACATCACCTGAGTGCAATTTATTGATGTGTCTGTCATCATTTTAACTTCTTCTAATGCAAGTCAAGATAACCTATTTTTCTATGTTCAAGCATCTTTGACACTATCCCTGAGCCCCTGCCACAAGATTATCTCTCTTTCATCTTTGCAACATTCACATATGTATGGTTGGAAAATAGCATTTTAGTCCCATTAGACTCAACAATAAAGAGATAGGGTGGTTGAGATGATGCCATACTTCAATGAGGTTCAATCAAACTTAAAACCATGTACAAACTTTAGATGTTGTTCAAGGTTGCTTGTTCCTCTATGTCAAGTAGATCTGTTAGAGGCTATGACAATGAGGGGGGTTAACTTTGAGTCCACAATCTCTATCCTTTTTTTTTGAAGAAATAAATGCCTTTGACAAGACTTGGTTTAGTGAACATGATCTCTTGTGGGTAACTTAGTCTAAATTGATCGCTTATCCACTTTATTGTATTTTATTAGAGACTTGGCCAATTTTGATCACTCTTCCCACAACTTTGTACTCTATATATAAGTGTAGTCTTCGGTCGAGGCAAACCACACCTACGCTTCCTATGTTTTATATATATTTGGTTTCCTCAACAGGTGTACAGTTCTGGAATATTCTTATCATACTCAACTACTTTATTACTCATGAATCTGTGTGTATATTCTTGCATTGTTTCTTTTGTGCTTATATCAATTGTGTTTTGTCAAATTTTTATTTATTGAACAACTGCATCTTCGGGTGTGAACAATTGCAGGAGAATGTTTTGCACCATTGGATATAAATGGTAGGTGACAAGATGTATATGAGTGTTTAGAGTTTTCTAAGGGCGACGTGGAATTTGTTGCACTGAGTATATGGTTCAACCTTAAACACTGCCATTATATTTCCTGTTGATGTCTCTCTATCATCAATTAGAAATGACATGCTTAAGGTATGATTTAAATGCTTTTTTTTAATTGAATATCTTTCTTGCCTCCAGAACTTGCATAACTTCATCATATTTGTTGCATTTAAGTTCATTTTCTTGTTTTCGGAACAATAAAGGTCTTGATTGTAACGGGTCTTCATCCAAATTCACTTTCCCACACATTCAATATTAATTCATTAGATTGTTGTTTAAGATGAGGCTTTTAATCTGTGTCGATCTGTGAAGTGCCCAATAAAAGAAGAATGAGAAATGCTTTCCCTCATTTTACATTCAGACTTGATTATGAAACTAAAGACATTGTAGAACTAAAATTCATTTCCCAACAGAGTTCTACGATACACATTAGCTATTTACTGATAAAATTATGAAGACTTGTAATAGCTCACCTTTTGGAAAGAGAAAGGTCCTATTGAAGTAGATATATTTTTAGTCTCTGAGTTTTTCACTGCATCACATTCACTCAAATTAACAATGACAGATTAAGAAACTAAAGACATTGTAGAGCTAAAATTCATGTTCCAACAGAGTTCTACTATGCTTGGGTGTTAGATATTTAGTGATCAAATAATTAAGACTTGTAATAGCTCACCTTGTGGAAAGGTAAAGGTTCTATTGAAGTAGAAACTTTTTTAGTCTCTCATTTTTTTAGTGCATCACTTTCACTCAAATTAGAAATGACAGATTTGTCAAACTTCTTAGAATCTGTCAATAATGAAACATTCAGATCCTGGACATTTTCAAGAGTAAAAATATCAGTGCCAAGTGATTTCCTAATTTGTGATCCACTATTATGATAGTGAGTGGCTTGTTCACATGCATTTTCAACTTGTAAGTTGGCAAGAAGAAAAACATGTAGTGTCTGTGTTGCCACTTCCTCATAACCTGGGTAATTAGAAGTACATGTTATTACACAGAATGCACTTCCAACAGACAAATGTTTTTCAAGTGATGTTTTTCATTTGTGTGGAGAAGAATGGCCATCTTATTTTAATTCACGTGCTTGTATTGCAGATAACGCTTTTCTTTGTGCACAATTAGCTTTACTTGGCTTAGTAATGTCTTTATTGTATAATACAGTACTCACTGAAGTTGTCCTGAGGGAAACAATGTAGCCTTGAAATATCCTCTGGTTCTTGAACTTCAGAGGCCATAAATCGAGTTGTTACACTACCCATGTAAATTATCTCAGCTTTCTCCATATAAGAAGCTAGTTTATGGTTACATGTATGTGCCATATTTTCACTAGTCCATGGTAACATAGAAGACTCCTCTTCTCTCTGACTCAAGGTTGTTGATGACAACTTTGTAACACTTACCTGAGCATACTTAGGAGTTTTTTTTTCCAAACACACTCATTATCATTCACCATTTCCACATCTATGAATGCAAACTCCTCTTCCATGACATTTTTATAAACAGATCCTAAATCTTTCAACAACTAATTATTTTCATTGTGCCTATTAACTAGAATTTTGGTCAGAGATTTTCATTTGGTAAGCACATGAGCAGTCTAAATTTTTTATAAAATCCATCGAGAATTGACTACTATCTGTTCATCGTCATTTCCTAACAATTGCAATCCATCCAGATGACTCTTTTAAACCCTTGATTGAATTCATGCTTATGAGGATTCTCATTAATGTGAACCAAAGGTTTTGGAACCTCTTACAATCCAACCACTGCGATGTCTGCTTCAGCAGTCTCCATGGCATGCTTCTGTGGAATAGCTTGACTACTTTCATCCAAAAATGAACTGAACATTCCTTGCATTTGATTCTTTAAAAAAGCATCCTGACAAGCACCTACAAAATTCTCCCCTGGTTTAGATTTCTCCAATAATCAAACAAGCATTTCTTTCATTTCCTCCACAGAAACTTCTCAATATTTCACTAAATTTTATTCTTTACAGGCATACAACGACAATATTTGCAAATGCACTGTTGCGGCACCTTCATCTAGGTCATATGTAGCATGCATTCTTACATCATTCTCACTGGTTTCCTCCAGTGACAAATCCAAGACTATTCTCTTTTCCACCAACACACTACTTTTCACAATGCCTTTGCAGGGTAAGAAATATAAAACTCCTTGTTTTTCCACCAAAGAAACATTTTCCTATAACGGCCCTGTGTTATGCTTCCCTGCATTATCTATGTGAATTTCTCCAACTAACGACTTTAAATTCCACTGGATTTTTGCACATCCAAAAACAACATAAATTGAACAAGCTGCCTCAGTTACTGCATTCTTATAGTCAATCTGTGTTGCATGCATCTCTACATCACTTTCATCATTTACATCAATCACCAACTCCAACCTACCATGCACCATTTACAAATGCAATATCTTCAGGTGTAGTTACTCTAGCACATTCACTTCTTTGATCTATAAAGGAATTTAAATCTCCTGTCATTTGTCGTATGAACATTCTTGAGGGACTCCTCTTTGAGATGCTTCACTACAGAGCTTGACATCTAATGGCTTTCTCTCTATCCAAAAGCATCCATCACTTCATAAGAGGATCCATTCACAGTGTTAATCTCTCATGCCTCCTCGATTGATCTATCCCTCTTTCTTGAAAACTCACACATTTCACCTTCTGCGTTATCACTTGCGTATAGATTATTAACAGAACCTACAAAGGTGCATTGCCATCCTCTTCTTGGTTTGGCACTCCTTCCAATTTAGTAGGTAAATGATCCTGCCGAGAAGGCTCCTTGGCATGCATTTCTGTATTATCTTCCTTGCTTACATCAAATATCAAATTTGGTATTTCCTCGATGTCTGCCAGAAGAGCATCTTCCAGTGGAACAATCGAACATGTCTGATTTCTCTCATCTAACAAAGATTCTGGTATCCCTTTCATTGTCACTCTTGCAATAGCCTCCTTGCCACTTGGCACCTTTCACTAAGACTCCACTTAATTCCTCCACGACATCAAAATCCCCATTAGACTCAATGAATTGTTCCTCCACATTTTCTTTCTTATTTTCATCTAATAAAGAACCCAACATCCCTTGAATCTGTTTGTGTTTAAAATCAATTCTCATCGGATGAGAAGATACATCCAGGGTGGCATTGTCCAAACTTTTTTCAATCCTTATAAATGGAGATGAATATTCTCCTTGTTCATTCCCTGCCTCCATCCAGTTTTTGTTTCCTATACATTTCTTTTTCCTTCCTCCTCATATGATGTACTATTTTGAATTTTCTATTCTTTGCGTATCAAACATTATAAAGCCTCTTGCACACTGTTCTCGTCTCTTTCATTTGAACATAATTTCGATAATCATTGCATTTATGAAGAAAGGATATATTCATGTGAAACCCTGTCCAGCTGCTTCTCTTGGCTAATTCAATCACTTTCATCCCATAGAGAATCCGACAATTGAATATCGACTTGACCAAAGGCATTGCTTACTTCCTGTTGAGATTGAACAAGAGAATCAAAATCTCTCCTTCTAGGGGGCATTACTCTGTGCTTTGAACTTGAAGTTTGCCTCTTTTCCCTTCTCTTCTATCCCGAGACTCCAAAAATTTGCTGCAGCCCATCCTTTCTGTCTCCTCTGCCCACTGAAATTTCAAAAGCACTTCATCCTCGCCTTTATATGCTCCTTCAGTTTGAAATCCAAAATCATCATTTCCACTATTCTTGTTTTCCGTATTTACTTCTGTTGAATCTGTATTTTGTGCTAGGTTATGAGTATATTGTTTTAAATTATTCACTTTAGAACAGAGACCAATCATAAGAATATTCTTATTTTGTGCAGGTCTGCAATCCATGACTGAGGAGGAATTGACAGCAAACAATAAACCACATTGCTCAGAGACATTCAACAAAATTGGCAGATCTTTGGTGTTTTTTCTCAAATTCATCCCTGACTGTTCAGACGCTGGCTGATTCTTCTTACCTGTATTTTCAAACCCATCTCCCAAAATATATAGCCATCTAGAAGGTAATGACTCTTGAGCCCTTTGAAAATACACCACATAATAATCTCTGCCCAATTGTTTGAGCTGCTTATCAACTCACCAATGTCTGGTCCAAACAAGTTTCCTTCAATGATCAAATTAATTTTCTCTTTTCAAATAGAGTTTAGAAGCATTTGCACAGATTCTGGAGTTGTTGCTTATGACCATACATGTAAAGGTCTCAAATTGCTTGATTTATATGTATTTGCACCATTTGAATTGAAAGCTATATTGTGCAAAGTTGTTTCAAGCTCAAAAGTATTATCTTGCCTATAGAGGCCTGAACCCCAATAATCCTCGCAGTGGCCACTTTCACCAAGTAGAATATGTGCTTCATCAACATCGTCAAACCTCAAACCTCAATTTCACTTCCAAGTTTTTCTCTATAACAATTTTTGGGAGTCTTGCTTGCAGGACACCAGTTAAAAACTTTCTTTCACTTAAAAATTCACAACAATTGAATTTAAATTAGCCTCACGTGGGTTGTATTTCATTTTTAGTATATTTCTCTTGATTATTTCTTTATACAATCTCCCCACTTCTCTTATCCATGTTCCAGTGTTCCTTTGCACTTCTTGGTGCAATTGCTAGTTATAAGAATATTTAAGATTCTGGATCTATCGATCTGAGATAGATATTGCAATATAAATCTGAAGGATTCATGAGATTACTTCATATTTGATCAGATTTTTTTAATGATAAATGTTATCTTGCGGGAAAATTTCAAAATTTGAAGTCATATTAATTCAGTACATTGATGCAAATTCATACGTTGATATAATGGTGCAAATGCATGGATTTAGTTGTTGAATGATATATGATGGTTTAATAGGAGGACAGGATACTCACACCCACCATTATAAGCTTAGGATCTAGGATTCTCATGAAAACCAGTCAAAGGAAGGAGCAGCAGGCAGGTTAACCTTAAACATATGTAAAGCCATCCTTATTTTCACTAGGCGTAGAGACGTTTCGTTACAAGGTGGACTAGCTGTCATATTCATCATTTTTTATTTTCTTGTAAGATGTCTCATTTCTACAGTGGAACAGGTTTTGCTTGATGTTCTATGCATTCTTTCTGGTTTATGTCAATGCAGGTGAACGAATCACTAAGGGCGACTAGAGATGATTGGGGGCTTAACATGTCAAATTTGGAGTAAATTCACAGAGGTAAAGTGCCACCAACATTGACAGGGACATTAAGGTGCAAAAATAATGGAGCAAGAGACCATTAGTCAGATCGCAATTGTGCTATGGGCCCACTCTACTTTCTAAGAAAGACAGGGAGGATTGGCATTAACTTTGTGTGGTTGATTGATTTCCCATCAACCCATGATATATGCTGGCACTAATTTGGAGGGGATGATTTGGTAGATCAAACCCAATACAAGCTATTTAGAACAAATGTTTGAGGGCAAGCTATAAGAAAAAAATTTCTTGAGCAGAGATGAATTGGGTTGATCCATGATGGATTATGAATTGGGTTCTTCAGGTTTGTTCTCATGGGCTATTCAACATAAAGAAGATGAACACTCATGTACCTCTCCTCCGCTATGGCATCCTGGATCAAGTTCTTATCCCATATCTACAGACACGACATGTTCATATCCATACCCCATGTCAGCCAGGGCAGAGGATATTGCCAAAGGCAGACATGAGCTCATGAAAATGTTTGAAGGAATGCCTGAATCAACTTATGAATTGTCCCCGAGTGATCTGGTGGAGCAGAAGGCTACCATGCAGAAGATATCAAATGAGGAAGTGCAAACAGAAAAACGTAAAGTAGAGGAGAGGATTTCAGGAAAGCAGGACAAGAGAAAGACAAGTGGAAGCTATATAAATGGGTCAAGTAAGAGTAAGGGAGAAAATACTAAACCGTTTCTTCTCAATATATTTATTCCCAGAAGCTTGACAAACCGATTTCATTCTACCTCTAGGTCAATACCCACAAGTTGTTCTCAGGTGAAGAGCCATGATTCAGAGAAAGGATCAGGGAATACATATCCTGTTGCAAACCTGTATAAGATAAAGACGTCCTATTCTCCTACTGGTTCTTCAATTGGCTTCTCCAAGGTGTCTCCTCAACCATATTTTGCCCAGGATGGTAAGTCTTATCAGGTTCTCCTAGCTTCTACCATACATACTGGTTATAATTTTGGCCTTTGGAAATTGAGCATGAGTCGATGCTCATTCTGTTGCAGGTACACTTTCTTCTCCAAGACTTTTTTCCAGGTGCTTCTTCTATGTTTCTCCTCACGCAACTTCTGACTTTTCAATTTCTGACCACTGAATATATTTTATCTTAATTATGAACTGGAAAACCCCAGGGTTCAAGCTTAACTCCATGCTTAATAACCACCCATGGCTTAAGAAGTCCACACCAGTCACTTACAAATTCCAAACATCACAATCTATCTACTTACAATTTCACTTATAATAGCCCCAATGCCTTGAGATGCTATCTTTTACTCTTAAAATGTGGGAATAGAAGATTATAACTTAACGGGGAGGTAGCACCTTCATTAAGAACTGATTATTTTATTAAACCTATCATTAAGGAGTGGAAAGATGGAACCTTAAAAAGTTTTCTTTAGATGTTTATTCCCACATTAGTCTTGTTGTCGAGTGTGAACTTCATCCATGCTTTTTGTTGAAGTTTTATCAGATTTTATCTCTTTATGATCATGTTTTATCCATGTCGGTTGACATTAGAACAGTTTTTGGCATGCAAGTAAACTTTGAGAAAGCAACCCCTGAGTCATCCTGAAGTCAAAGTCTTTTTGCATATACATCAAAAAATGTTAGGACATGCTAGTGAAAAGTTGGAAACTACTAATTAACTATTGTCTGTTTTCTTTTCGTTTATTTATTTTTATCACGAGAATCGATAATTAACTACTGTCATTTTTCTTTCTATTTCTTTCTTTTTCATTTTTTTTTTTCAGTATTAGGAGAATTTCTTTCTTTTTCCTTTTTTTTTTCAGTATTAGGAGAATTTCTTTCTTTTTCCTTTATTTTTTATTTTTTGGGTATTAGGAGAATTCCTAAACTTACTGCCTGTCTCTGAGGAGGCCCAGGGTCATGTCTGAGGGACTGACCCTATACTCCTGAACCTAATGTATTATGCAACTGCCCACAGACACGCTAGGTGTGTTAACTGAGTTTCAAACCTGGGTGGGGCCTCAATATTTCTCAGCAAAAACTTTCTTCCTTGGACTAATTTGGGGGAGGTCCAGGATCAACCTTTGTGGCTGCCTTATAACACCAAGAGTATATCCAACAACTTGTAAGCTAGATATAAGCCAGATATACCAGATCTTATGATTTAGCAAGAGCCTTATAACACCAAGAGTATATCCAGCAACTTGTAAGCCAGATATAAGCCAGATATACCGGATCTTATGATTTAGCAAGAGCGGAGACTCTAGGAAATGGGGAGTCTACTCCTTGAGGCGAGATCATAGCAGGCCATATACTCAATGGGATTTGAACCGCGGTCTCATTAGTTTCACCCAGTGAGGCCATATACTCAATGGGATTTGAACCGCGGTCTCATTAGTTTCACCCAGTGAAACTTACCGTTAAACTACATATCACTGTATAATTAACTATTGTTTATTACTTGAAACATTTCTAAAAACTTTAAAGTCCCCGGCTGATTGGATTTCTCTAACACTGAGTCACTTTCCCTTTCATGAGGTGGGTTAACTGAGTTTCGAACCTGGGCGGGGCCTCAATATTGGTCAGCAAACACTTTCCAATGCAGGTCGTCCACCGTTTGGCCTAGCACAATAGGCCAATTAACAATTGTTTGTTACTTAAAACATTTCTGAAACTTTTAAGTCCTTGGTTGGTTGGATTACTCAAACACTGAGCCACTTGCACCATGCAAACACTTTCCAATGTAGGTCATCCACCGTTTGGTCTAGCACAATAGGCTAATTAACAATGTATGTTACTTGAAACATTTCCGAAACTTAAAGTCCTCGGCTGGTTGGATTTCTCTAACACTGAGCCACTTGCCCCTTCATGAGGGATGCCCATAAGGGTTCAGCATAGATGTGTGTATTCCTATTTCCAACACCCTCGTTAGGCCACACTTTGGCTAAGGTCCCCTGCCTAACCTCAAGCAAAACTAGCTCTATCCCCGTCTTGAAAATTATACATACTAAGATTTACCCCAGATTTTCCCTTGGCCAGTGTGTTGTTGTACTACTGAGCTATATGCCCCTTCATTGTGGGCATCATTAATGGTTCGACCTAGATGTACGGATTGCTATCTCCAACAAAGAAAACACCTAATTTGGAAGTAAAGCATCAAAACTGAATGAAAGAGAATGTATAATGAACAAAGTTTTTATGCCAACATTCTACCATATTCCAAAGTTGTCATGTTTGACTTCTAAGTCATTTATATAGATTTTAATCATTGCTTTACGTTTAATTGAGTATAATTGCAGCCCAATTCATTTCATATTTAATCATCCCTGAATTAGGTGTGCTCATGCCCCTAAGTCATGACTTTTGGACCTATGTGTGGAAGTGCCCGTTGCTCTGTTTCCAAAGGTTTTGAAAGTGGTCATTTCAAAATTCATCCCCGTTTCCAAATGTTGTCCTTACCCTGTTTCAGGCAACTAAGACTTAAAAATATTGTGCTCTTTGGTTGAATCTAAAATTTTATTTGCATATTAAAGACTGGGAATCCAAAAGGAAAAAGTGGTTCCATTTAAAGATATGTGCAACCTAAATTATCCAAATTCTTTTTATTACACTCCATCCATCTATTTCATTGCAGCATTCCTAGTCCTTTAGTATTCAATTATAACTCTAGAAAATCAAGATGGCCATCCATATTCAAAGGCTTCTGCTTTTTTTTGTGTTATCTTCTAATAAGGATTTTTATTTCCAAGTAATTCAACTACCAAAGGTAGTACATGCGAGTAGAGAATTAATTCAACTACCAGTTATTCTCCTACATAGTACATGCTTTGATAGATTATATCAAAAGTCTTATCAATACAATAACATTGATTGTTGTATGTGGACATTTTTGTTCAGGATGGTCCATTACATAATCAAGATGAGGTGCTGGATCATGCAATTGCACTTTATCTTTCTAAAGAACTAACCAAACCAAATGGTATATGATGGCAATTTCATTTTTTTACAGTTACTTTTAGTTTAATTATATCATTTAGCTCAATGCTTTTCATATATTCAACTAAACCTTTGTTGCTTAACAAGACTTTGGTCATTTCTATGTTTTAGTGAAACTGTTTATGGTTCGATACTCTCATACTACCTTTATCAAGTTACATGCACCCTCATTAGAAAAAACAAGAGAATTTTGCTTGCCATGACTATATTTCTTTGTCATTGTTGACTTAAGAAAGTCTTTTAGCTAAGAAACTAGTTTCAAGGTTATGGCATAACTTGTCATATAAATTGAACATAATTTATATCCAAAATGTTAACTTGTAAACTACTTAGCGGGTTTTAGGCTTTCCATTTAAAATCTACTTCAGTTTGAACTTTGAACGAGTTGTTCCATAGACTTGAATATTAAGAGATTTTGGTGTAAGGATTAAAAATTAGCCCGTAAGGCCTCTCAGTTATTCATTTATTTTATCTAATATAACATTTACTATTAAATTAGAACCACTCGGCACAAATACGTCATAGATCAAGATAATACTTTGTAGAGTGTCATAGAATAAAAATAGGAGCAAGGACACTTAGTTCTTTCAGTTTTCCTGGTTCTTATTCCTTTGGTGCATCTTTGCACCTTTAGGGGCAATTGCTAGTTTAAAGTCTAATTCTTTAAAGGGTGCTAGCTCAATGGAAGAGCACCTGCTTTACAAGCAGGAGGTTGGTGGTTCGATTCCATCGTGCCCTGATATTCATATATAGGGAATGATGAAGATTAGTTTTTGGTGACGGATGCTCTTTTGACCATCACCAATGAGCTTATGGTGACATTTTTCGACCCTCACCAAAATATGAAATGGTGACGGTCAACGAACGCCACCATATATACGCATCAATAGTGACGACCATTAAAGGTCCGTCACCATAAATCGTTGTTGTTTATATGAAATGGTGAGGGTCACTGTTTGTCATTATAGTGATTATTCGTGACGGACCTTGATGTCAACAATGCGTTTATGGTGACGGTCAATGAACGTCGCCATATATATGCACCAATAGTGACGGTCATGAAAGGTCCATCACAAAAAATCGTTGTTGTTCATATGAAATGGTGATGGTCACTATCCGTCATTATAATCAATATTCGTGACGAACCTTGAATGTCACCATAACACATACTTTCGGCGACGCCACCTTTGGTGACGGAGGCTATTGTCCGTCACCATTGCTCATATGAAATGGTGACGGTCACTATCTGTCACTATAAATCATTATTGGTGACGGACCTTGAATGTCACCACAACACCTATACTTTCGGCGACACCACCTTTGGTGACGTTTAGTTTTTTGGTGACGGAAGCTATTGTTCGTCACCATTGCTCATATGAAATGGTGATGATCACTATTCGTCACTATAAACAATTATTGGTGACGGACCTTGAATGTCACCACAACACCTATACTTTCGGCGACGCCACCTTTGGTGACGAAGGCTCTTTTGACCCTCACCAATGAGCTTATGGTGACCATTTTCGCCCCTCACCAATGTGTTTTTTTCTTGTAGTGTGTATTATGCATGAAGCTTAAATAGTGTGTAATCAGGATAATCTCGGTGAATAATTCAACTATTATTCAAATTTCTACATTAGACACTAGCCAACAATGTAGGAGTTTTGTCCACATGTTGTGGCTAGGAGGGTTTGAAAACATTTGAATTGTAACAGCTAAGTGTCAATACCTCAGCTGACTATATTATTTAGATCAGTTAAAGTTAGTGGAAGTCGAATAGTTAGCCATCTTTCATATTTCAATTATTTGAATGAATTGTAATTAGACCTTTGATTTCTAGAATGGTCCTCTCAGAGGAACCGAAGAGTCATATGTTTATGTATATAAATGTAATCCCTCGGATGTATCAAGAGGGAGAGATAAGAAGGGGAGGAATAGAGAGATTTTTGTAATAAACTCTGTATGTTCACAATTGTTTCTAGTTAAATGATTTCGAAGCTTGTTTGCCATTGGATTGGCTCGAACCTTTGTCTGTGAAGAGATTGTTTAATTGTGAAGCAATTGAATTTTGTGGATATATATAATTACTGAGTCGAACCACTGTATCGACTCCGCATCCATCTGTCTGTTGTTCCTGTTTAATTTATTCGAACAAACCCTGTTGAATCAATACTACCCGCAGGCGAGGTATGTGCAGAGGAATTGTGGTCATGAACACTGTTTAATTGGAAGAATTCCTGCTTTATAAAGAGATGATTTCGTTTATTATTAATTGAAGTTCGGAACCTGATCTGAGTTAATGAATTAAAAGGAAGAGCGTAACCGACTTAACCTTGGTTAATCACTGTACGAAAACCGCGAGTGGATTTGCAAGGTGGGTTGCCCATATCACACCACTTTTGGTGTATAAGCGGTATATTCCGGTTGTGGAGCGATTCCATAGACTTGTTGACGCGTGGCGAGGTGGACACCCGGAAAACTGCCGTTTAAACTGTGCCATCACACGTTATAGTTCGTACCAGGACACCGAGCGATATTGCCGTGAGCCATTGATCTGGGAAAGGGCCATCGGACGGTGATCGCTTGTTGTAGATGCGCGAACGATAAATGAGGTGCGCGAACAGTAACGAGGTACGGTGCATACGTTTGATTGGTCACGGAGGTGGGGCCCGGAGCCAAGGTTTATTACACAGTTATTTGTTCAAACATAGCGTTGGATATATATAAAGCACGAAGGGTTATTATAAGTTATTTGTTTAAAAAGTGTGGAGTATTAATACAACGTTTCGAAAGGTATAAACATTGCTTATAAAGTTTGGAGATAATATATATAAGCCAGGAATATAATATAAATTGCCAAAGTTGTGAATATGTTTATTTGTCAATTTCTTTGAAATTGACAAATAAAAGAAAGGGAAGATAAAGAGCCACGTGGGATAAACCAAAGGGAAGTGCTGACAGAGCTACAACTACCATTGACCATCTCTTCACAGGGGTGACTTTCAGTTTTGTTGCGTCATTTTTGGTATCAGAGCTGTTGTTTTGAGTTGTTTTTGCAGAAGCGCTGACATGGCAATCCAATTTGGTAGAGGTGCTGGCAGAAGGAGACCTGTTGCCAATGCGGAGGTGTTGGGGATGTTGCAGAGGGTCGAGGCCAGAATGGATGCCATTGAGCTAAGACAGCCCAGAGATCCTGAAGACATCAATGAACCTGAAACAGAAGAAGCTGAAGAAAATGTTGAGATTCCTCCTGACATGAGGCTCCTTAGAACTATTTTGGGGTCTGCAGTTAAGCCCGGAATTGAAGTGTCGAGTTATGCAGGGGGACTGAATCTAGAGGAACTAGTAGACTGGATTAATGAAATGAAAAAGTGCTTTGAATATGAAGAGGTAAATGAGGATAAAAAGGTCAAGTTTGCAGTGAAAAAGCTGAAAGGACATGCTGCACTTTGGTGGGATGGAGTGCAGGTAGAAAGGAGGAGAGTTGGCAAGCAACCTATCAAGAGCTAGACCAGAATGATGACTAAATTAAAAGGTAAATTATTTCCTAGTGATTACCAACTGACATTGTATAAGAAAATGCAGAACCTGAGACAAAGGTTGCTGACAGTGAAGGAATACACAGAGGAATTCTACAGAGTAAGCATAAGAGCTGGGCAATTCTAAGACACACCAGAGAAGACTGCTAGATATGTGAATGGTCTCAAGCTGGAGATCCAAGATGAGATTGGTCTTCTGTCTCCTAAGACAGTGGAAGAGGCCTATCAGATGGCCTTGAAAGCAGAGGAGAAACTCCTGAGGAAACAGTCTGCCAAGAAGAGAGGTACTTTAGATGGGAAGGGAAGTCAGGGTGGTAGAGGAAAGCCTGCTACACCTAGGGATGGAGCTAACAGTAGCTCACCTCAGAATGCATCTACAGAGGATGATGCAAGGGGCAGAAAGGGTTATTATAGAGGAAAAGGAAGAGGAGGCAGAGACAGAGGCAGAGGTAGAGAGTTGATGTGTTCTAGATGTCAGCAAGTGGGACATAATCACTATGAGTGTCCAGAGAATGTGGGTGTTGGTCCAAGGAACGCTGTTGTTACCCAGACTGGAGAAGAGGTAGAAATTGAAGAAGAAATTCTTCCAGAGAAGGGAGAGTCCTTGGTGGTAAATAAGGTCCTGTTGAAGCAAGCTAAATAGGTCACTGAACCTGCACAAAGGAAGACTTTGTTTAGGAGCATATGCAAATTCCAAGGGAAGTGCTACTAGCTAGTCATTGATAGTGGCAGCACAGACAATTTGGTTTCCACTGAGGTAATAGAGAAGTTGAAGTTGAATACAAGGGAGCATCCAACTCCGTACAGGGTGTCCTGGCTGCACAAAGGGCACCAGCTGGTTGTAAAAGAGCAGTGTGAGATAGAGCTACAAATGGGAAAATACAAAGATAACGTCCTGTGTGATGTAATGCCCATGTATGTGTGTCATATACTGCTAGGTAGACCTTGGCAGTTTGACAGAGCAGTAGTGCATGATGGCAAGAAGAACACTTACAAGTTCTTCAAAGATGGGGTACACCATACATTGATACCCATGGAAGAAGGAGAGCCATCCAGCAGAGTGATTGATCCAAAGACCTTGTTGCTGAGTGGGAAGGAATATCTGCAGCAGATAGAAGAAGAAGAGGTAAGTTTTGCTTTAGTTTGCAAACCTAAAGTAGTTCTTACTTCCACAAAGATTTCTGATTTACTAGTAGAAATCCAAGATATGTTAGATCATTACTGTGACATTGTTGTGGATGATTTACCTGATGAAATGCCACCTGTGAGAAAGATCAGGCATCAGACAGATTTTATCCCTGGTTCAAATCTGCCAAATAAGGTAGCCTACATAATGACTCCCAATGAAAATGAGGAAATCAAGAGACAAGTACAGGAATTGGTGGACAAGGGGCTGATTAGGGAAAGTTTGAGTCCATGTGCAGTACCAGCAGTATTGAGCCCAAAGAAAGATGGAGGCTGGAGGATGTGTACTGATTCTAGAGCAATCAATAAGATCACAATCAGGTACAGATTCCCTTTGCCCAGAATTGAGGATTTGATGGACTATTTGAGTGGTGCTAAATATTTCTCAAAGATATATTTGAAGAGTGGATACCATCAGATTAGGATAAGAGCGAGTGATGAGTGGAAAACTGCCTTTAAAAAAATTGAAGGATTGTATGAATGGATGGTAATGCCTTTTGGGTTGTCAAATGCACCTAACACTTTTATGGACTTATGAATGAAGTGTTGAAAGAGTTCATTGGTAAATTTGTGATAGTGTATCTGGATGATATATCATTTTTCAGCAGAACTAAAGAATAACATTTAAGGCATCTTAATCATGTCTTGAAGAAGCTGCACCAAGAGAAACTACTGATAAATATGAAGAAATGCTCATTCATGAAGGAAGAGTTGGTGTATTTGGGTTTTGTTGTTTCTGCAGAAGGATTGAAGATGGACCCAGAAAAGGTTAAGGCAATTGTGGAGTGGCCTTCACCCAAGAATGTTTTTGAGGTAAGAAGTTTCCGTGGACTTGCTAGTTTTTACAGAAAGTTTATAAGAAAATTCAGTAAGATCAATGCACCCATAATTGAGATGATAAAGAAGAGAAAACAACCATTTAAGTGGACTGCTGAAGTAGAAAGAAACTTTCAAGTTTTGAAGCAAAAGATAACGGAGAAGCCTGTTTTGATCCTGCCTGATTTTACAAAACCATTTCAAGTAAAATGTGATGGCAGTGGAGAGGCCATTGGAGCTGTGTTGAGTCAGGATGATAGGCCTGTGGCATATTTCAGTGAAAAGCTGAATGACACCAGAAGAAAGTATTCCTCTTATGAGAAGGAATTCTATGCAATTGTTCAGGCACTGAAGAAGTAGAGACATTATTTGATGTCTAGGGAGTTTGTATTATATTCTGGCAATCATGCTTTGTAGTATATTGTACAATAGCCCAAGTTGAAACATAAGCATGCTAAATGGGTTGAGTATCTCCAAGGTTTTAATTTTGTTCTGAAACATATAAGTGGCCAAGCCAATAAAGTAGCTGATGCTTTGAGTAGGAGGCACATGCTTGTTCAAGAAACAAATTTTGAAGTTGTAGGATTTGATTTTCTCAAAGAATTCTATAAAACAGATCCAGATTTTAAGGAATAATTTAAGGCATGTAGTAACCCTGTTTTAACAGATAGAAGCCAGTGGCTGGATTATTTCCTGCAGGAGGACTTGTTATTCAGAAGAAGCCAATTGTGTGTACCAAGATGTTCCATGAGAGAAAATTTGATCAAAGAGAAGCATAGTGGTGGACTTGCTGGACACTTTGGTACTGATAGGACTTATGAGCAGCTGAGCCACTTCTATTTCTGGCCCAGGATGAGAACAAAAGTAGATAAGTTTGTGAAGAATTGCAAGATCTGTCAATATGCAAAAGGAAGGAGCCAAAATGCAGGATTGTACACTCCCTTTCCTATTCCAGACAGGCCTTGGGACATGGTGAGTATGGATTTTGTTCTAGGATTGCCCAAGACGCAGAGAGGGAATGATGCAGTCTTTGTTGTAGTAGAAAAATTCTCCAAAATGAGACATTTTATTCCATGCTATAAAACTAGTGATGCCACCCATGTTGCTAACTTGTTCTTCAAATAAGTTGTTAGATTGCATGGGTTGCCCAAGAGTATTGTTTCAGATAGAGATACCAGATTTGTGGGTCACTTTTGGAGGAAACTGTGGAAGAAAATTGGTACCAAACTAAGTTTCAGCTCAGCTTATCATCCTCAGACTGATGGAAAAACTGAGGTAGTGAATAGGAGTCTGGGAAATTTGTTGAGAAGCCTTGCAGGAGAGCATCCCAAGCAGTGGGACCATATTTTTCCCCAGGCAGAATATGCATATAATGACTCACCAAACAGGAGCACAGGGAAGAGTCCATTTCATATTGTTTATGGAATGCACCCCAGAGGAATATCAGAGTTAAGAAATCTGGGAAAGGCAGAGCTAAGGAGTGCAGATGGTGAGGAGTTTGCTTCAGAGATCCAGGCCATACATGAACAAGTGAAACAACAACTACAAGGCAGCAGCATCATATACAAAATCAGAGCAGACTTGAGCCAAAAATAAGTTCACTTTGAAGTAGGAGATCTGGTTTTGGCACACTTGAGAAAGGAGAGATTCCCAAAGAAGCAGTACAATAAATTGAAGTTCAAAAAGATTGGGCCATGCAAGATACTTAGAAAGTTTTTTGCAAATGATTATGAGATTGAATTACCTCCTGCTGTTTGAATATCTCCCATTTTTAATGTTGCATATTTGTACAAGTATCAAGATGATGGTGCAGAAGAAAGAGCAACAGACAAGGAACAGATTGAGTGGAGGGAACAACTACCTCCAGCACAACCATTGCAACCAAAGAAGATATTGGATAAAAGACCATTCAGAAGGACCAGAGGACAAGAGTACTTTCAGTAATTGATCAAATGGAAGGGAAAGCCAGAGGAAGATGCCACTTGGATGATTGAAGGGATGTTGCAGAAGATAGGCAGATCAGTGGAAGAGCTCATGGACAGGAGCCCATGAAGAAGATTGCCCTCGGGAGTCTGATGCAGGGGCATTAGACACTAGCCAGCAATGTAGGAGTTTTGTCCACATGTTGTGGCTAGGAGGGTTTGAAAACATTTGAATTGTAACAGCTAGGTGTCAATACCTCAGCTGATTGTATTATTTAGATCAGTTAGAGTTAGTGGAAGTCGAATAGTTAGCCATCTGTCATATTTCAATTATTTGAATGAATTGTAATTAGACCTTTGATTTCTAGAACGGTCCTCTCAGAGGAACCGAAGAGTCATATGTTTATGTATATAAATGTAATCCCTCAGATGTATCAAGAGGGAGAGATAAGAAGGGGACGAATAGAGATATTTCTGCAATAAACTCCGTATGTTCGCAATTGTTTCCAGTTAAATGATTTCGAAGCTTGGTTTCCATTGGATTGGCTCGAACCTTTGTCTGTGAAGAGATTGTTTAATTGTGAAGAAATTGAATTTTGTGGATATATATAATTACTGAGTTGAACCACTATATCAACTTCGCATCCATTTTTCTATTGTTCCTATTTAATTTATTCGAACAAACCCTATTGAATCAATACTACCCACAGGCGAGGTATGTGCAGAGGAATTGTGGTCGTGAACATTGTTTAATTGGAAGAATTCCCGCTTTATAAAGAGATGAATTTGTTTATTATTAATTGAAGTTCGGAACCTGATTTGAGTTAATGAATTAAAAGGAAGAGCGTAACCGACTTAACCTTGGTTAATCACTGTACGAAAACCGCGAGTGGATTTGCAAGGTGGGTTGCCCATATCGCACCGCTTTTGGTGTATAAACGGTATTTTCCAGATGTGGAGCAATTCCATATACCTGTTGACACGTGGCGAGGTGGACCCCCGGAAAATCGCCGTTTAAACCGCGCCATCACACGTTATAGTTCATACCAGGACGCCGATCGATATTGCCGTGAGTCGTTGATCTGGGAAAGGGCCATCGGATGGTGATCGCCTGCTGTAGATGCGTGAACGATAAACGAGGTGCGCGAACGGTAATGAGGTACGGTGCATGCGTTTGATTGGTCGCGGAGGTGGGGCTCGGAGCCAAGGTTTATTACACAGTTATTTTTTCAAACAGAGTGTTGGATATATATAAAGCACGGAGGGTTATTATAATTTATTTGTTTAAAAAGTGTGGAGTATTAATACAACGTTTCGAAAGGTATAAACATTGGTTATAAAGTTCGGAGATAATATATATAAGCCGGGAATATAATATAAATTGCCAAAGTTGTGAATATGTTTATTTTTCAATTTCTTTGAAATTGACAAATAAAAGAAAGGGAAGATAAAGACCCACGTGGGATAAACCAAAGGGAAGTGCTAACAGAGCTATGGCTACCATTGACCATCTCTCCGCAGGGGTGACTTTTAGTTTTGTTGCGTCAAGAGGTTTCCAGAGACGAGGCCTACTTTTGTTCGGTAACCTCGTAGGTCGATGTTCGAGGCACGAATGCACATGTGGGGGCAAATGATGCCCAAGAGGGGCGAGACTGTGTTTCCAGCCAGGATATCACCTGATGCACTGGAGTTTATAGCCAGTGTTGACGAGCTGCATACCTTCATTATGGTCCCCTGTCCTTATGCTGGATTGGATTAGCGAGGGTGTGCCAACATCCTCTTCAAAGATGATGAGCCACCGAATTATAGAGATAATATTACTGTTTTAATTAAATTTATTATAACATGTTCTTTATCTTCTTTTTATTAAATTGTGTAATGAAATTGTCTAATTATTGTTTTGTACTTGTATATATTTTTCAGACATTGGGTCTTTTGATGGCGAGGACATGTCGGCACCACCACATGATCCATGTGTGGAACCTGATGATGATCAGGGCATGATAGATGTCAAAGATCAACGAGAGGCTGGTGCAGAGAGACCTACTCTTGCTGGTGCGCCGGTATCGCCTTTTGCTAGGCACGGTCGGCTTGATAGCAGATACAGGATGGAGTTGGGTGACCAAATCACTGCATTGATTGTTGAGGCGGGCATCAGGCTTGCTAATATGAGAGACATATAGGCTGATGGTAGGCTATTACATATGTGGAGAGGCATGTCGCATGACATGTACAACCTGATGCAGCATGTCATAGGAGCTAGGACCTTAGTTATGTGACTGAGGAGGACCGTTGCACTTTATAGGCATGGTCGAGATGTAGCACGTGATCAACAGTCCGCAAGCAACGACTCATCATCTCATGATTGTTCACCTTGCGTCGTGCCAGACAAACGACCTCCACTAGCAACTAGCAACAATCATCATGGAGATCAGGCTGGACCATCGACCACGTCCATTTAGTAGCCTGCAACATCTACAGTATTCATGATCATGAGCAGGTTGGACCTTCGATCGTCGAGGTTGCACCATTGACTGAGCAGGCCTCGACTAGTACTACTATTGATGTTGTACCACCAGCTGATCCATGACATTTATATTACAGTTGTATATTTTTGACATTATATATATATGGTCCATGTATATTATGTTCATGTTGCAATTGTACTTAATCTACATGTTGGTGATCATGATGATGTGTATATTGTTAGGTGATGTTAGATATGTTCATTTAATGTGCAGCTTGCAGATAGATGTGTATGTGATAGCATGAGTTATTTGACATGAGATGTATATTTGATGTTTGTGGTGTGATGATGTTATACAATGCTAATTGTGTTTTGTTAGATGATCATGATCATGATGATGTTAGCAAATTTGAATGTGTTTTTTAGTCGAATATGATATTTGTACGACGGTTATCATGATCATGATGTTTATTAATTAATTTAATATTAAATGACCATGATATTTATTAAATATTATGTCGTGATTGTAATTGAAATTTAAATTTTAATTGTATGTAAAATTGTGAAATTGTTTTTGTATTTGTAATTGTAATTTTAACTGTAATTGTATGTAAAATATTTCTAAAATTTTAATTCTATTTGTAATATTTAATTTATTGTGAAATAATTGTAATTGTATATATGAAAAATTGTAAAATTGTAATTTTAATTCTAATTGTCTGTAAAATTCTAAAATTGTAATTGTATTGTAATTGTAATTATATGTAAAATATTTGTAAAATTGTAATTGTAATTGTAAATGTAATTCTAATTGTATGTAAAATATTTGTAAAATTTTAATTGTATTACTGTGAAATGATTGTAATTGTAAAATTTTAATTGTAATTGTAATTGTATATAAAATTCTAAAATTGTAATTGTAATTCTAATCGTAACTGTATGTGAAATTGTAAAATTGTATTACTGGAGAGTTTGCCAGATTATCCACAGTCTCACGAAACCCTTGTCGACGTTTCGAATCCCAACGGGGATCCATCTTCAGGACATTGGAATGAAGAATTCTAAGAAGGGTCATAATCCATTAATAGTGAAGAAGGGAGGAAAGGCCAGGGCCGACCAAATTTTTTTTTCTATTACTTCAATTTTTATAATTATTAATTTTTGATTTAATTCAAAGATTTATTAATTTTAATTTTTGATTTTAATTATAATAATAATACTAAGTTTTTTATGTTAATAAATAATAACCTTACTAAATTTATTTTATTAAAAAGTTTATTATTTTAATTTTAATAATAATACTAAGTTTTTTTATGTTAATAAATAATAACCTTACTAGATTTATTTTATTAAAAAGTTAATTATTATCAAAGTTTTAATATTAAAAATAATAAACTTATTAAATATATTTTATTTTATTAATAAGTTTATTATTTTCAAAAAAAATTTAAAAAATACTAACCCTATTAATTCAAAGATGTTTCATAGCTAATTAAAAGTTTAAGGATAATAATATTTTATTTAAGGGGAATTTATTTTACAAACTTTTTAAGGGTAATTTATTTTATTTTTGAAAATTTTTTAGCTTATTATTTTTATTTTTATTTTGATTTAAAATTAAAAATAACAAGTTAAAAATAAAACCACCTATCTATTTTAAGAATTAATTAATTAATTAAATAAACTCAGGACATTCTAAGGAGTAATAATGTTTATTTATTTATTAATTTTTAATTAATAATTATTAATTATTTAATACTCTAGAAAACACCTTTATTGGTTATAATGAGGAGGGTTATAGTTTAACATGAAACTAATGCTAATTAATGATTAGTGATTAGTCATCTATAATTATATGATTAGTTAATCTAATAAAAATTAATCTAGTAAAATAAATAAGGAAGGGAAGCAAATAAGTATTTTCTACTTAATAATTATTTATAAATTAATTAATTTTTATTATATAAAATAAAAATTAATTAAAGTTAATAATTATTAAAAGAAAGTTCCTTATTTGTTAAACCACTACTACTTAAAGAAAGGAGACAAACCTAAAAATTATTATACCTACAAACTCATACCTGGGAGGAATGTGTTCTTGAGGAGCAGATTTGTCGAAGAAGAGGTCGCCAGCTGTCACTAATGTTGTGTAACCAGCTCCAAAAATAGAATAAAAAGATATCAACGCCTTAGAAATAAGCCACTTCGAGGGGGAAACCTCCAATACATTAGATAAATGGACAATTCTTCATGATAAAATTTACAAAACCTCCTTTCTATATATAGGAGTCCATGGGGCCATAATGTAATCCTAGTGGGCCACAATGTAATCCTAGCCGACCTAACAATAATAATTTAAGGGAACAATAATAATAAAATGGGGGTTACAAGGGTACAATAATAACAATAAGGGGGTTACACTAACAATAATAAGGGACTATACTAGTGATATAGGGACCTAACATGCCCCTCTCTTTCAAAAAAGAGTTGTCCTCAACGCTTGAGTAGCTCCGGGTGCTTCTGTATAAAATTCTCATCCTCCCATGTAGAATCTTCAGTGGGTAAGTTCTTCCACTTGATGAGATACTCTGAAATTGATAGATTCCGTAGCTGTCGAGTTCTTGTTTCCCTGACCGCTTCAGGTTCCAATATGATTTTTCCTTCCTCATCAAGTTCTGGAAATATTGTTTGAACTGGAAGATTTTCACCTATAAACTTTTTTAAGCATGAAACATGGAAAACTGGATGTACTCGCGAAGAAGCAGGAAGCTCCAATTTGTATGCCATAGAACCAATATTTTGCAACACCTTGTAAGGACCATAGTACTTTGGTGATAATTTATTATCCTTCTTAGCTTGCTTGAGGGACATTTGTTTGTATGGTTGTAGCTGTAAAAATACCCAATCTCCTACATCAAAACTTCTCTCGCTGCGATGTTGATCTGCCTGTTGTTTCATTCGATTTTGTGCCAAATTCGGGTTATCCTTTAAGAGTTGGAGAACTTCTTGTTGATGCTCGATGTGATCTTCCACTGCTTGAACCTTTGAATTTTCTCTTAAAGATGATGTGATGGATGGTGGATGATATCCATAAAGTGCCATAAATGGGGTCATTTTTGCTGCGGTATGGAAGGAAGTGTTATACCACCATTCAGCAAGAGGTAACCACTTGACCCATTGTGTTTGTTTATCAGATACAAAACAACGAATATATCCTTCCAAAAATTTATTTACGATCTCAGTTTGACCATCAGATTGAGGATGATAAGATGAGCTATGAGCTAATTGAGTACCCAAACAAGAAAATAACTCCGTCCAAAAATTTCCGGTAAAAATGGGATCTCTGTCGCTCACAATAACCCTTGGGCTTCCATGTAGTTTTTGAATTCTATCCATAAATGTAGTAGCAACTGTACTTGCTTTAAATGGATGAGATAATGCACAAAAGTGTGCATACTTGGTAAGTCTATCAACTACCACCATGATGACACTCTTTCATTCGGACTTAGGTAAACCTGTGATAAAATCCATTGAAATCTCCTCCCAACGTTGACTTGGAATGGATAAAGGTTGTAGAAGACCCGGGGTCTTAATTGTCTCAACTTTATTTTTTTGGCAAACCAAACATTCCGCCACAAAATTTTGAATATCAGATTTAAGGCCATCCCAAAAAAATTCTTTCTTCACCCTGTGGTAAGTTTTTAAAAATCCCGAGTGTCCTCCTAAAGGAGAAGTGTGCAATTCCAGAAGAATATTTTGTTTTAGATGGGAATTCTTACAAATATATAAGCGATCTTTGTACCATAAGGAATCATTTTTCCAACTAAATGTATCAGATGTACTAGGATCTTTCTGCAACTTTTGGATGAGTGTCCATACATCTTTGTCCTTCTTCCATTCATCTCTTGCTTCAGTTATCCAATCTGGTTGGATAATAGAAATAGCACAAAGCAATGCTTCCACCTCTTCATTCTTTCTTGAGAGTGCATCTGCAACAACATTAAGCTTTCCTTTTTTGTAGATTATTTCAAAGTCATAACCCAACATCTTTGTGACCCATTTTTGCTGCTCTTCTGAAGATAGTCTTTGTTCCAAAAAAGTGTTTAAGACTATCATGATCAGTTTTTACCTTGAAGTGTCTTCCCATTAGGTAAGTTCGCCATTTCTTTAGTGCATGTAGTATTGCTAACATTTCCTTCTCATAAATAGGTTTCTGTGAATACTTTCCTTTGATTGGACGACTTTCAAAAGAAATGGGTCTTCCTTCCTGCATTAAAACTGCACCAATTCCATTTCCTGAGGCATCACATTCCACAATAAAGGTTTTTGTGAAGTCTGGCGTAGCTAAGATCGGTGCTAGGCACATTGCCCCTTTAAGATGTTCAAAGGCCTTAGTTGCTTCAGGAGTCCATGAAAATGCATCTTTCTTCAATAATGTTGTTAGAGGTGCTGCTATTCTCCCATAATTCTTAACAAACTTGCGATAATACCCTGTTAACCCAAGAAATCCTCGCAACTTCTTTATGGTTGTGGGGACTTTCCATTCCTTAATGGCTTTAATTTTGTTAGGGTCTACTTTAACACCCTCGTGAGATACAATATGACCCAGATATTCCACCTCTTGTACTCCAAAGAAACATTTCGATTTTTTTTCATATAATTGTTTCTCCTGCAATAGTTTGAGCACCCTGTCAACATGTTCAACATGATCCTTCCAAGACCTGTTGTAGATTAGTATATCATCAAAAAATACTAGCACAAATTTTCTAAGGAAGGGTTTGAAAATGGAATTCATCAACCCTTGAAATGTAGAAGGTGCATTGGTAAGGCCAAAAAGGCATGACCAAAAATTCATAATGACCCTCATGAGTTCAAATGTTGTTTTTGGAATATCTTCAGTCTTCATTCTAATTTGATGATATCCTGAACGAAGATCCAACTTGGTAAAATAAATTGCTCCATGTAATTCATCCAATAATTCATCAATCACAGGAATGGGAAATTTATCTTTAATGGTGAGCTTATTGGGCTCCCTATAATCCGGACACATTCGCCATGATCCATCCTTCTTGTGTACCAATACTACAGGAGCAGAGAAAGAACTTTGACTAGGTTGAATTATACACGCCTCTAACATTTCTGCAATCATACGTTCAATTTCGCTCTTTTGGAAGTAAGGATATCTATAAGGCCTGATGTTTGGAGGAACACTTCCTGGAATCAAATGAATAGCATGATCATGATCACGAATGGGTGGGAGTCCTTTGGGAGTTTCAAACACCTTGGAATGATTGTCCAAGACTTGTTGGAGATCTGCAGAAATAGATGATTTTGATGTCGGAACTTCTAGTGAGCATAATTGTGCAATTACGCCTTGTTTTTCTTTCTTTAGAAGCTTTGTCATGACATTAGAGCTTATTATCCTTCCTGGCTTCCCTTCAATACCCCGTAATTCGACTTCCTTTCCTTCTGAAAAAAATTTCAAGAAAGTTCTTGAAAATTAAAAGCTACCGTCCCCAAAGATTGTAACCATTGTACTCCTAGTACAACATCAGCACCTCCCATAGGAATGGAAAGCATTGGACTAGTCAATACATATTCCCCCATGGTTAGCTTGATATTATGGCATTTCCCAGAGCAATTTATAGTTCCTCCATTTGCAACCATCACTTGGCATTATGGTGCTGGGTATAGGAAACAATTTAATTCCTTGGCTACCTTACAATGAATAAAATTATGGGTGCTACCTGAATCAATCAACACTATTACCTTTTTCTTCTTGATCTATCCTGCTATCTTGAGAGTTTGAGGAGTGGTAATTCCTACCAGTGCATTACATGATATGGTCGGATTCATTTCTTCCTCTTCTATGGCTAGTTCCTGGTGTGTATCCTCTTCTTGTTCATTTTCTTCTTCTTCTTCACAATCTATGTAAAATAATTTCTTTTAAGCACACTTATGACCTTTGGTGTATTTGCTATCACAACTATAGCAAAGCCCTTTTGCTCTTTTTTCTTCCAATTTTTGTGGTGTCAACCTTGTAGGTTGTGGAAATCTAGGTGTAGCAACACTTCCTTCTTTATAGAATTGAGTGGTAGGCTTCCTTGTCGCCATAACTTTACATTCAACTTTTCTTGCCAACCTGAATGCCTTCTCCAATGAATCAAGTTCCAGAACGCGAACTTCATGTTGGATGTTATCCTTTAAAGTGCCTATGAAGAGATCAATCCTGTGTTCCTCTGGAATATCAGTTACCCTTATATTCAATTTTTGGAAGTCCTCAATGTGTTGCCCCACTAAACCCTTTTTTTTGAGATTTATCAATTGGCTAAAGAAGGTGTTGCTCTTTGTATCCTCATAATGTGCTATCATTTCCTCCATAAAAATTGACCAAGTGACAATTTTTTTACGGGAGCAAAGCCATCGATGCCATACAAATGTATTTTGTTCTAAATGTAAAGTTGCAATGCGTACCTTTTGTGTGTTTTGCACATTATGGAGATCAAAATATTGCTCCATCTGTAGTATCCATGTTACAGGATCCTTTCCATCAAACTTCCTTATATTCATTTTTGGAATATGGTGGTTCTTCCCGCCAACATTAGAGTTTATGAAATCACGATTAACATTTATTTTGTTCTCATCATGAGGTTCTTCTACCATCTTTTCACCATTAGGAAACATTTCTTGTATCAACTTGGTCAAATCTTCGATGTCTGCTTTTAGATCATTCTTCATGTTTTTCATGTTGTTTTCCATGTTGTCCTTCATGTCATCCATATTAGCTTCCATGCCAGCTTCCATGCCATCTATCTTAGATTCCACACCTTTCTTTAAACCATCCATCTTAGTTTCCACGCCTTTCTTCAAAACTTCCATGTCATTTTTTGTTGCTCTTTGCGAGAGCGAAATTTGTTGCACTTGCTCTTGTAATTTTGATATGTCATGTTGCCATTCTTCATCTTCATGAGTCATAGTAGAGATTTCCAAAGGCTTAATGGGTGTTGAATTCTTTTTAGGGGCCATTTTATAATCCAATACTGATATGTATTCTACAATATGCCCTTGCAATCAATTCAACTTGATTCTTCAAACAAGACTTATGCAATTCGGAAAAAAATTACACACCTTTTACTTTATTTAAGGAGCTCGATATTGAAATTGAATTATCTTTTTAATTGAAAATCTTAGATATCTGAAATTCAGCCCTGTAGTAGCCCTATGAAGCTTCTTTCAAATTCCATAGGTCTGACCTGATTTGGATTCTCCAAGACAAAGTTGTGTCCAATCTCCCACAATGACCTAATTCTGGAATGGTTCAATAGAGCGAACTTGTACGACTTGCCACGTGTCACTGTTTTGTCCTTTGTCTCTGAAATTGATATCCAAGAAACTACAGTCTGTTTAATTGCAACCAATTTTTACGGCACTCCAATCCGATGCCCAGAGAGAGAGTTATTGAACTTTTCCCACGATCACCTCTTTGAGATGAAATTCAGGAGCCTGAAAAAGCACTACCTTCCACAGATCATATCTCCAAAAATATTGCGAACCAAGCTTTGAAATTTTTTGACGAATTTTCTCAGGATTTCAGCTTCACACCATATTAATTTCAGACTCTGAACCTTCGTACAAAAATATTTATAGCGAAAATTCCATGATGACCTGTTTAGGAGCCTGAAAAAAGACCTGACTTCCACAGATCATATCTCCGAAAATATTGCGAACCAAGCTCTGAAATTTTTATACAAGATTCCTCAAGAATTTTTCGTCCCACCCTAAAAATTTTAGCTTCTAAACCTTCGTGGAAAAAAAGTTATAGCGAAAATTCCACGATGACCTGTTTGGAGCAGCGAAACCCTAGAATCCAAAGCCTCTGATACCAAATGTTGTGTAACCAGCTCCAAAAATAGAATAAAAAGATATCAACGCCTTAGAAATAAGCCACTTCGAGGGGGAAACCTCCAATACATTAGATAAATGGACAATTCTTCATGATACAATTTACAAAACCTCCTTTCTATATATAGGAGTCCATGGGGCCATAATGTAATCCTAGTGGGCCACAATGTAATCCTAGCCAACCTAACAATAATAATTTAAGGGCACAATAATAATAAAATGGGGGTTACAAGGGTACAATAATAAAAATAAGGGGGTTACACTAACAATAATAAGGGACTATACTAGTGATATAGGGACCTAACAACTAATTTCATATCCCCCGTCCCTATTGAGGTTTTTAGGATGTTTTTGATCTCCAAGGCCTCTCTTACTTTTCTTCTGTAATAGTGATCTTCTCTTGCAATGATCTTAGCATCTTCAAGACGCACTTGGTGCTTAGTTTTTGATGAGTGTTCCGCAAGGGCCGAAGTGCGAAGTCGTTCATGCTTGATATCAGCTCCGTGCTCTTTGAGTCTCTTCTGGAGTGAACGTCCGGTTTCACCGATATAACTCTTCCCGCATGAAAAATCAATTTTGTACACTCCTTTAAGTTGTTCTGGACTTATAGCATCTTTAACTGATCGCATTCTTTTTCTAATAGTTCATGCTGCTGAAAATTGAGTGAAAATGTCGTTCCTTCTTAGAGCCTTGGCGATTTTATCAGTGACACCTTTAATATATGGTAGAAAAACCCTCCCTCCTTTTTCCTGGGGTTCAAGTAGTTTCTGGGGTAAGATTGCGCCCTCAGCTCTTTTTAAGGCCTTCCTGATATCTCTTTCTTTATACCCTAAGCCCTTAAAAACAGATGATAAGTGGTTGATTTCTTCATTAAGGTGTTTAGCATCAGATATCCTCAAGGCCCTAACAGCAAGGGTATTAAGGACACCGAACTTCTGAGCAGGATGATGGTAGGAATCAGCATGGAGATAACTATCAGTGTGGGTTTTCTTTCTGAATACACGGTGCCCAAGTGTTCCATCATAATTTCTAATAACAAGAACATCTAGAAAAGGAATGCACCTATTTTCTTCAGTTTCCATGGTAAATTTGATATCCGGGGAAATAGAGTTCAAGTGATGAAAAAACTTGTCCATATTTTCTTTTCCATGGGCCCATTTTATATTAGTATCATCAACAAATCTTTTCCACCAGTCTGGTTTTAAGGGAAATGAGGCAAGGGCCTTTTTCTCAAAATGTTCTATGTATAAGTTGGTGACAATAGGGGATAGTGGAGAACCCATTGCGACTCCTGATACCTGTTCATAGAACTCTCCTTGAAAGCTAAAGAAAGTGGACCGAAGGCAGATTTCCGCAAGATTGGCTGTTGTAGGATCAGTAACCTCTTTGATGACTTGGATTACTTCATCTAAAGGAATCTTAGTGAATAGGGATACCACATCAAAACTGACCAAAATGTCACCTTCTTCCACTCTTTGATCTTTAATGAGTTTAAAAAAATCATTTGAATCTTTTATGAAAGAATCTGTGTTCCCAACAAGGGGTTTTAGGATCTTAGCGACATATTTTGCTAGCTCATAGGTGGGAGATCCTATGGTGTTGACAATCGGTCTGAGGGGGATACCGTCTTTATGGATTTTGGGTAATCCATAGATCCTGGGCACGACATCACATGTAGAGGTCAACCTCTTCTTTAACTTGTCGTCAAGCCCTGAATTCTTAATTGCTTTCTTGACTTCTTTCAAAACTTTCGGCAAGGGGTTGGAATTAAGTTTCTTGTAGATGCTCTTTCATTTTCCTTATATAGTCAGTCTTATCTAGAACAACAGCAGCACCACCTTTGTCTGCTTTAAGTATCACAATGTTTTCATTATTGCGTAGGTTTCTTAGAGCATTAAGTTCTTCCTTATTTAAGTTGCTTTTTGGAGCTTTGGCATTCTTCAAAATAAGGGAGCATTCTTGTCTTAGTGTTTCTTTATCATCAAGAGTTAACCCCTGAATTCCATCCTCTATACTGCACAAGATGCTTTCATTTGGGATGCTCTTGGGAGCAACTGCAAACCCTAAGCCCTTGCCAAGAATACCGATGGAAACTTGATCTAGTTCTGTAGAGGATAAATTCACAACTTTTTTATTTATATCATTCTTAATTTGTGGCCTTCCCTTCATTTTGATTCTATTGTGGAAAGGTTCATTGCTTATTTCACTACAAGACAACCTCTCTCCATCCATACCACGTAAATCCAAGGTCTTGCATGGATCGACCGAAGTGGACCCCTCGGTGTTGTTGGCACTGTTTATGATCGAAGTGGAATCATCAGAATTGCAATGATTGACAACTTCATTAACTGTAGTGCAAACCGTGTTGTCGCAGGGTTTAACACCGATTTTGATCTTTTTGGAACCCACGTTACCGATGCTACAAGTGTTGACCGTATTGGAGGCTTTATTGACAACGACTTTTTTATTGACACTTTCGATGCTGCAAGTGTTAACCGAATTGGAAGCGCTATTGCCAGTGTTATTGACAGCGATTTTTATCGAGTTGGAGATTGTGGTGACCGATATATCATTGCTGCAAGTGTTAACCGTATTGACACCAGGTTTTACCGAGTTCGAACTCGTGGTGACCGAAATTTCATTGCTACAGATGTCAATGGTATTTATGGAACTTTGGCCCGGGTTTTCAGAAATGGTAGCATTTAAATTAACGTTGTCTGCTTTTTCTTCATTTCCATCAATCACCGGCTTTATCTTAGTAGAGGACTCCATCATGTCAGCGTAGACCTCATTTTTTTTTAATGTCAGAGTCAATGATTCAGGAGGCGCGCTGTAATTTCTGAGAGAGAGAAGGTAATCTGTGCTGTAATGGATTATCTTTACCAATGGATCCGCCTGCAAGCCGTAACCTTCAGCCTTATTGTTGTGAGGAATGTATCCACTGTTTGACCAGTTACTAATCTTAGTTCTGTAACTGTATGTAAAATATTTGTAAAATTTTAATTGTATTAATGTGAAATGATTTTATTAAAATTTTTAAATTTGTAAATTGTAAATAATAGTAAAATAATAAATCTAGAATAATATGAATTTTTGTAACATAATAAAGTTGAGAAAATAATGCAAATAAATTCATGTACTTTAGAATTATCATTATTTTATTATGATTTTACATACCGAATTTCGTCCGGTGCACTTATCATCATAACCACACTGGTGCGTCTTAGTATTGTAGCGCACCGGTGCTTTACAAATCTTCCACACCGGTGCGTCATAAAACACCGTGCCAAAACATAAATCGTGGTCTTACGAAACCACATCGGTGCGCCTATAAAACCCCGCGCATCGGAACAGGGTTAAATAAAACCTCTCACGAACCAGGTATGTCATTGAAATATATTTTCTAAGAAGGAAAATTTATTCTGTAAAGTGCAGTATTGGAGCAGCAGAGGGTTCGAATCACGGGCAATAATTTTTCTGTGGAAATGAGGGTTTGAAAATATGAGAGTTTGAATTTCAGTTGAGAATTTTATAGCGGAGAAAATGAGTGATTCAAATAGAAATATGGAAAAATATTCTTACAGGGATGCAGACGACTACAAAGCTCGACAGAGTACACAAGGAGAAAATATTTATGAAAAATATGAGAAGGGCGGTCGAGAAAGCTCGATTGAGACCGATGATAGGGTTAAGAGGCCTAGTCACGAGGGTAAGTATTTTCTTGATCATGGCAGAGAAATTAGGTTGAGGCCGACGATAGGGCTAAGAGGTCCCATGATGGAGAAAGGGAGAGCAGAGTTGATGATAGAGAAATACCTATCGACGCTCTGGCGACTAGCAAGGTGAAACAGTCCTTCGAAAGAAAGGAGTCCTATTCGCTAAGGGATGTCAGAGAGAGATCAATTGAGTCTCTTGAATGGGCTAAGAGATCACATGATGGTAACGATTCTCATTCTTACAAGGATGGTAGGGAAATATTGGATAGTATAGAAATGTCAATCAAGGCAGTCGATAAAACCAAGAGGCACCATGAAGGGAAGGATTCTCATTCCCTTAAGGACAACAGAGAAAGATCAATTGACGTTGTTGATCGGGCTGGTAGGTCCCATGAAGGGAAAGATTCTCATTTCTATAGGGATAGTAACGAAAGGTCAATCAAGGCTGTTAATAGGGGTAGGATTTCTTGTGAGACAAAGGATATGAATCCTTATGGTGAAGAAATGGATGGCAGGTCTCACAAGCGATGAGAGTGAGAGCATGACAGTGAGGGAAGAAAAGATAAGAGTGACAAATGAAAGAAGTTTACAGATGATGATACCAAAGATGATAGAAAGCACAAAGGAGAAAAGAGGAAATTGGATGCCAAGATGGAGGAGGAACTTACAAATGAACAAGCAGATCATGGGTCAGCAAGTAGAACATGGGGCACCTTTTCTTTTTGCAGGTTATGGATAGGTTCAAGTTTCTTCTTCTGAAATAATAAGAGGTGTAGTTTTGAAAAGAAATGGCCCAAAGATTTTCACAGCAAAATATACATTTCTAACATGTCTAATTTTGGTGTACACATGTAAAAGTAATTTCGACGCCTTAACCGCAAATCGGTGCTAATGTATAGATAATTGCACCGATGTTGTGTTATCAATGGATGCACCGGTGCAATGCTATTAAGTGACACACTGGTGACGAATAACTGCAAATAAAAAAGTGCAACTCTATTTTCTTTAAGTGAAAAAAAAGTGGTGAATTGAAAAATGGGCGGCAAAATATTTTTGAAAATCTAATTTCATAAAATAATTCTTTAAATACTAAACACTTTTCATTATTTCACTATTTTTGCTAAAATTTTCAGCCAGAGATTTGCAAGAAACATACCTGAAGCAAGAGAGCACGAGAGCACTATGGAGCAGTGAAATATGTTCGAACAAAAGTATTTAGACTATCAGAATCCAAACCTCTGGTGATTCAAACTTTGTAGCATAAGATTTCAAATGATCTCATGATTAAATTTGATTATTTTATTTTAACTTTTCTGCAGTTTTTTACGAAGTAAGAAAAAAAATTCATTTTTTTTTTTCATTTTCAGAGAAAAAAAAAATCCATTTTTACCCTAAACCCTTCATTTTTTTTGTTTCTGCCCTTTCTTCTCCATGTTTCTGTGTTTTCAGAATTAAGATTTTCATTTTAGATTGACATCCAACCCATGGGACGACTTGCATAGTTGGATCCCAATCCATGTCGGCCCTTGCGTGAATTTTTGAAAAAAGATGGATTTTTTTTATCGGTGCACCCTGCGTAACCTAGCACACCGATGTGCTGTATTATACCAGCGCACCACGAAAGCACTTTGTAATAAAAAATTTAAGAGAATTTTTTTTAATTAGTGCGCCATATCTAAAATAGGGCACACTGTGTACATTACAATAAAACAGATGGCCTTGTTCGCTTTGATGACCATGTTCACTTTCTATCTCGAGAATGCATTTAAAAGCTGGGAGTATTGTTCGAGCTTCGGTTGGCTTACATAAACTTTTATCGGAAAAGCTGACGTCGCATAAAATCACATCTTCGACTTTCAATTGAACCTGAATGGCATCTATAACTTGTCTGAGCTGTGGTCTTGTGGATAACGAGGAATATCACATGGAAGGTACCCAAAAATCTAAATTTTTGAAAGTATAGGTGAATTAGCACTTATCAAAGAACGAAATGCCGAACAAAATGCGAATGAGATACACTTAAGGATTCCTTGGTTCCATTTTTTATTGAAAATGATGCTCTCTCTGGATGAAACCAGTAAAAAATTTTCTTGTATTATAAATGGAAATCCAGTGACCATTTTTGTGGGAAGAAAAGCATAGATACTTGCAACTACCATATTTCCACCTGCAAATCAGTTTCCCATTGGAAAAGCTAATGTAATAGCCCATTTTGCAACATATTTCCTCTGCTCAACCCTATACTCATTTTATATAGGAAACCATTGCCTCCACATGTAATAATTGCATCATCTAGTCCAAAATCGGCCTTCTTCTGCTAACAAATGTAGAATTAAGGACACGTTGTCATTGCTCCCAGAACATTCAAGGTCAGTTTCTCGTAAAACAAAGATTTTATAAATTTTGTTAAGATCAAGATAGAAATAACAAAGGAGAAAAGAGGAAATTGGATGCCAAGATGGAGTAGGAACTTACAAATGAGCAAGAAGATCATGGGGCACCTTTTCTTGTTGCAGGTTATAGAAAGGTTCAAGTTTTTTTTTATGAAAGAAGAAGAGGTGTAGTTTTGAAAAGAAATGGCCCAAATATTTTCACAGCAAAATGTACATTTCCATCATGTCTAATTTTGGTGTACACACGTAAAAGTGATTTCGGTGCCTTAACCACAAAGCGGTGTTAATGTATAGATAACCACATCGGTGCTATGTTATCAATGGATGCACCGGTGCGGTTCTATTAAGTGATGCAGCGATGACGAATAACTGCAAATAAAAAAAGTGCAACTCTATTTTCTTTAAGTGAAAAAAAAATGGTAAATTGAAAAATGGGCAGCAAAATATTTTTAAAAATCTAATTTCATAAAACAATTCTTTAAATACTAAACACTTTTCATTATTTCACTATTTTTGCTAAAATTTTCAGCCAGAGATTTGCAGGAGACATACCTAGAGCAAGAGAGCACGATAGCACTATGGAGCAATGAAATACATTCGAACAGAAGTATTCAGACAATCAGAATCCAAACCTCTGGTGATTCAAACCCTGTAGCATAGAATTTCAAACGATCTCGTGATTAAAATTGATTATTTTTTTAACTTTTTTTACAGTTTTTTTACTAAGTAAGAAAAAAATTTCAATTTGTTTTCATTTTCAGAAAAAAAAAATAAAAAAAATAAAATAAAAAATAAATAAATAAATAAAAATATATATATATATATGTGTATATATATATATATATCCATTTTTACCCTAAACCCTTCATTTTTTTTTGTTTCTGCCTTTCTTCACCATGTTTCTATGATTTCAGAATTAGGGCTTTTCATTTTAGATTGACATCCAACCCACGGGACTACTTTGCATAGTTGGATCCCAATCCATGTCAGTGCTTGCGTGAATTTTTGAAAAAAATGGTTTTTTTTTTTAATCGGTGCGACGCGCGTAACATAGTGCACCGGTGCACTATATTATACCAGCACACTACGTAAGTATAGTGTAATAAATTTTTTTAAAAAATATATTTTTTAATCAGTGCTTCATATCTAAAATAGGGCACCGGTGTGCTATGTTATGAGGAGAGCACCGTACGGTCTATTATACTATTTGTGCGGTGCGTTTACAAGACCCCCATGCACCGACATCGGTACGTACATAATGAAAGGCGCACTGGTTTTTTGAGATTTATTTTTTTACTGAAAAGTTGACAATTTATTTATAAATATATCAATGAATGATATGGTACAAGTTTCATATTGATATATAAATGACTGACAAGAGATCAAGTAACAAAAATACTGATAACACATCAAGAAAAACAAAAAAAGCAAGTTCTTTGTAAATTCTTTACAAAAATATTATTTTTGAAATATATGTAAGTTTAAATAATATGCATTGTTTACTCTGTATCATGCAGAGCCACAAAATGATGAAGCTCGATAAGATTATTTCTGATCTAGGACCAGACGAGCATAAAAGCTTGATGGAAAAATTGCAAAAAGATGAATCACGTGAATGAAAAAACACTATCGATCCAATATGAGTTTATTTTTTTTTAATTTTCATTAATAATATACTTAAAATTATTAGATAACATGTGTCAAACAATCTATTAATTCACATCTGTTTAATGTTCAATAGGTACCAGCAACTCAGAAAATGAATGTTGTTGTAAGAAAAGAAAAAAAATAGAACATGCAAATGAAAATGAATTGCTCCTTAGCTCATCTGGAGTGGTGCTGAAGGTTAACGAAGGGGGAAAAGCTTTTACAAAATTTCGAGGGATCTAGTAGAACGAATGTATAGACGTTCTTTCCACTTAAAATACAAGAATCAATCCAATGATTCCAAGAACCAAATTTTATCTAAACTACAGGAATATTTTCCAGAGAATTGATCAATGAGACATGTCAGACTTCTAATAGCAAAAACGTAAAACAAAAAAAGAAGAAGAATGAAAAAGTAATATTCCTTTAAATGTTTGTCTAGAATTATTTATAAATATCACTTTTGTTATATTTACTTTTCATATATCAATATAAAAATTAAATAGTTTATTGTCATATTACATTTTCAGGAAGATTATGAAAATCTCAAAAGATGAGCGAGCTGATATCATAAATATGCCAGTAGGAATGTCCAAAAATGTGTACAAGGATATGGTCAAACAAATGGACAAAATTGCGTCGCAGGAGGAGGCATCTCAACAACATTGTGATTCAAATGTAAAATGTAATCATTGAATTTTTCGATCATTAGGTACAATAAATAAACAATTTAGCATTAAATATTAATTTTCAAGTATTTTCTTGCAGAAAAGAAAAGAAAATGGAACCCATTCATCACATAAAATAGGACGACAAGGAAGAAAAGTGTTGATATCTAAGTTTGTGAATAATTGTTACTTCCTTATAACAACTTAACTAGATTTCATTTTTTTTTTGTTGTTTTACAAAAATCATCATTGAATGTCTTCAAACAGGTGCTAACATACAAAGAAGAACCATCAGACAAATTGATTGAAATTTGGTTAAATATGGGTTGTGAGTATATGTTGGCATATCAAAAATTAATAGTGGAATTTGTAAGCATCTATCGATCTTGTTTTACTTAGATCCATCTATAATTAATATAATTTTTTTTTTTTAATATTAAATATATGATTTGTTATGGGGTATAAAACTTGCAGGAAACTAAGTATGGAACAATGCCAACAGATGAAATTTTGAAAGATGACATGGTACATGGTTTTGAAAGAATGTGTATAGTTTATGAGTCAATTGTTGCTATGGTACGCCATTTTTCTTTTCGATTTACATTGATGTATATAATTTAATATTTCCATTTGCATTATTCTCACCAATGTATATACACTCATTTCAATTTATTTTTATGTTTGTAGATGGAAGGTGAACAAGAAGAAAACAATCAACACCATGAACAAAACATTCCTGAAAATAACCCAAGTCATGGAAGTAGCTCTAACAGTGACAACAGTTCAAGCGAAGAATGATGATCACTATGTTTGAATATCAATGCAAGGCGTTATATTTTTTGAAATATTTGTCTGTGAAATCAGACATTTTGTTTAATGTAATGGACATAGTGTCCCAATTGAAAGACAAAGGGATACCAATAACTGTCCCATTTTGTATGACAACATCGTCTTATATATATATATATATATATATATATATATATATATTATAAAATATGTTTTAATTTATTCTATTGCGTTCTCCATTGTCGTTCTCAAATGCACTAATAAAAATTTAATTCATATGAATATTGTTATAAGATATATATGTGTCGACTTTTGATGAATAATAAATTTTAAAAAATCACAATAATTATGATATGATATAACAAATTAATCCAAACATCACATTCAAATGAACTACTAAAAAATTAATTAATATGAATATTGTAATAAGATGTGTCGAATTTCGATGAATAATGAATTTAGAAAAATCAGAATAATTGCACCGTCACAGGTCGATGTTTCTAAAAATTTAAAAATGAACACTGGTGCGTGTCAATTACTGTACACCGGTGCATTTGTATGATGCAACGCACCAGTGCATTTCTACTACCTATGGGCACCGTACAAATACCAAAACCAATTAAAAATCTCGGTGCATTTTGTGCGATATTGCGCACCGGTGCATTTATGTGATACTATGCGTCGGTGCATTTTTACGACGTATGGGCACTGCAAAAATACCAATACCAAAAATAAATATTGGTGCATATGTATGATACGATGCACCGATGCATTTCTATAAGTCTATGTACCGGTGCATTGAGATGAACTATGGGCACCGCACAAATCCCAAGACCAATTGGTACAACCCCGTGCATTGTATCACCAACACTGCGCCAGGTGCGGTTTTACCTTGATGGCCCGATGCAGGAACCTTCGACCGCCCCGGGGCTATCGTTTAGATGACAGGCACTGGTGTGTTGAAACCTTAGTAGTACACCGATGAAAAAAACATCTGTAATAACCTCCGGCCACCCAATTTTTTTAGTTGTGTTGAATTTCCGTTAAAAGCTTTGCCAAAACCTCCATAACCATAAACGAATGTTGTAGAAAATGTTTTTTTGACAAATTTGGCCAATTTTATAACACTAAAAACCTCTTTTATATCCTTCGCTAGAGGGTCTTTTCCTTGTAGTGTGAGAAACCAATTTTACCCTTTGGGATATAAGCAAAAGGAATTAATGGAATGGAAACACCTAAGGCAGGACATAGGTCAAAATCTGCAAAACTTCACTGAAGAATTGAGAAAATAAGCATTGAATTTGGGCATTCCATTAGATTCACCAGAGATTGTAACCAAGTATATTTTTTCTCTGCATAATTACATAAGACATACATTATTATTGTTTGAGCCGCCTACCATCTATGATGCCAGTGTGAAGTCCATGCATCTAGAAAGCAGGGGAACACATAAAAAAAATGACCACCCAAGAATAACTGCAACAACCAAGAGAAGGGGATAAAATCCCTCTTGTACACATTATGAGAAATAGGGGCATGGTGAAGAAAGTTGTTGGCAGCTACAACCTGAGTTGATAACCTGAGAGGAATGACAAAAATGGGAAGCAGAAGATTGCTACCACCGTGCAACAAAAACAATATTCTAAATCAGAAGAAGATGAGAAGGTCACAACTATAGGATTTGCGCAAGCTAGACCAATTGACCTGGGATTTGATTCTGACGATGAAATGAAGCTTGCAGCCTTTGGGATCGCAACAAGAGGACAAATAGACATGGGTTTCGATTCAGGCGATGAAACAAAAATTTCAACATACATGGTACCAAAGATGAAAAGGACACTCACTGCAGCAGGGCTCCAAGAACTTGAGGAGATCAACCAAAGCATTCAAGTAGAGAATACTGAGCTAAGGAGGCTCCTATAGGAATGGAAGGAAGAAAAACAAAGGTTACTACACTAGTTACAAGCTAAGGATGAGGCCTTGGAAAATTTACGACATAGCCAACCCAAGATAGAAAGAAACCCTTCAATTTCATGTACTTTTCATGATGATGATTTCACTGCTTTTGAAAAACATACTATAGGTATCAAATCCAAACTACTGAAGAAAATGGGGTATCAGGGAAAGGGCATCGAAATCCATGGCCAAGGCATCATAAACCCCATCGAAGTCGAGGAATTTCCACATCATGCAGGACTTAGATACACCAGGAAGGAAGTTGGAGAAAGCTCCAACATAGCTATTGAACAAACAATGATAGATGCTGAACTCACTTCCTCACATTCCAACGATAATGAGGGTTCCATGAACACTTATTGAAGGAACAACAGGGGAAACCGCTCCAAGGTAACCCAGAAAGTTTGGAGGAAAAAGAATCATTGTAGTAGCTGCAACAAAGTGGGACACTAACAAGCCACGTGTCTAAGGCCCAAAAGCATCGATAGAGGAGCTAAAAGGTGAAAATGTTCAACAAATGGATCCACCACATTCATGGTGGTCTACTTTATTAAGTTGGGTTTTTTAGAGGTGGTAAATTGTTATTCCCACAATTGTAAATCATACGTTGCAAGTAAATGTAAACGTGATGCTGTGTTTCCCATCACTTCAAAACACAAAGATGATGTTTTGGCCTTTTCTTATGACTAGTTGAGGTATTTGGTTGTTTTTATGTAACCCTTGGCCAATGAGTATGTGCTATAAACTCTTGGAAATTGAGGGGTTTTTGAGTCACGTGTGGTGTGTGCATGGTTGCAAATGATGTACTAGATTTGTGTGCAGGATATTGAAAGTGTGTTTTTGAACGAGCAGTGTGATGGGTGTGTTAATGCTTTTGGTGGTCCAAAAGCTCTTTAGTGGGGAGGAATGATCCAGGAGGATCATACAGGTCCAATTACAGGTGGCTTAGTACAAAGGCTCAAAATTCAAAGTGGTAGGAATGTGGCAAACTCTGTGTCAAGTTAAAGATCTCCTCATCCTAATCACAATGGTGTGAACAGTTCGTCAAAATGAGCTCGTATGCGAAAATTAGAGGTATTCAAAGTTTATGGGTTGAATTGGTGATGTGGCAACTTAAGGAGGCAAAAAATTTTCAGAAATCCGACCATCGGATTCTAGCCAACTCTGGCCGAATTCTGGGCAAATATGTGGGACCATTAATTTGACTCTTTCAGTTAGTTTCCAGAAATTTTAAAAATGACATATTGTTTACAAGAACAAAAAATATAAAAAAAAATAGGGGCGGGCCATGACCCCCGCCCTTATCCCAATGAATGAGCAAATATAATATTATATTATTGGATGGGTCAGCAGCCATGACCTCGCCACCCAACCACTGGAACAAATACATTAAATATGGGTGGGGCCGACGGTTTTGACCCCCCCGCCCCAACCCATTCACTCTACTCATAAGAGCGGCGGATAAGGGACGAGCTGCTCGATGCGGGTCTACCCCCGCCCCACCACCCCCCGCCCCTCAAACCCTATTTTAATATGCGACCGTTTTTAAAATAAAATGAACGTTGGTTTTTTAAAAGAATAAGCCACCATTTCGGGAAGGGGCGAGGTTTGACCGCCCCACCTCCTCCTATCAAATTCAGATATTTAACCATTGCGCCAATGACGCTCTTTGGAAAGTCTGCCACAATTTGTTTATATAAAATCAGCCTTCACTAATGCACCGAGGCAGACCAATATTGGCACAGAGATCGAGACAGGGCAGCAAAACCCTGAGCCTTTTCAAGGGTAGGCAGAACCATGATTTGAGTTCAACTTCATAGGGGCCAAATTTTCCCAGTGTCCAAATTGGACAAATTTTATATGGATTCTACACCCCTCGGTGACAAGATTTTGATGGTGCTATTCGTTTCTGCAACAGAGGTCCCCATTTTTCGACCACTTTTTGGCTTGGAGGTATAAGGGTGTAATTTTACATTGATGCTTGTACTTTCATTTTATTTTCCACTTAATGAAAGAGGGCCTCCCCTCTGATTGAGAAGGGCTCAGAGACGTAGTCCCTCCTAGACGAACTCTATTATCAATTTCTTGTCTTCTTTGCATAACTTTATGTGCTTCTCTCTTCTTATGTTTATGCCTTTTAAGTTCCATGGTCAAGATGCAATTATACATGTGATTCTTTATTCCATATCAAAGCTAAAGATTTTGGATCAAGTTTTATAAGAGCAGGTATTTGTAGATGTGAATTACATGTTTGAATGCTAACCAGAAATAGGCTAAGAATAGGAAAAGGGAAACTAAAGTCTTTTGATCTCGAAGCGGGACGTGTGCATCGAAGGAGAAACATGGATGACAATGTTAGAAATGAGGAGGAGCAAAAATTCTACAAAAATTCTACACAATGGCAGATCGGGTCGATAAGTTGTTCTCAAGGCTTGAACAAATCGAAAGAGTAAGGGAGAATGCTTTAGAAGGATGAGGTTCAAGACATGGAGATGATGGAGGAGATCCACCTCCTTCTCCTTCCGCGAGTGAAAGTCCTTCTTCCTCTTCTCACCATCATCATAAGAATTCAAGAAATGCATCTAAGAAACATTTCTTTAAATTAGATGTCAAATCTGATATTCCCATGTATAATAACGAAACTAATGCAAAAAATCTTAACAACTGGATTAGGTAGATTGAAGTCTACTGCAGGATTCCACAGATTGAGGAGGACGAGGCAAAGATCCAATTGGCTTCTCTTCAGCTGAATGACACCGCTCTTTTCTTGTGGGAGAGAAAATTGAATGGCAACCAAAATTCGGGTAACCTTCTCTCCTCATGGTCAAATTTTGTTTATGCATTGAGAAACCAATTTTACTCTTTGGGATATAAGAAAAAAGAATTAATGGAATGACAATGCCTAAGGCAAGGCAGAGGTCAAAATGTACAAGACTTCACCGAATAATTTAGAAAACAAGCATTGAATTTGGGCATTCCATTAGATTCACCAGAGATTGTAACCAAGTATATTGGTTCTCTACATAATTACATAAGACATTAATTATTATTGTTTGATCCACCTGCCATTGATGAGGCTAGTGTGAAGTCCATGCATCTAGAAAGCCAGGGAACACATGAACAAAATGACCACCTAAGAAGAACTGCATCAACCAAGAGAAGGGGAGAAAATCCACGTGTTTAATGATCCATGGCCCGAAAACATCGATAGAGGAGCCGAAAGGTGAAAATGTTCAACAATTGAATCCACCACATTCATGGTGGTTTGATTTATTAAGTTGGGTTTTTTAGAGGTAGTATCTTGTTATGGCCACAATTGTAAATCATAATTTGAAAGTAAATGTAAACGTGATGGTGTGTTTCCCACCACTTCGAAATGCAATGATGATGTTTTTCCTTTTCTTATGAGTAGTTGAGGTATTGGTTATTTTTATGTAATACTTGGCCAATGAGTGTGTGCTATAAACTCTTGGAAAGTGAGGGGTTGTTGAGTCATGTGTGGTGTGTGCATGGTTGCAAATGATGTACCAGATCTGCGTGCAGGAGATTGAAAGTGTGGTTTTGAACGAACAAGCAGTGTGTTGGGCGTGTTAATGATTTTGGTGGTCCAAAAGATCCTCAGTGGGGAGGAATGATCCAGGAGGATTGTACAAGTCCAAGTAGAGGTGGCTTAAGTGAAATGGCTCAAAATTCAAAGTGGTAGGTATGTGGAAAAATCAGTGTCAAGTTGAAGATCTCATCATCTTTATCACAACGGTGTGAATGGTTCGTCAAACCAAGCTCGTATGAGAAAGTTAGAGGCAGTCAAATTTTATGGGTTGACTTTCGGGCCAATTTGTGGGACCATTAGTTTGACTCCTTTCGTCAATTTACAGAAATTTAAAAAATGACCTATTGTTTATAAGAAAAAAAATATATAAAAAAATAGGGGCGGGCCATGACCACCGCCCCTATCCCAATGGATGAGAAAATATAATATTATAATAACGTTGGATTTTTTAATAATATAAGCCACCATTTCGGGAGGGAGTGGGGTTTGACTGCCCGACCTCCTCTCATCAAATTCGGATCTTTAACCATTGCGCCAACGATGCTCTTTGGAAAGTTTGCCATGATTTGTTTATATAAACTCAGCCTTCACTAATGTGCCTAAGAAGACTAGGAGCAACACAGAAATTGAGATAGGGCAGCAGAACCCTGAGCTTTTTTAGGGGCATGTGGAACCATGATTTAAGCTCAACTTCAGAGGGGCCAAATTTTCCCAGTGTCCAAATTGGACAAATTTTATATGTATTCTACACCTCTCAGCGACGTGATTTTGATGGTGCTATTCATTTTTGCAACAAAGGTTCCAATTTTTTTGACCACTTTCGGCTTGGAGTTATAAGGGTGTAATTTTACATTGATGCTTGTACTTTCATTTTATTTTCCACTTAATGAAAGAGGGCCTCCCCACTGATTGAGCAGGGCCCGGAGACTTAGTCCCTCTTGGACGAACTCCGATATCAAGTTCTTGTCTTATTTGCATGACTTATGTGCTTATCTCTTCTTATGTTCATGCCTTTTAAGTTTCATGGTTAAGATGCAATTTTACATGTAATTATTTATTCCATCTCAAAGCTAAATAGTTTGGATCATTTGTAGAAGGATTTCCATGGTGTACTTATTCTTCTTCGAATATTGGAGATTCTTCGTCATCAGAATCAATGGGTATATCCTTTGATTTTCTTGTAGGCTTGATTTTCTTAAAATATGACTTCCATGCTTACTTCAATATGTCTTCCTTCCTTGATTTAGATTCTATATGATTTTGAGGAGAGACTACATCCAACGAATATTCCTTTGATTCTTTTAGAATCCAAGTTCTTTCACTTGTCCTTTGGAACATGGATGTAGGTAGGGCTTCCAAAGATTCAAAGGTGACCCACACTCGACTTCTTTCTTGTGAATACTTCTTCGGGAGTTATATACTTGAGACTTATATGAGGACTTCTATATTGAATGTATACAAATGTCATGGTTGCTTCTCCCCATAAGAATTTTGGTAGGTCTTGAGAAAGTAGAATTGTTTTAATCCCTTCTTCAATTGACCTATTATTTCTTTCAGCAACTCCATTTTTTTCGGGATAGTAGGGAACAATGAGATCCATCTTAATTTTAACTTCCTTAAAATATGCAATCAATTCCTTGAAAGTGTTTTCCTCACCATTGTCAGATATTAGAGTATTTATCTTTCTTTCGGTTAGGGTTTCCACTTCAGCTAAAAACTCCTTTAACTTCTCAAATACTACATCCTTTGTCTTGAGAAGGTAGAGCCATGTATTTCTAGAATGATCATCTATAAATGTTATATAGTAGAGATTACCTCCAAGTTATTTTTCAGACTTGGGCCCACATGCATAAGAGTGAATAAGGTCTATTATTTATTTAGATCTAGTTTCACTATTTGGAAATGGATTTATTGTATGTTTCCCCAAGGAGCATCCTTTACACACACCTTAATGATATTCCTCGTTATTGGGGATGCCATTAACCAATTTATTGAAAGTAGAATAGCCTTGTAGTTTATATGACCATACCTCCTATGCCATAGCTCAATAGGAATAATTTCCATATGAACCAAAGCTTGAGGAGGTGGAGTGATAACTCTATATAAGCTTCCTTCATGAACTCCAATAACTCTAGATTTATCAATGTTAGAGTCTTTGCCCTAAACCAATACTTTTACATCAACAAAATAAATTCTATCTCCTTTATATTCTAAACAAGAAATAAAAATATTTTTTTTTCCAAACCTGGAACATATAATATGTTGTTGAGGTTCAGCTTCGATGCACTTTCCAACTTCAATGATGTTGATCCCAGGCCTCTAACAATATAAATTTTGTTGTCACCCAATTCCACTGCATGAGAATATGGTTCCTTTGATAATGTATGAAGTTGCTTACTTTCTACTGTCATGTGTATTTATGCTCCACTAATGCATATCATTCCTTAGAGAACTTGTAAGAGCAGCCAAGAATCCTTGACATTTTACCTTGTTGAACAAGTAGTGGATGACCTTCTTGATCCATATTCCAACAATGTTGATACCAATTCTCATATAGATTATCAAAGAGGGAGAGTCCATGTTCATTCCTTTTGATCCAACAAAGTGATCTTCAACCTTTCTTGACCTTAACTTTGATACCATGTTGAGAAATCAATGCAAGTAGACTAGGGTTTGATTCCACTTTCTTGATAATTACTTGTGAATTATGCTGGATTATTTTACTTCTTTATTAGGTTATATTTCATCAAGAAATTAACAAATTATATGTGTATGAAGATCACAAAAACACAAGACACAAGGTGTAGGCACCATGCCAGGGAAAAACCCCTCTCTAAGGGAGTACCAAGTCAAAATGATATTCCTTCAATAGTTTCCTTTGAGACTCTTCACCCTAGACATAGACCAAACCTTTCCTCCACACCAAGTCAGCCTTTCTAGATCTTTGACCCATTAGCAGCATCAACTTGTCCCAAGAACTTCGACTATGCAGCAACTTATGGAATCAGGAAGCAACAACAACACAAAAAGACTTTGATCTCCCAAACTAGGGGATGAAATGGAGAGAGAGTAGCACCAAAAATTAAATTTTCTTCTTCTTTTTGAATTTGACCCAACTCATACTCCTTTTGGCTTCCTTGAACCACTTCACACTTTTTATGTCTTCAAGAGAGTTATCGAACTAGCTTGAGATGAGATGCTCCAAATGAATTCAAACTCCTTCTCTTTATAGGCTCCAAGTGAGGTCGAATCGGTCCCTTTTAGGCTGACTTGATCTCCTTTAGGCCAACTTGGTGTAGAGGTAACATAAATCATATTTGACTCAATAATAAACATTTTTACATGATTCAAAAGCCTAAGAAGGGTCTCTTTAAATGTACAATGTCTCTGTTAACTCAATATTAATCCTAGGAGTACACAATGGGTACTTTGAATAATATAATGATGACCTAAGCATGAAACCCATGATTTAATAAGTCAGTGTAATAATAATAAAAATGATTTTATTTATTCTTTTGACAAGTACATTACATAATGTCTTAAGTACATTTATGAAGACCGAACCTAGTTACATTCTTCAACATATTGTTCTACATTATTTGTACGTGTAAAGTATTCTTCAACTATGGAAATCAAAAATTATGTTGATTGTATAAGAAGGGAAAGAAGGCCAATGACAAGTGATGCCCAATGCCAACACTTCAACTTAGATGATGAGATGAATTAGGTTCATTATGAAAATGATATAAATACATATGTTGAATAACATAATGAGGTAGAGGTTGATGGTGTTGCTCTTCCATCAATTGCAATCCAAGGTGAAAGTTCAAGAAAAAATACAAATATCAGTAATATATTGGTTGAACAAAAGAGGATATGATGAAGGAAATTGACGATGTTGAATTCAACATATACTAAGTGGGAGAAACTTTGGGAAAATATGGAATTGTATCAACACCATAAAATTATTGACTAAATGGTCACACACATGCAAAGAAGAAATACCTTGCTATAGTGGGAAATGAATAAGAGGAGGAAGAACTAATTGTTTGGTGTAAGGAGATGGTTGAAATGGGATATGAGCATGATTTAATCAATTAAAAGCCAATAGTGCTCAAATCTGTCAGTCAAGGATTAATTCATACAAAGATGGATTTACTAGGAAAACATGGTGGGTAGCAATTATAGCCTAATTTTCCCACCTTGAGTGAGTAAGTGGGACCTATGTCCATTGTTTGATATGTCATCCCCAATGAACACTTTTTCCTATATGATTATCCCTTTTAGGAGGATGGTTTCTCCCATGATATTAACATCATGCATGTGGTTATTGTCATGTAGTGTACAACTCAAAAATAATTGCTTATTTTCCTTATACTGGGAGCGATCATGCTCAAAGCTTCTAAAGTCTATCATTCCCAAGAAGATCAACTCAAACTACTTGTCCATGAGTTGGCTAGGGGTCAATTATTATGGAAGTTTCTTAAATTAAGCCTATAGTTGTCAAGATACATTCTCTCAGAGGATGCAATAAGCCTATATAATATCACCCTATCAAGAGGTGAAGAGTTAGATCTAGTTATATTGAATGAGATTGGGGTTAGTTACACTTAAATTGACATCAAATTATCCATGATATAGGAAGTGGCTAGGCTAAGGGTTAAGGAGAAGAAACAAGGTGTTGAAGGTATAATGTACCTCTTTTATTAATTAATAAAAGCTTATGATCTTACATTAATATGTTTGTGTATTTCTCAGATGTATTTTGATGTAATTATGATTTCTACATGCTAATATTCCCTTTATAGAGGCAAAACATTGTTTATTTGTTGGTGCTTATGTGCATGGGTTTGGATTGAAGCGGCTAGGAGTGGAATATTTGTGTAGAAGCAAAGACTCCAACAAGGTATTCAAGTTCCACAATATTCACCAGTTTGCGAGGAACCATGTATGCATTCTCTATCTCACTAGATTGAATGTTTATGTATGTTCTTTCCTTGAATCTATGAAATTCATACACTTTATTACACACCATCTGAAGGATTTAGGGAAAAATTCATGGAGCAAAAACTCATTGTTTTAGAGACATTTTTTGGTACAAAAAAATTGGAGACTCCACCAAGGATTCTAATTGTAGTGTCTTTGCTTCTCCTCCTTGGTTTAGATATTGGTTTTTTATTTGTTGGTAAGTTCTTTCCTTTTCTTTTTGTTTGCGTGTGAGTCTTTTACATGTCAGATTGGTTCAAATCTCTAGATCTATTTTATTTTTCAATTCACATTGGTTCGTGGTCAATCCATGAAATGGGTTTATAGAGTGATCAAACAGTCTGATTTATACTTGCTCATTACATTTCAGTGACTTGTTTTTTTCTTATTGCAGTCTAGTTGCAATCACCCTTCAAGGGTGTATAAAAAACATATGTAAAATGTAAAAAAACACTATTTTTTCGCAAATTGTTTTATGGGTTTTTTTCTTGTGAACCCTAAGGAGTCTATCATTTAAGTGAAGACCATTACGAACCTATTTTTTGATGGATTTTTTTATGATTATTTTCATACTATAAAAAGGGGAAAAAACAACTATTTTTGGCTAAGGTGCCTATTGCAGGCCTTTTTAAGTGTGATATGGTTTTCCTTTTTTTGTTTGGAGATTAGACCAGTGTTGTATGATTTTGGAAGGGTTATATATACCTTATATCAAATAAGGTAAAAACATAGACATAAATAGCCGAACAGAGCTGGTTGAGCTTCATTTAGCAGAATCTGAGGTTCAAACCTCCTCTACTATTTTAACTATAAGAAAATCAAACCCATGAAGTAGAAAAAAGGGAATGGAAAGATCCAACAGGCGTAGCTACATCAAGCCCAAAATGAAGATGAGTAGGTTGCTCAAAGGATAAGCAATAATTTTAGTAGGGGGGTATGTCAGGATTCTAAATTAGATACAAATTAAGGTCCAACTAAGCTCTCCTGGGAACATTAAATCTTTCCCTATGCACTTAATAACGTATTTTTCCGATTAAATATGTACTTAGGAAGGTTTAGAGATGATTAGCATATCTTGTGTTCCTAATGTGAAATTTTCAATTCTGAAATTATACTATATTTATAGATTTATTTATCCTACTTATTTTCACAATAATTTATTTACAAAACCCTTCTAGTAAATTTCTAAATAAACACTACTACAGTTATCACTAAGTACATATAGAGAAAAGAACAATAAAATGAATGCACAAGAATCAATCACAATGACACAATTATTTTTGGACAATTGTCCCTGTAAAAACCCAATGTGGGAAAACTGGTCAATAGATGAGTATTTACATATTAATCTTTAGCAGTAAATACTTTACAAGGAAAGACTAACATAAAAATTGAGAAAATTCTTCAGAAAAAACCTGAGATAAATTATCTCAAGACCTCTGGATAATTTCTGACACCTGAGGGACTCATTGGTCATCAATGCATCACCCCAACATGTCTCTTTGCACAGAGCTTGCATGAGACTATGTCACTACTGTGCGAGCCCTCCCTGTAGCTCCTATGTGCTACCTCTTTTCCCTTCTTCTTCCATCTTCCCTTGGGCCCTGACACTGCTGATTCCCTCTGATTCCTCTGCCCTGAAACTCTCCCTTTGAAACTGGATTCTATTCCTTCATAATCGAATTCCCTCGGGTTACTGAATGTATGTCCGACTTGTCTTCCAAATGGCCCTCAAGTCTTCTTTTATAATCTTCTCATGTGCAAATCAACTACCCAGATTAGAAGTCTAATCAATGGTTAAGTTTAAATCTTGAATTGATCTTCGTTCTCTAGAAGATTCATACTCTATTTTATTAATACCCATTAAAAATTTAATTTCCCTAACTTAGACTTAGGGTCCTCATTAAAATAATTAATTATTTTAATAAAACATAAACTGAGTGGAATTTCCACAAATGATTTTTGGGTTCTTTAGAATGCTGATGTCCAAGCCTCCCCACAAATTTTGAGACTTAGTTCACTTTCTAATGCTACAAAAATCAAAACCCCCTCTTAGTAAGGAAAGTGTTCTAACAATTTTCCTGCTGCATATTGCTTTGACTTTGAAGCACCCTCTGTGTTGTTGATGCTTGGCTCTTGTTGCCCCTCATCTACTGCACTGCTGCCTTCTATACTGCTACCCATGACACTGCCACTGTCACTGCCTCATCTGTACTGCAACTCCCTTTCAATTATGCATCTGTTCATTTCTGCTACTAAAATGGATTCTTTATCATCCCCATCTTCTCTCTGAAGTAGACAAACTTTGTCTTTCCCAAAGATTTGGTGAGGATGTTTGCCACCTGTTCTTTTGTCAAAGTGTACTACAACTATAAAACTCCCCGCTAGACACAGTATTTGATGAAATGATTCTTGATGTCAATTTTATTCAACTGATCATGAAACAAAGGATTCTCAGAGAGCTTTATGCAATTCTGATTATCACATAGAATGTTGGTCGCTTGCATATTTTCTTTGAGTAGATTCACAAGTAGCTTCCTAAGCCATATGGCTTCACACAAAGCAATTCTTGTTGCCATATATTCTGCCCCACCTGAGATCATATCTACATACTTCTGTTTCCTGGTGCACCAAGAAGTCATTCTTGATCCAGCATTGAAACAATACCCACTGGAAATTTTCTGACCTAATGAACTTCCATCTCAATCTGTGTCGGTGGACCCACCCGGTATGATGTCATTACCTCGGGTGTATCTCAATCCAAGCTCGAACGTTCCCTACAGGTATCTAAGAACATGCTTGGCTGCTACCCAATGTTCCCTCCTTTGTTCCACCATGAACAGACTGAGGGTGTTGACAACATAACAAATTTCAGTCCTAGCGTTAACCAGATACATCAGGGACCCTATGAGTTGTATATACAAGGTAGGATCAACCTCATCATCTTCAGACGTATCAATCTTATTCCAGTTGGTGATAATTGGAGTAGCCATGGGTCTATAGTCCTGCATCTTGAATCTCTTCAAGGTTTTTGTAGCATATATCCCTTGACCAAGGAATATTGCACCCTTCTGCTACCAAACTTCCAACCCCAGAAAATAATGCATCAGCCCTAGGTCCTTCATGTCAAATTCTGCAGCTAGGTTCTCCTTAAAATCCTTGATGAGCCTAGATGATCCTATTATGAATAGATCATATACATATATTAACAATATTAGAGGCTCATTCCATACTTTCAGATAGTAGAGATTCGGATCCGCGTCACTCTTGACGAATCCCATCTTCTACAAGTAACCATAAATTCGACCATACCAAGATCTAGGGGCTTGCTTAAGTCTATACAAGGCTTTCTTAAGCCTACACACATGAGTATTCTGCTCATGCATCTCAAAGCCCTCTGGTTGTTCGATATATACTTCTTATATCACCCCATTCAAGAACACAGTCTTGACATCCATCTGGTGAATCTCCCACCCCATCTGCACAGAAAGGGATATGATCTAATAGAAGTATATCTGGCTACTGGGACAAAGGTATCTTCATGGTATATCCCCTCCTTTTGAGCATACTCCTTAGCCACGAACTTGACTTTATATTTTTCTACAATGCCATCTACAACATATTTGATCTTGTAGATCCATCTCAAACCCACATCTGATCTGTCGTGAGACCTAGGAACCACTTCCCAGACATCATTCTTTATGATGGAGTTATACTCTTCCACCATTGCATCTACCCACACCTGATGCTAAGTTGCCTCTTGAAAACAAGAGGGTTCCGCAACCTGGGCTACCAAGGCTTAATATATGTCAGGTTTCCTGTGCTGCCTCTTATCATTTCTAAGAGCTTCAAAAACTCCTCTGCATCCCTCAGAATTTGTCGTAAATCCCTTCTCGTCCTACCACTGGTCATGGGTGGATCTACCTGCTCCTCCTCCTATGAATATTCTGGAGATGAACCCCTTGGTTTTTCGATATATACTTCTTCTTCTATCACCCCATTCAAGAACATAGTCTTGACATCCATCTGGTGAATCTCCCACCCCATATGCATAGCAAGGGATATCACAGATCTAATAAAAGTATATTTGGCTACTAGGGTGAAGATCTCTTCATAGTCTATCCCCTCCTTCTGAGTATACCCCTTAGCAACAAACCTGGCTTTATATTTTTTGACACTGCCATATGCATCATATTTGATATTGTAGATTCATCTCGAACCCACAACTGATCTGTCCTAAGGCCTAGGAACCACTTCCTAGACATCATTTTTCCTGATGGAGTTGTACTCTTCCACCATTGCATCTACCCACACCTGATGTTGAGTTGCCTCCTGAAAACTAAAGGGTTCCCCAACCTGGGCTAACAAGGTTTGGTATCTATCCGGTTTCCTGCGCTACCTCTTCTCATTTCTAGGAGCCCCGAAAAAATCCTCTGCATCCCTCAGAATTTGTCCTAATTTTCTGCTCATCCTACCACTGGGAGTGGGTGGATCTACCTATTCCTCCTATTGCGATTCTTCTGGAGATGAACCCCCTAGATCCTTGTGCCTTAGAGAGGAACTTGTTCTAGCCTCTGCTGGTTGTAGTGGATGGACCAATGGATCATCTTCAGACTACGTTGCAGAAGACATCTCCCTAGGATTTCTGAAAGCTCTTTCCTCCATGAAATTTACATCACACCGCACAACAATCTTCCTGGTATGAGGAATATATATTTTGTACGCCTTAGCATTCTCGCTATATCCCACGATATATTGTTAGAAAATTATATATTACAGAGAAATGGAACACATAAAATATGCGGAAACACAAACATAGAAATAACATATAAAACAAGAGAGATACATATATATGTGGTTCACCAAACTTGGGCTACGTCCACAAAAACAACCAATTCTTCCATTTTATTATCCAACAAAATGAAGAGACACAACCTATAGCAGATCCATTGTGATATCATCTACTCTCTCACACAGTCCCCCTTTGAATTTCTCGTTCAAAATATACACACGATACACAACCACAATACAATACCCTCATACAATAGAGGGGTTTCCTTATAGGGGAAGAAACCCTAAATTAAAAATAACTTCTACCGTCAGATCATCTGCCTAATGAATGGCCCAGATTGACTTCAAAATTATAATATTTTACAAGGAAATTTTACATATGTTTTTAGCTTCGAGGGCACTGCCCTTGAAACCCCCCGCCATGGGGGGGTTGGGGAGGGGGGGGTGAGCTCCACAATTTCGCCCTTGACCCCCCCAACAACGACCAAATGACGAGCAACGTTTCCTCTGGGTTAAGAACAAGGGTCTAATGCAGCGATACATCTAAATAAAGAAGATAATCAGGCTCCACACCCAACAATCTCCCACTTGGAGACTAATTGTATCAACTCCACTGCTACTTCATTCGCTGGATAATGAATCCACTTTGGACTTGGTTGTTTCTCATCTTCATCATCACACTTGAAGACCAATTGGAACTAAGTATAATCTTAGTTTCACCTTGGTTACAATTTTTGTTAACATATTTGCAAGATTATGGCTAGTGTGTTTCTTTTCCAGCTTCAGCTCTCCATCTTCCAACACTGACTATATTAAATGGTACTTGAGTTGTATGTGTTTATTCCTGGAATGAAATTTTGAGTTCGTTGCAAGATGAATGAAAATTTGACTTTCAATGTATAACCTTCCCATCTCATTCTTCTTACCCAATTCATCCATAAACCTTTGTAACCAAATCATTTCTTTACTAGCCTCTATAGTAGCAACATAATTTGCTTCTGTTGTTGAAAGTGTAACAACACTTTGCATTTTTGAAACACAGTTGGCAGTTGTTCCACCTACAGTAAATACATACCCTGTAGTGCTCCTCTTATTATCTCTATCAACTACCATATCTGCATCAACATATCCTCGTAGAGAAATGTTTGAACCTCAAAATCATAATGCTTGATTTGTGGTACCTCTCAAATATCTGAGAATCCATTTCATTGCCATCCAATGTTCTTTTCCTGGATTGTTCATGTACCTGCTTACAACTCCCATTGCATGTGAAATATCAGGCCTTGTGTAGACCATTGCATACATTAAGATTCCAACCATTGATGCATATGGAACTTTAGACATATAATCCATTTATTCTTGGGTCTTGCTGCACATCTCCTTACTAAGTTTGAAATGGTTAGCCAAAGGTGTACTAACTAGTTTTGCATTCTGCAGATTAAATATTTTCAATACCTTTTGTATGTACTCATTTTGAGACATTGTTAATTTGCGATGTTTACTATCTCTGGTTATTCTCATACCAAGGTTTTTTTTTTGCACCTCCCAAATCCTTCATTGCAAATGAATTTTCCAATTTTCCTTTGAGCACATTTATTTCCTTCATGTTAGACCCTACAATAAGCATGTCATCTGCATACAATAACAATATAATATAGCTGCCATAATTTTTCTTTTTCAGATAAACATAATGATCAGAGTGACATCTAGTATAGCTTTGTGTTGGGTATGTGTTATATTCTTTCCACGATTATATTTTTTTCGGTGGGCGGTGTTATCACCTTAGTAATTTCGTAGGTTGTGGGATTTGGATTTATAGTTAAAGAAACCTAGGGGTAACCACAAACCTACTTTGTAAATTTAGGATTTAGCCTTCCTAAATTTCAGAGAGGGCTATCTCTTTCAGATTTAACTTTGTTTTTGTTTAATATTTTAGGCTAGTTATGATTGGGCACTTGGTTTTTGTTTGAAATGTTTGGTGGGAAATAAGATTACTTGGAGACAAATTAAAGAGGGATCTACTAGTCCATTGGGCTATGGAGTCAATATGTAGTAAGCGAAACTAGAAGGCAAGGCCAAAAGGATGCTAATGTACTCAGGGAAAGGTAGATAACCCTCAGAGATTTGAATAGTTTGTTTTGATGAAATGACTTGCTTTCGAGATAAAGGGCAGTAAAGGATCCTTTGATCCGAAAAAAGAGGAAGGAGGCAGGGGTCAAATAGGACTAGGAGAAATTAAGAATTCCTAAGTCCGAAAATCAGTAGAAAACATTGAAATGATCAAGTAGTTAAGACAGGGAGTTTTTACACTTATCCTGAAAGATTATTCCTAATTAATAATTTGGATTGAACAACATATATGAAATTGAATGAAACTTCAGAAGAGGAAACAATGATAGTAAGAAAGCACTTTAGTCATTAGCTTATCGCATGAATCCTGAGTTATGAATTCCAATTGGCTATTATCCAAACTACTGCTATGAAATCAACACATGAGCCTCCAAAGTACCAGCAAAATGTCTATAATAATCTCAGAAATTTTATTCCACACCAAACACTTCATAAACTGAAGTATTTATACAAATATTTATTAAAAAATATCCTAGAGATATCTAGGAATAACTCTAGGAAAATAAAATATCTTAACACACTAAGAGGGCCAGCTGCTTAACAACTTAAGCAAGCTATCCTCTTATCTAGAAAAAATAGAACTATCTTATCTAATTACAACAGTTTTTTGACTAGGTGTACATGCTTGTGGCACATTTGGAAGATATTTGTTTGAAGATTGCTTAATTGATACTCTTTCACTTTATATCCTTTAACGCTGCTTTTCTTCCTGATACTCGTTTACTCTGTTCATCTGTCACTTTACTGCTAGTAAAATGTAGAATTTACCATAGTAAAAACTAGCTGATTGTTTATGCTCTGATACACTTTGACCCTGTTACTTTGATCTGATTCACTTTTAACTACTATTTTTACCTCTTGACAGCTGTAAAATGAAATTTTCACTGTGGTAAAAAACTGTCCCATCATTTCTCTGTCTTGCTTGAATTTTCCTTTTACTCTTTTACTGCTGTAAAGATTCATATCAAAGTGAAAATCCAAAATCAAATAATATGTTTTTTATTATTTTCTTCTTGACTTCACTTTTTTACCTGTACTTTTTCTGATGTTCTACTCCAATGTTGCTATAACAAATCTATGAACTCCTGCCACTGCTGATCACTTGGTATCTTCATACTTTTCAACTTCCGGTAACTTTCATCAGCATCAGTGTACTTTGAGAAATTTGGTTTGATAATGAAAATATGTTTAATTTCATTCTGTAGAAAAAATAAGTTTTCAGAGTACTCCAAGACAACTTTACCAATTGGGGAACCTTGTGGCAGAGGCTTATTTATTTGTTCTTTGGCATGGGATCTGAACTTCTTGTCATAATCTGTTTGAACCATTAGCTTTTCATTAAAGCCATGAATGTCTGGGAGGCCTACTTGTCTCAATATTGTGTATTTTTCCAAAAAAATTGTTATTGACAAATTCATGGCCTCATACTTTTCCTTCAAATTGTTCATTATATTCCTTTTATTTAGGACCTTTTTTATTTGAATAATTGTTTCAGTCCTATCTTGTATTTTCAATTATTCAAGCTCCTCTCTATTTTTGCTATTCAAAAATGTAATAAGATTTAAAGCTTGAGACGGTTTATTAGCAAGTTCTTCCTTTGTTTTCTGAATTTCCACCTGTGCTGCCTTAAGTAGATCTCTCTGCTCATTTATGATTTGAATTGAAGGCCATTGTATATGTATGCCTTGAATTATGTTTGTCCAAAGATAGTTCTTGATGAAGGACACCTGTTCACTAAGATTTACTTGTTGCTGCAAGGTCTTTAGTTGTTCTTCAAGTCTATTTGCTCTTTTTTCATGTCCTTTAGATGTAATCAATGTATTCCTGTTTGATGATTCAAGAGTTTGAATGGTATTTTTCAAATTGATTATCTCATTATTTTTTAGGGACATATCCTCCATGGATTTTACTATATCTGCTGCTTCACCTACTTGGTGTACCTGTGTGGTGGATAATCCTGTGGCAGAAGTATCTATAGATTGCATTGACACTGCAGTTGCTAGTGGCACTTTTGGGGCTAAATTTTCTGCTAAGATGGAAGGGATAGCTGTGCTAATTATAGGAATAATAGTGGGAATAGATCGCACATAAGCTTCTTTTACTACTTATTTTTCTTTTATAAGGATGTCCATCTGATCTTCCATCTCTTTGACTTGGGCAGTCAGTTTTAGTATTAACTTGGCCATTTCATCTTTTTCAGTTTGTTCTTGGAGGATTTATTTTGCTTGAGGATGTTCGTTTTGAGGAAGTTTTAAATGTTTCCCAAAGTAGTGATATCATCATTCTTTTGCTTTATCAAGGCCTGAGTAACCTGCATGTTTGATGGATCTACTCCTATCTGAAGGACTAGATATTCTAAGGACTTAATCGTTAGTTCTTTTACCTGTAAAGAGGCTTTGTATAGCCTCATCTGGTCCTGCATATTAAAAATGGTGTTTTGCAATTGAGTAGCACTGCTAGTCTTATCCACTATTTTTGAATATAGCATTTCAGATTTATGTCTATGAAATTCAATTTGATCTAGCTCATGGATATTCTTTGAATCAAATTCAAAGTCTATTTTTCTGTAGTCTGAGACTGTCTTTGGATCTGCAACCTTTGGCTGGAGGTAGGACATGATCATTTTATTAGTAGAATAATCAAATGATGTTAAAAATCTGTCCTTGTTACCTAGCTTTTCTTTGAGAAATTGAGAGTAAATTTCTCTTTTTATCTCCTCATTTTTCTCCTTAATTTGTTTGTACCTTTGTTTGATACCTGAATCTTTTTCATCTTCTATTTTGGAGGAAGAGGGAATTTCAATATTGACCTGTTTTTCAATCATTTGACTGTCCTAAGCTTGTGCTGCAACCTGTCCTTTCTGAATTTCTGTTAAAATTTCAGTAACAATTACTGTAGCATCTTCTTTATCTACCTGCTGATCATCTATATCATTTATTTTAATAGCCCTTTCTTTTTCATCAGTGGTAATCTTAGCCCTTTAATTGTAAATCAGTTTGAATTTGTTATCAGAAATAGTTTCAGCTGAATATCCTTCATCATCTCTGGCTCTTTTGTTTGAAACCTCTGATTGTTTGACAAATATTATAGCCTGTGAATTCTCTGTCCTTTTCACTGTTTCTGTATCATCAGTAGGATCTATAAATGTGTTTTGTATCCATTCCATTTGATTTGAAATCCTCTCAATATGTGGTTTTGAGTCATGTATAAAAGGTTGAAGCTTGCATTTTACCCTTATAGCACTGAGGTAACCCTGGGGATCATAATTCCATTTAAAACTCTCTTGAAACTGATACTCTGATAATTGTCTAGATATTTCTTTCTCAACCTCCATATTGTTTACTATGAAAGGGCAAATCTGGCTCTTCAACTTAAACTGAGTCTTTTTCTTTGATGCCATGAAGTTTATAGCATCTGCATTTAGAACTTGTCTCAAATATTCCAATGCAAAAACCCTGATGGTTAAAAATTTAGGTAACTTATATGGGGACAAATTTGTTCCAAATATTCTTAATTATGTGTGTCTCTGATATAAGTACCAGTCTCCTAATTTGCATTGTTTAGATAGCTGTAATATTCTCTTCATTTCTTCACTCACTCTGGGCTGTTCCGACTTGTAAATCAAATTCATGCATGTCTTGATGAATAAGTCTGAAAAATGTTTATAATTGAATTCATTTCCTTCCTTTCTGAGCAAGGATGTCCAAAATATTACTAATAGAGGTTGGCCCTCTATATTCATCTTTTGCAAAGCAATGGGAAAATGCTCAGCTTGTAAAAATAGAAACAAATGGAATAGATAAGATGAATATGTGAAAACTCCTTCATTTGGCAATGTGGTCAACTGATGATGGATGTTATCAGCAATAAAACTGGAAAAATCAAAGGTCATGGCAGGAGGTTGCCTAGGAGACAATGTAGATAGAAAAATAATGATGGATGCATCTGTAAATTCATCACTAAAGTATCCTAGTATAAATGAAAACATAGAAATCACTTGTTTGGAAACTTCAGCAAATTTTGAAGTGGAATAAGGAGGATTAACCTTAGGGATTTCTACGTATGCAGGCATAAAATTCTGAAGGACTAAATTTTTTTTAAGAAAATCCATCCCTAAGTATAATTGAGTCAATGATTCAATACACAAAGGTACTACTTTGGGATCAATTTTTAACTGAAGCATCTCATTTATCGATTCTGCCATAATGGAAAACAAAATCTTGCTATTGGCATTCACAATGGATCTCTGATCAGGAACATAATACTATTGACACACTCTGACAAGGTCTTGGGTTGGATGAGTAATAGGAACTACATCTTTGGGAAAATTGGATTCCCAAATAGGTATGTCATCTTGATTTTTATTCAAAAACTTATCATAACACCAGTTATGAATTTCTAGTAAATTGAATTCCAATACAGGGTCAGCAATCTTGTAATCTAAATAAGTCAAAGGAATTTTTTCTTCAGATGAGATTGGAGGTTGAAGGGGATTCACAGTAGTAGTAGTATTGGTAGTAACTACTGGAGTTGGATTATTGATTTTTGAAGATTCAGGGTTGGAAGGCTTGACTGTCACAATTTTAGCACCTTTGGGACCACCAATTTTGGGTGTATTATGCTTCTTTGTCATTTTTGGGGATAACTAAGCAAGATTATAGTATTTTATATAGTTAATTTGAAACAGAGGGTAATTGAGCAGATCTGGGACAATTTTAAGAATCTGGGAATCTGAGCAAGGGTTTAGGATAGAAAACAAAGGTTTTCTAGAGGTAGAAGACTGAAAAAAGGAATTTTTGACTCTTTGTTTGTTTCTAAACCCTTTTGAACCATGTAATTTGTCTTTCAATGGATTAGAATTGAGAAATTGACTAAAAAACCAAGCTTTAGGAAAATGGTAATTTCTGAGAAAAAATTGCGAGGGTTTGCCCTGTTTTTTCAATGTTTGGGCACACTGGAATTGGCAATTTACTTCTCTGTAGCTTAATTGGTCTAATTTAGTTGTTCAATTTGGGAAATTTGCTAGTTAAATTTAGAAAAATACCTGATTTACAGGTGTTTTGATAGTCGATAGGGTTTCTGGTGGCTTCGGCTTTATGCTGGATCCTTTGCCATAGCAGAAGATTTCAAAGATCCTTCAAATGTGAAAACAGAGTCTAAATTTAGCTTTGGGGGAAGAAATTGGTCAACAGGGGCTTGAAATTCTTTAAGCAATCGGGGCAGAAATTTTTTAACCAGTCGGGGATACAGATTACGCATAAACAATGACTTATCAAAGTTTAACCTTTGAAAATAAGCCATTGTTTTAGCATTAAAGATAGGTCTATTCAAAGGCGGGAGCGGGTTTGGTTTTTCGATTGCGAAAAACCGTTGGTTGTTTTCGCGCTGCATTTGGATGGTAAGTGGTTTTAACCAAAATGAACGCGATTGTATCAGGAAATGACACGTCGCATCGGGCGGTTTGGTAATACAACTTTTATCTCGCGAATTTTATTAAACAATGAACGATCAGTTTCGGCACATGATATTGAACGTGCACTGTTGTATTTGCTTTAATCAAGCGAACGGTCAGGATTAATTTAAAAGTAGCGATGGAAATTTGGGTGGGGTCCAGGGTGAATATATACTATGACACGTTTAATATATAACAAAAATTTTGTGAAATATATGATTATAACCAAAGTTTTAATTATATATGGAAATGTTTATATTCGCGAGGGTAATGGTTTTAATAGACTTATACATATGTATAGTCCAAAAGGGGTTTTATCAGGCAAATCTATATATATATATATATATATATATATAAAGTGAGTTTATATATATGGTAAATGGTGCATGGGGTGGGTTAACTGGGGTTAGGCTATGTAAATCATGGGTTTTATATAGCGGATTTAAATGCACAGGAAGGTGATATTTACAAAGGTATGGGGGTTCTAAAGTTTGGCTCAGATTAAACTTTAGAAAAAGCTCAGGAATTTTTTATTTTATTTTTATTTAAACATATGTAAAACATGTTTAAAGCTTTTATTTGCTTTTTATTTTTATTATATAGTTAATTAAACCAAATAGGATTAATAACTATAGGGGGCGGGATATTTACATAGTGCTAGTTTAGCCAAAGGGGGTTTATTGTGGGCGTTTATTTAAAACATGTGGGATAATAAACTTTGGCTAAAGATTTAAAATAGTGGGTTTTAGGGGATATTTAGTTAAAGGGGAATTATATAAATATGAGAAGGTTATTTTATAGGGAATTAATAAAATAAGTAAGAAATTAATATGATAAAGGGGAAAATGAATACTCAAAATACACAATTATAACTAAGGAAAGTGAAAATTAAAGCAAAGCTTTATTATCATATTTTTATCACTTCAACTTAGGATATAATATATTTTTGAAGGTTTTTATGCTTTATGAGATGTAGGCAGATAATCAAATGGGGATTTATGTATCAGTAAGTAAAAATGGAGTCTTTACTTATGAAATTGCATGGTGATGAATGCACGAATGGTAGATGATGAAAATTTTGGGATTTAGCATAGAAATTTAACACTTTCAACTAGCCAGTCATTGAGCCTTGGGTCCGGTCCCAACAGAAGTTAGAGAAATTCTCTGAGCCTCTTTGACTGAAAGTTTAGAATGTCAAATAGCTATAGGGAGGGGAAATTAGTGATTGTTTCCCGGTGACAAACATTTACAATGATTTTCCCACCGTCTTCTACCTACCCAATCTTTAATCTAACATTTTTTCTTCCATTTGTGCAAGTGCATTTGAGATAGCAACCTTGAACATTTTATTCTTTTGAAAGAAGTAAAAAATATCTAATTCTACCTTATTTCATCCAAGGACCCAGATTAAACTATTGGGTTCCTTTTTACTCTATACCTATCTATTGAATTGTCAGGATTAAACTGTCTGACAACTCTTTATTCTCTATCTAAAACAAGTAAATTGAAACATGACAAGTCAAGATTAAGCAGTTCAACTCATCATGGATTATGGCATTTATTGACACTCTGCCATAATCAACTGCAAAAAGTAAAAAGTAGTGGCATTTAAACTTGCACACTTTCATGTTTTATTCATCTTTTTCCTTTTGGGGTATATCATTTTTTCTAAGTCCTTTGATTTTTCTTTTAGGACTTTTTACCCTCTTTTTGATATATATTTTTATTTTTTCTTTTATTTTTACAAAATATGGGAAAACAACTTGTAGAAGGAAAAGTATGTACATATTTACAAGACTAACATAAATCAATTCCAAATTATGAATCCTATATTTATAGGACCCTAACAGGCGGACCCACCCATGGTTTTGTGCATGGCTTTGGGGACGATGGTTTTCGGCCCTTGGTATTTTGTAGATCCGGTCAAGGGAACTACAATTGTGTTCTAATATAGGGTTAATGGATTGGGGTTTATGTCTGCTTCAGCATGTATATATACGTGTTGTAACACTGAAAGGAATATAATGAAAAATCAAGCTGGTCATTTCGATTTGGGATCAGGTGGAAAATCTCTATGTACATATGTTTTATGTTTTATTCTCTTGCTATTGTTTATTTTCTTTTTTTAAGATTTGTTTGTAGATAATTTATGTATAGGGTTAAAACCTACATTTGGTATCAGAGCTATTTCGGCTTCAAGGGGATGCTTTTGCTGCTGAGGGGTTTTTTGCTCGAGCCTGAGGTAGACCCTGTACAGTGGGAGATCTACGTGATCGATTCTTGCGGTGAAAGAATATGGCGAGCAATGGAAAAATAGAGATTGAGAAATTTAATGGTTAGAGTTTTGAGTTGTGGAAGCTCAATATGGAGGACCTGCTGGTGGATAAAGATCAATGGATTGCAGTAGATCCAGGTACTAAACCAATGACAATGTCAGATGAAGACTGGAAGAAGTTGGATCGGAAGGCGAAGAGAAAAATATGTTTGTGTGTCTTCGATTCAGTATTGTTGAATGTATCTGGGGAAGCTACAATGAAGAATTTGTGGGACAAACTTGGGACTTTATACCAATCTAAGTCTCTGGTGAATAAATTTTTCCTACGGAAAAATATGTATAACCTGAGGATGAAGGATGGAGACTCGGTGACAGTGCATCTGAATGCCTTCAATACTATGGTAAGCTAGCTGTCATCTATTGATATTGAAATCTCAAATGAAGATAAGTGCATCAGTTTTTTGTGTTATCTACCAGATTCGTGGGACATTCTGGTTATTGCAATTGGTAGCAATACAACTACCTTGAATTTTTATGACATTGTCTCAGCCTTGCTGTTGGAGGAAATGAGACGGAGAAATATGGAGGGTCAGAATGGAGATGCCTTATCTGTACAAGGAAGGTCCTAGAATAGAAACAAGAATAAGGTTTCGAGTGGGAGATCTAAATCTAGAGGGAGATATAAATCTCATCGAAAGTTTGTAAAGGTGTGCTAGAAATGCAGAAAGGAAGGGCACTACAAAAAGGACTGCAGATTTAAAGCTCCTGAGAAAGGAAAGGGATCTGATGATGTCCTTCTGTAGAGGCAAAAACCAACTCTGATGAAGGGCGAGATGTGTATTTGGCTTCTTCTTCAAATACACATGTACGTCATGAGTCATGGTTGATTGAATCGGGTGCATCCTTTCACTTCACTCCCCATAGGGAGTGGTTCCTGTGAGTATGAGAAATATGATGGCGGTGATGTCTTCTTAGGGGATGATAGGAAGGCCAGAATCATCAGATGTGGAAAATTCAAGTTGACGCTACAAGGTGGAAGGATTATAACACTTCCTGGTGTTCTGTACATTCCTGCATTGGCTAGAAATATGATTTCTGTAAGCAAGATGGATGATGCAGGTGTAAAAATAGTGTTCAAGAAAGATACCTATAAGATGGTTCGAGGAGCACTGGTATTAATGTGGGGAGTTCGGATTGGAAATTTGTACAAGCTTCAGGGCAACACTATTATTGATTGGTGCAAGAGTTCTGTGGTTCCTGAAAGTGGAGCGGAAATCCTAGCGGTCTCTGGAGAAAAGACCATGCTATGGCATCAAAGGCTAGAACATATTGGAGAGAAGGGCCTTTAGATACTGCATGGAAATGGTATGGTAGAAGGTATGTCTAATTTCTCTCTAGATTTCGATTTCTGTGAACATTGTGTATATGGGAAGTAGAATCGGGTGAGTTTTCCTTTTGGTGCTAAGAGGGAAAACAAAATATTAGAGCTTGTGCACAGTGATGTGTTTGGACCTATGTTGGTTCCATCACTGGGAAATTCTGTGTACTATTTTTCATTCATAAATGAATTCTCAAGGAATACATGGATATATTTCTTGAGGAAGAAATCTGAAGTCTTTGACAGATTTAAAGAACTTAAGGCTCTGGTGGAAAACCATACAGAAAATAAGATAAAGGTGTCAAGGAGAGATAATGGTGGGGAGTTCTGCAAGAAGTAATTTGAAGAGTTCTGTAAGAAGTGTGGTATAGCACAGCAGAAGACTACTCCATACACACCTCAACAAAATGGAGTTGCAGAAATAATGAACATAACATTGATGGAAAAGGCAAGAAGCATGCACAGTGGTACCGGGTTAGGACAAGAATTGTGGGTAGAGGCAGTGGAGACTGCATGTTACCTAGTTAACAGATCACCTTCATGAGTGTTGGAGGATAACACTCCACATGAGGTATGGACTGGTGAGAAACCCTCTCTTTCACATCCGAGGGTATTTGGATGTGATGCATATGAACATGTTATAAAGGAGAAAAGGACCAAGTTGGATAATAAATTTGAAAGGTGCATCTTTATTGGGTATAAGGATGGTTTAAAGGGTTACAAGTTTTGGAACCCAGAAATAAGGAAGGTTGTGTACAACCGAGATGTGGTGTTTGGAGAGGTGAAAGATGTTGTTAAACATGAAGTCCTACCAAAGGAACCTAAGAAGATAGAGTTTGAGCTAAAAGAGGATGAATCAAACTCTACAACAAAAGAAGACTCAGAAGAGGAAGAGCCACAAACTCTAGCTGTGAGAAGATCAATTCAGGAAAGAAGACAGCTAGAAAGGTATAGTCCATCTGCTTTTTGTTCAAATTTTTCTTTAACTATAACTGATGATGGTCCCAGAACCTCCAGGGAGGCAGTAGATTCAGAGGATGGAAAACTCTGGAAGGAGGCCATGGTTGATGAAATAGCATCCTTGCATAAAAATGAGGCATGGGATCTGGTGGAGTTGCCGGCTGGAAGGAAGCTCATTGGGAGAAAATGGGCATTTAAGAAGAAGATGAATGTAGAAGGCAAGGTGGAGAAATACAAATCTCGTTTGGTAGAAAAAGGTTATTCCCAGGTGTCGGGAATTGATTTTGGTGATATGTTTTCTCCTGTTGCCAAAGTCACTTCTATAAGATTAATTTTATCTGTTGCTACTGCATTTGATTTTGAGGTAGAACAGATGGATGTGAAGACAAGATTTCTTCACGGGGATTTGGGAGAGGAGATCTACATGAAACAACATGAAGGATTTATGGTGAAGGGGAAGAAAGAACTAGTATGCAGGTTAAATAAGTCTTTGTATGGGTTAAAACAGTCAGCAAGGATGTGGTATCAGAAATTTGATACCTATATATGGGGACTTGGCTTCACCAGAAGCAAGGAGTATCACTATGTTTATTTTAAATTAATTGGTGACTATGTTATTTATTTGGTCTTGTATGTGGATAATATGTTGTTGATTGGAAATGACAAAGAAATTATCCAAGATTTGAAGACCCAACTGTTCTCCAAATTCGACATGAAGGATCTTGGTGCTGCAAACTATATTTTGGGCATGAAAATTAAGAGAGATTGAGCAATGAGGAAGCTCTGGTTAAACCAGAGGAAGTATGTCGAGACTATATTGCAGAGGTTCAATATGCAGGATAGTAAACCGGTGAATTTTCCTATTCATGTAGGTGTAAAGCTGTCTGCTGAATAGTGTCAAGACACAAGAAGAAGAGGAGGGTATATCCTGTGTTCCATACGCAAGTGTAGTGGGTATCCTGATGTATGCAATGGTCTATACTATACCAGAAATTGCACATGCAGTGGGATTATTGAGCAAGTTTATGTCAAACCCAGGGAAAGAGCATTGGACAGCAGTGAAGCGGGTTTTCAGATTTTTGCATGGCACTAGTGATTATGGCTTGTGCTACCAGGAAAGACTAGGATTGGAAAGAGTGTTGGACATTCATGGTTTTTTTGATGCAGACTGGGTTGGAGATTTGGACCAAAGAAGATCTACAAGTGGGTATGTGTTTAGCCTATTTGGAGGCGTAGTCAGTTGGATGAGTAAAAGACAGTCTGTAGTGGCTCTTTCAACTATAGAGGCAGAATACATGGCAACCACTTATGCAAGCAAGGAAGCAGTTTGGTTTCAGAGATTGTGTTCAACTATGGGGTTGGTGCAGCAAGCTATAAGGATAGACTGTGATAGCCAAAATGAAATTTTCTTGGCTAAGAACCCTGCTTATCATTCAAATACAAAGCACATTGACGTTCAATATCAATTTGTGAGAGATATGGTTGAGGATAAAAGGGTGTTTCTAGTAAAGTGGACACTTCAAAGAATGTTGCAGATGCATTGAAAAATTCTGTGAGCACTCAAAAGTTCTCTTGTTGTAGAGAAACAATGGGTGTTGCAGAGCTGGACTAATTATTAAGTTCTCCTATGCCCCCCTACGGAAAGAAAACAACAAGTGGGACAATGTTGGGTATGTGTTACATTCTTTTCATGATTAGTCTCACGCGCGGACTCGCTCATGGGAAGACCCACCCATGGTTTTTTGCATGGGTTTGCACATGGTTTTGGGGGGTGATGGTTTTTGGCCCCTGGTATTTTGTAGATCCAGTCAAGGGAACTACGGTTATGTTCTTATCCAAGGTTAATGGATTGGGGTTTATGTATGCTTCGACATGTATATATATGTGTTGTAACACTGAAAGGAATATATTGAAAAATCAAGCTAGTCATCCCGATTTGGGATCCAGGGGAAAATCTCTGTGTATATCTGTTTTATGTTTTATGCTCTCACTATTGTTTATTTTCTGTTTTTAAGAGACGTTTGTAGATAATTTCTGTATAGGGTTAAAACCTACACCTTGTTCAAACATAAACCTGTCAAATTTTTGATACCACTGCCTCGGAGCCTGTTTCAAGTAATACAAGCTATTCTTCAACTTGCACACTAATTTTTCCTTCCCTTTGACTTCATATCCTTGTGGTTTCTGCATCAATATCTCTTCCTCCAAATCTCCATGGAGAAAGGTTGTCTTTACATCTAAATATTCAAGATGAAAATCTTCTGTTGCTACAAGACTTAAAATAGTTCTGATTGAAGTCATTTTAACAACAAGAGAAAATATTTCATCAAATTAAATATCTTTCTCATGTGCAAACCCCTTCACCACAAGTCTAGCTTTGTACCTCCTTTTTCCTCCATATTCTTCCTTCAACCTATAAACCAATTTATTCTGCAATTTTTTTTTACCTGCAGGCAACCTGACTAAGTTCCAAGTTTGGTTATGTATTAAGGAGTCCATCTCTTCTTTCATGGATAAATCCCACTTCTTCCTGGTTTTTACCTGCATTGATTCTTCATAACATTATGGTTCACCAGAATTAGTGAACAATACATAATATAATGAAGGAGAGTATCGTTCAAGGGGTCTACTTATCCTGGTAGATCTTCTGACACCACTTTTAGGTGTTTGAGGTGCTTGTTGCTGTTGTGGTGGTTTTTGTTGTTGTAGCTGTTGATTATTATTATTTTCAGGCACCTTTACTTTTTCTTTGATCTCATCAAGAACTTTGTATTATTTGTTTTCTTTTTCCTGTTTCTTTTCCTGCAATTGATCCTTATACAAGACCTTTTCATTGAATATTACATCTCTACTCCTAATGATTTTGTGATTTTCATAGTCATATAAGTGATAACCAAAATCATTAACACCATATCTAATAAAGGTACATTTCTTTGATTTTTCCTCAAGATTTGTTCTATTTTCTTTATTAATATGGACAAAGGCCTCACAACCAAACAACTTTAAAAAAGAGTAGTTTACATTTTTACCTATCCTGCCTCCTCTGGAATACCACCATCCAAGGAACTTGAAGTCCATCTTTTTATTAGATAAACAACAATATCTACAACGTCTGCCCAAAATTTTAAAGGCAATACTGCATGTAATCTCATGCACCTTTCACACTCCATGATTGTCTTGTTCATCCTTTCTGACACACCATTTTCTTGTGGTGTTCTTGGAATTGTCTTCTCTCTAAGAATTCCATGCTTTGAAAATTAACTATCAAAATATTTGCTACAATTTTCACCTCCATTGTCTGATCTGAGACACTTTAAATTATTCCTTGTCTCAATCTTAACCAAAGCTTTCCATTTCTTGAAAGAATACAATACAACAGATTTATTCCGAATACAATAAATCCAAGTTTTTCTAGTTGCATCATCAATAAAGTAACATAATAAAAAGAGCCACCAAGAGAGGATACCTAAGTAGGTCCCCATACATCTATATACAAAAGCTCTAATTTTTCACTCTTCTTTTCTTTCCCAACTCTAAGAAATATGTCTCTTTTTTTTCCATAAACACAATTCTCACAAAAATCCAAATCAATAAGGCTTCAAACTTGGCAACAAATTGCTTGAGTGAAGAATCTTCATCCCCTTCTCACTCATGTGTCTGAGCCTATGATTCCACAATGTTGCCTCTACTCCAGTGGAGTTTAAAGCATTAACACAATTAGAAATACCATTGCATAAATATAATGTACAAACCTTTTCTCCCTTTTCTATTACTAGGGATACTTTAGTGACCTTCCAAGTTTTATCTATTAAAGTTGTCACACAACCTTCACCACCTAATTTCCTTGTTGAAATCAGATTTTTCTTCAGATATAGAACATGTCTTACCTCCTTTAATAACCATTGGTTTCCATTATGTTTTTTTACAATAAATTTACCCATTCCAACGATTTTACAATGTTTATCATCACCCAGACGAACCTGTCCAAAATCTTCTTGAACATAGTCATGAAAATGTTTCCTATCAAGTATGGCATGGAATGAGGTTTTTGAATCTACCACCCAAGCATCAATAAAATTTTATAAAGAAAGAATCAAATCATCTTGTACACATCACCTATCACATTTTCTTCATGATTTTTTTCTTGCTGTGTGTCTCCTTCTTTTCCCTTCCGAGACATGCCGTCTTTCTTCAGGTGTCCTTTCTTCCAACATTTTTAGCACACTATCCTTGATGTGGACTTGGATCTACCTTTCCTTGATTTACTGTGATATCCTGAGCTCTTTCCTCTTTCCATTTTTCTTCCCCTAGTCTCTGCATTGAAATCATTACTCAATGTCTCACTGGAGCTTTTCCGTCGTATTTCCTTGCTAAGGATAGCACCGACAACATCATCAAAATTTAAAGTACTAGTTCCGGAGACAAATTTAATAATGGCCATAGCTAAACCATTCCAAATTTCTAGAAATGATCATAGAGATAAAAGAGCCCTAACTTCATCATCAAAGTTTACCACTACAAAACTTAACTAACTGGTGTAACCATATTAAATTCATTTAAATGGTTAGCAATAGATCCATCTTCTGAAATATTCATATTAATTCAATGTTTCATAAGAAATACCTTATTTGAGGCCGAGGGTTTTTCATATAGTTTCGATAATTCCGTCATTAAACCCGTTGTTGTCATTTCCTTTGAAATGTTGAAGGCTACTGACGTCACTAGGCACTCCATATTGTTCTAAGTGCCTTTCTGTCAAGAATCTCCAATTCTTCGTCTGTCATACCTGAAAACTTCTTTGTTTTTCCGCTCAATGGGAGGTACAAATATTTATAATATATATAATCTTCCATCTGCATCTTCCACAATGGATAGTTTTGGCCGTTAAATTTCTCGACCCTAAACCTACCATTTTCCGCCATTGCTCCCACTCGAACCAAGAACCCTTCTTTCTTGCGATTTTATTAGCAAAACGGACCTTCGGCTCTGATACCAGTTGTTAGAAAATTATATATTATAGATAAATGGAACACATAAAATATTCAGAAACAAAAACACAAAAATAACATATAAAACAAGAGAGACACAGATATATGTGTTTCACCCAACTTAGGCTATGTCCACGGAAACAACCAGTCCTTCCTTTTTATTATCCAGAAAAATGAAGAGACACAACCTACAAAAAATCCATTGTAATATCATCTACTCTCTCACACAACCCCCCTTTGAATTTCTAGCTCAAAATATACACACGATACACAACCGCAATACAATACCCTCATATAACAGAGGGGTTTCCTTCTAGGGAAAAATACCCTAAATTAAACATAACTTATACCATCAGATCATTTTCCTAATGAAAGATCTAGATTGACTATGGAATTACAATATTTTACAAGGAAAATTTACATGTGTTTTTAGCTTCGAGGGCACTGCCCTCGAAACCCCCCACCATGGGGGGGCTGCACAATGTCATCACTGCCCCCCTCTGGACCCCCTAACGACGAAAAAACGATGGGAGTATCCCCCCCCCCCCCCCATTAATAACAAGGATACAATATGGAAATACACCTAAATAAAGAAGAAAATCAGGCTCCACACCCAAAAGATATCCCTTTTCCGCAGTCTTATCCAATTTATTCTTCTTCTCTTCGGCTACTTTACAGTATGCGACACTGGCAAAGATCCCGAAGTGGCTTACTTCTGGCTTCCTGCCAGCGAAGACACTTTCTGGAGTGATCTTACCCAATGTGCTGTGAGGAATCCTATTATAAACATATACATATGTATTACAAGCTTCAACCCACATAAATTTGGGCATGTCTTGATCATACAACATTGTCCTTGCAGCCTCCACAATAATTCTATTCTTCCTTTCTGCGATTCCATTTTTCTCCAGATTATACGAAGTGGTCCACTCTCTTCTGATGCCTTCCCTTACAAAAAACTATGAAAAGTGTTTATCAATGCATTCTCCACCATTTTTTGATTGCATTATCTTTATCCTCTTTCCTGTCAAATTCTCAACTAGAGATTTAAACTCCTTGAATCGATCAAAGAATTCATCCTTGGTATTCAGAAATTATATCCAAGTTTTCTTGGAATGGTCATCAACGAATGTGACGAAATATTCAGCACCAATAAGAGCTCTAGTGGACATTGGTCAGTAGATGTCTTGAGTGTATTAATCCTAGCACACTCTTAGCCCTATTGCTGCTCCTGAGGTACACTACCTTGGCATACTTTCCTAGTACGCACCCTTAGCAAACATCATCTCACTTGGTGCTCAAATATAGAACTCCTTTGACAACATTCTTGAGAATTCTCAAAGCCACATGGTGTAAGTGCCCATTTTTCTTATGCTATGGTTCATTCAAATCCTTCTCATCATCGTTTCCTATCATTTCCATTGGAGAATCAAGCTGCAAATTATATAGTTTATTGTTCCTCACTCCGATTTGTGCCTTCTTCTTCCAACTTGGGTGTTTGACATATACTCTTTTTCCAATGAAGTAAATGTCATAACCCTTGTTTTGAAGCTAAGACACTGAGAGTAAGTTAATCCTCCAACCAGGCACATGCAGCACATTGATGGCCCGAAGCTTATTGCCAGCTTCAGTTTGAAACACTACGATACCTCTTCCCACATGAGTACACTTCTCCTTATTTCCCATGGTGATCTAAAATTTCATCTACTCTTCTCGGTAGCTTGAGAAACATTCTCGTACTCTTGTCATATGTGCAGAAGCTTCACTATCAATATACCAGACTTATGGAGAGGCAGAGCTTGATACGTAAGTGAACTCTCCTTCTAGTCTGGAAGCCAATACAAAGATGTCGTGGTCCTTCTGTTCTTTCATGCTTTTCTCTGGATAACTGCATGAACCCTTCCAAGTTATTGCTACAAAGGCTTTTGGACTTCGTTCCATTGTAGGGTCTTCACTCCTATTACTCAATCTTAGCTATGATACCATGTGAAATTTTCAAATATGAAATTCTACCGCAGTTATAGATTTATTTATCCTACTTATTTTCACAATAAGTTATTTACAAAACCCTTCCTGTAAATTTTGAAATAAACACTACTGCAGTTATCACCAAGTACATATAGAGAAAAGAACATTAAAATGCAAGCACACGAATCAATCACAATGACACAATTATTTTTGGACAATTATGCCCGGAAAAACCCAATGTGGGAAAACTAGTGCAACATATGAGGGTTTGTATATTAATCTTCAGTAGTAAATTATTTACAAGGAAATACTGGCAAAAAATTTGAGAAAATTCTTTAGAAAACACCCGAGATAAATTCTCTCCAGACCTCTGGAGAATTTCCAACACCCGAGGGAATCACTGGCCCTCACTGTGTCACCGTTGCATGTCTCTCTGCGCAAAGCCTGCATGAGATTGCGTCACTACTATTTGAGCCCTTCACGCTGCTCCTCTATGTTGCCTCTCTGCCTTTCTGATTCCTTCTTCCCTTGAGCCTTGACACTTCTGATGCCCTCTGCTTCCTATGCCCTACAACTCTCCCTCTGAAATCGAATTCTATTCCTTCATAATCGACTTCCCTTGGGTTACTGAGTGTATGTTCATCTTGTCTTCCAAATGGCCCTCAAGTCTTCTTTTATAATATTCTCATTGAAAAATAAACAACCCATATTAGAAGTCTAATCAATGGATAATATTAAATCTTGACTTGATCTTCGTTCTTTAGAAGATTCACACTCTGTTTTATTAATACCCATTAATTATTTAATTTCCCTAAGTTTATATTTTGGGTCATAAAAAATAAAATGAGTGGAATTTCCACAAATGATTTCTGGGTTCTTTAGAATTCTGATGTCCAAGCATCCTCACAAATTTTGAGACTTGGATAACTTTCTTATGATACAAAAATCAACACCTAATGCATTTATTATGCAGGATATTGAGAATATTTGATGTTGATCACAAGAAATCCAGTCCAGATAAAAATAAGGAAGTCGCTCCCTATTATAGGATGACCAAAATTTGGCTGATTAGGGAAATTACTACCACTCCCTGTAGTTATGAGGTCACAGGGAACCAAATCTTATTTTATAGGATTTTTGGAGGAAAGTAGTCATCTGTTCTAGGAGGCTACCCTTTAGCTATTTTTGTATTAATAAAAGGCTTCAGTATCCCATTAGGGAGAGAAATTTTGGGAGAATATAGTCAATAATAAAGAAATTAGTTTTTCCTATTGTTTTCAGTTCTGTCATACTTCATGTATCATCACATTGTTTGATTAATGAAAAACACTCTTTTTCTTCCAGAGTAATTTTTCTTTAAGGGACCCATGTCTCCTTGGGTTATGACCCAAATTAGGTGTGCAATCCCATTTTTTTATACTTTCCATTCATTAGTTCAACTATATGTAGTTCTACAATTTCAGTTCTTAATATTGTGTTTTGTAGGTTGATAAAATAGTTTGTTTATAAGTTTTTTTCATGCATCTTGTCTTAGTGAATTTATTCATAGTACTTTTATATAATTTAGTATTCTTTCTCATGCACTAGCCTACTTAGATTGCTATTATTTACTTGTTGTTCACATATTTTTACATTATGTGTAAATAAATTCTTGATTATAGCCTATATTTTCTTATTCCTTGCATGAACCAATCCATTGGAGGTACCTAAGCTTGGAAAAGGTCCATTTGCCCTTATTCAACCTTTCTACACCTTCTTCACCCCTTTAACAACATTTAAAACTCATAAAACTTCTCTCAACTCTTTCTTATAGTAGAACATGTTCATCCTATAATAATACATATATTGCCTTAGAATGCCTCCATATTTGTACCCAAAGCTTGTTTATAATTCCTTAGCATACTAAAATGTCCATTAGATCATAGATATGGAGTTTATCAATTTAGAGACCCCTTAGAAACTTTATCCTAGTAGTTGTAGAAAAACTTTCTTTCTTTCTATAATTAGGGTTTAATATTTGAACTCCTTTTGACTGCAAATTGATTTATATGCACCATAGAATTGGCTTGATTTGTGTCCAACATTCTTGAAATAACTTTATTTTACTTATTATAGTTAGCATAGGTTTATTTCCTATTATTTACTTTCCTGTAGTCAATATATATTTATTTCCTACAAAATAAAGTGGGTTTATTTCTTTTCATTTACCTTTATACAAGTTGAGTACGGTTACCTTATGTCATTTAATTTTCTGCAGATAAGAATATGATTGCTTCTTGTTGTTTCCTTTCTTGCAAGATAGATTAGGTATATTTTTTTGTTCATTGGTTTTTAGAGAAATTCCTTTAGCCTACATGGAAAAAGTGGTCTTTTTACATAGTTTCTCTTCAGTTGCATCATAATAAAAAAGGAAGAATGCATTGCATGCTGCACACATAATGATGACACCTCTTAAGTTTGTACGAACCCTGAGTTGATAATTAAAGTTGAGACCCTCAATATTTTCAACATTTTTGTTTTAATATGAAGGGCCATAATTCAACAACTACACTTCAAATGACCTTTTACCAACCCTTTTGGCCCCTTAGTTATGTCGCTGAGAGATTTTTCTTCTGACTCCTTTTCCTTGTTCTCTCATCCTATGTTTGATGGAGTGATGCATCGACCATGTGGAAGATGGTTATCTCATCACCTTCCATGCTAGGAGTCTCTTCTATCATGTATGCATTACCACAAATGAACATGATAGGCCCACATCTCCTACATTTATAAAAAATCTATCCTCTTCACGAGGCATTCCACTAGTTTCTTCAGTAACTCCAAAAAGTTTTCTAAGTTTGTTTATATCTCTTCCTTCTTCCACCTTTATGTTGGAATGGGGGAAAAATATAGTCAACTAGCAACAGTCGGGGTGTTTCCACCTATATCATCCATTCCTACAATATATTTACATAATATGAGCATCTTCACTTTGGGAAACATGCAGGGGGGATCGTCGTTTGCTTCCAACCAGTTTGGGGGCACTAGTGTTTTTAGAGGAACATCTAAAACTTGGAGTAGTTCTATTTTAGGTAGGATGCATTTTACTGGGGGTTCTTTAGCCTTCAAAGGGGCTATTTTACCTCAGGGCCTTAACCCAACTAATTCCACCATGCCAACGAGTTCATATGCTTATGCCTATGAATTTTCATAGGGAGGTCTTTATTTAATTTTTGGGTGTTGATTTTTCATAAGAGAAATTAATCTTCTAATATGATAATTACTTTCCAATGTTTTTTTAATCAAGTAAAATTATGTCACATATTTCATTAAGAATTTTTACATATAAATATCAATAGTAATGCAATAATGGCAGTAGAATCATAAATAGACAACCATGCACAAAAGACACACAAATTTACCCTGGGAAAACCCAACCTTAGGAAAAACCCAACAACCCTTTCTTAGGAGAAATTGTTCAATTCAGCAAAGTACAATATGATTTTTTAGTTAAACTTGGTCAAATAGATGACATAATCAAAATAGGTCAAACCTGGTCAAACATGTTGAAATTTAGCCTTTCTATCGTTGCTTAGAATTTTGATCAACCTCAGTAAATAAACTAAAATTTGGCCTCCTATAGCTTCCTAAAACCGTAGTCAAAACTGCCCAGAACTCACTAAAAATATTGAGAATTATTTTACTCAAAATTCCTATAATCGTGGTAAAAGAATCAACAGAAAGGTCAGTCAACACTAGTCAAGCACTAGTAAAACTTTTGGTCAAACCTTGGTCTTCTTCTTCTCTCTCTCCTTTGCACATATGATCAAAAGATCATATTGTGTGATGATCTGAATTGTGTCCAAATGAGGGAGATCTAGTTTGTATTTATAGTGATCTAGTGGTGCATAAGGGGCACGTCTCCTTGTGTTGGGTTTCCCTATACTTTTAGGTCATCCTGACCATTTAAATTCGAATATTAAATTTTTAATTTGCATCCTTTTCATGGTCTGACTTGTAGTTGGTGAATACCAACTGCAACTACCCAAAAATCAACATTCCCTCTTAGCTAGAGAGGTATTCACCTTGAATTCTTCATATGTCCTCTTTGTTGAACAATTTCTCTATTCTAATAAAATATTGAATAATCTTGTTATGTTAATGTGTCCATACACTTCATATTATATTCTATAACCACGTGGAAATCATATTGCATCAACATCATGCAAAGGATATAGTTACGACAAGTCAAATATCCTTTGAAAATGGATTTAGTCACTCACTAGCCAAATACCCTTCAGCGATATGGTCAGGTACCCCCTGATAAGAATAAACATAAGACTAGTCATGGGTCACCAACTATCCAAGTCGTCACTTGGAACTAGGTCAGTATCCTTGACCAATGGTGAAACATTGGGCCAATTTACCATTCCTTGATGTCATCACATGATACTTAAATGGTAAAACACTTGCATGATGCTATGGGTTACTCACTCTACCCACTAGCCAAGTAAACCTTGGAAATATGGTGAGAACCTTCTGACCAGGGGAACACTTTGGACCCGATGGTCTCTAGCCAGTCTCCCTAGCCACATTACATGGCTCCTGGTCAATTCCCTTGAACTAGGGATAATATCTGCCCTTGATGCTCTAACATCAACACTCCATCTAATTGAGGGAAGCATTCTCAACCACTCCAAGCTTGTCCCTGAAGTAAAAAAAATTCATTTGGGATAGAGGCTTTGTGAGAATGTCAACAACCTATTCATCTGTAGAAATTTAATGGAGCCTTAGTTATCCCTTCTATACCATGTCTCATTAACTAATCTTAATGTGCTTCAACCTGTCATTATGGTCGTCTCCAACACTTGGTCAAACAATCTTGCAATCAACTTTTGAATTCACACTACTCCACAACTTGCCAAACTAATTACCATATACTCAACCTTTGCAATGTTGAGTGCAACAAATGTTTACTTCTTGTTCATCCAGGATATCATAGTAGAACCCAAACTATAATGACACCTTGATGTGTTCTTCCCGTCTTCTACACTCTCTGTTTAATCTAAATCTAAATATCCTTACAGTTGTACCTCATCATTTGACACATGTATCTCAATCCATATCCAACTATACCATGTTGATACCTCAACAAATGTTGTGCCACATGCCTCATATCAACCATAAAATTATCACTATATCCATCACCACAACTACTTTTCGGTCACCTTGACTGGGTGTTCCCTCTGACACTAAAAAAATCTTATTGTGGGAATTTTAAATTCTCCCTCTACCACTATTGCTTCCTATCATTGAAGCATATCGTGAAAATATTGACCCTTATGTGGGCCCACCTTCTATGCAATGATGGTGATGGTTATGACATTTAAAATTTCAATATTGAAAACATTGACCCCCCCTCTCTTCCACTTCACATCGAGGTGTCCACGTTCCTAGTTCAAAAACACAAATATGTCCCTCTTATCCAATGACCCTTGTATATCATGTAAATCCGATGATGGAAGCTGAGTGATCTCTCCCCCGACCTCATCTCTCTCTCTCTCTCTCACTCCCTTCCCCACCGGAAGGCGGGGGGGGTCCATATCATTTTCTATAAAGCTAAGCCACATTATCACTCATCGTAGTCGTTTATTATCGCTAGTGCCAAGGTTCCATCCCTTGGTCGTAACACCTAACAATATGGCCCCTTAAGGCTTGAGGACCATTCCCAAATATCTCAGCAGATTTTTCCCTATTCCAACCTTCGATAGGGTTTCTTATTGGGGGCCATAATGCCTACGCCTTAACCCCTAACCCTCCCACCAGGTTACATGCTCCGCCATGTGAACTAGGCTATCTTCGAGTTTTGAGCCACCAAATCACAAGACAATGCTTCATTACATTATATTTAGATATATAAAATTGTTCCCATAGTGGCCTCACTGAGGACCTGATCCATATATATTTAAACCTACGTGCACACTCATTTGATTGCATGCACAACACATGGTCAATCCCAAAGCCTAGCACCTTGGTAAATATATACATACATATCTATACATATCAAATGTTATTAATCTTTGGTTTTGGTTATTAAACACTTGACCAAATGTTGGTAGTTCTTCTAGCTAGAGGCACACAACTATTTTAGTCTTATGCATAGTTTAACTCAGAAATTATCCATTCAACCGAAAGCACTCAAGTCAACAGAACATTATTATTCATTATATTACTACAAGGAATTTGTATCCCCAAATGTATAAAGGTATTTAAAATACATAACTAAGCATTCACATCATTAGACTTTCCAATGTAGTCAGATTACTTCTTGGGACACATGCAGGTGCATTGATAGTTATTAATAGTTCCAACACTAATAATAATGGTTATTATCATTTTTATAATATGAATGAAACCAACATACAAGCTATACACAATGAAATGCATATTCAAAACACATGAACATTTCTTCCATTGCATAGGATTAACAACACAACATCGTGAGAGTGAACATCTACCATACCTATTTCCTCACACTGAGAGAAACACGAATAAATAACATTCCATTCATAGGGAGTACTATATTATACATACTCCAAGCATGGTATTAGATTAGTAAATGCAGATATGGTATCCACATGCAACATAATAAAATTCCAGGAATTTAGCTTACAGATGCATGACAAAATTTCATAAGAGCCACAGGGAATTCAAACATTTTAATAAATAATTTCATGCGATAGCATCCTACAACTATGTAATGTTTCTAAGGGATATAAAATAAATTCCACAAGGAAAATATTTAACTTTACAACTTTCAGCTAAATGCATTTGTTTACCATAAGGAATCTGGCCAAACGGAAGGTGGCACCTCAATTTTCCACCTAGCCTTACACTCACTACAACTAGAATTACTTGCAATAGTCACCCCCAAGTTAGATCCACAATTTAAGGGGATTTTCTTCATTAATTTTAGCTAGATTCCATACTCAGCTCAGCGAGGATAGGAAAAAGTTGTATCTTTATGTGGTTTATCATCTTGGAAAACACAACAAAAATTCACAAAACTAGGTGGTTTACCAGTTGTGGAAAGCACTTCTAAGAGTGGTTTATCAGCCCAAAAACAACCACCCTGGGTGGTTTGTCAGCTCTCTCAGAAAGCACTCTTTTGCATGCAATTCCTCATCCCTTAGCAAGAAATTGATTTCAAGCACTCATTCCCAAATCTTCAGGATTTGAACTCCTCCTAGTCATAGTTTTTCTTTTAAGGGAAGTTCTTTCCCTCTTACGTAGGTCTTTCCAACACTCCTCATGTCCTCCACCAAGAAGAAGTCCAACCCCTACATTTATGTGCAATTTCCTTTATATTTTTCTCATGGGTGTCTCTTCATGCTCCTCTTGGAATCTTCATGCTCCTATTGGAATCTTCCTCTAATTTTTCTTGATAACTGCCCATAAATTAAACGATGGAGCAACTAGATTTATGGTCCCACTCTTTAGGCCATTGAATTATAATATCTTTATTTATATTTCAGAGTGTCATTACATTACAAAATTAGGGTGAAGTCCACCAGGGGTGTCACAACTCAGCTAGAGCCCTTATAAAAAAGGGGCATATTAGTGGGCTACAATGAGGTCTCAAAGGCCCACCGAGTCCACATTCCTATATAGAGGAAGATTATTTTAAGTTGGGATGTCGGATTTGAAGAGGGTAGGAATCTTAGGAGGTATCATGAGAAAGAACCAATAAGGGTATAAGATCATGAGAGAGAAGCTCCTAAGGATGAATATGGACCAAGAACACTATCAACAAGGATATAGTATTTAGATCTAGAGGATGAGATAAATATTCCTTCTAATTATACCAACAGGAGGTTGAGATGGACCATAAAAAACTTCAAAGATGTTGAGGAAAATGTGGATACTCCTAGTAGCACCATATGGAAGAGCAGACCCTCAATAATATTTTCTAGTTATTTTTCTTTCTCGAGCAAGGTCAGTGAGTCTTAGCATTCCATTTTTGAGGAGGTTGCAAATGAGGAAGTCTAGAGGGATGCCATGGTGGGGGAGTATAGATACATCATGAGGAATTATGTATGTGAGATAGGGCCAAGATCGAAGGGAAAGACTACGGTCACTTCTCGATGGATCTATAAGATAAAACATGCAACTAATGGAAATGTCGAGAAGTATAATGCGAGGTTCATGGAGAGATCGTTATCCTAGTGGGAGGGAGTTTATTATGAGGAGACATTTGAAACTATGGCCAGATATGAATCCATTAGATATATTATGTCCATTACTTCAAAGTTGAGTTGGAGGATACGTCATATTGATGTGAAGAATGCTTTCCTCAAAGGTGTGATTGAGGATGAGGTGTGTATTGAGCAACCTTAGGGCTTTGAGGTGCATGGGAGAGGGTCACATGTATGTAGGTTGAAGAAGGACATTTATGGGTTGAATTAGGCTCAATGTGCATAGTATGACAATATTGATAAATATATTCTTAGTTTCGGCTTCACCAAGAGTGAGGTGGACTCCAACTTGTACTATGTACTTGTTGAGAAAAATGTGGATACTCCTAGTAGCACCCTATGGAAGAGCAGACCATCGATAATTTTTTCTAGTTATTTTGCATTCTTGAGAAAGGCCAGTGAGTCTAAGCATTCCATTTTTAGAAGTTTTCAAATGAGGAAGTCTAGAGGGATGCCATTTTGGGGGAGTATAGCTCCATCATGAGGAGTTATGTATGTAAGATAGTGACAAGACTGAAGGGAAAGTCTCCGGTCACTTCTCGATGGATCTATAAGATCAAACATGCAAATGATGGAAATGTCGAGAAGTATAATGCGAGTTTCATGGAGAGAGATTTATCCTAGTAGGAGAGAGTGTATTATGAGCATACATTTGAAACTATCGCCAAATATGAATCAATTATAGATATTATGTCCATTACTTCAAAGATGGGTTGGAGGATACATCATATTGATGTGAAGAATGATTTCCTCAAAGGGGTGATTGAGGAGGAGGTGTGTATTGAACAACCTTAGGGATTTGAGGTGCATGGGAGAGGTTCACATGCATGTAGGTTTAAGAAGGAACTTTATGGGTTGAAGTAGGCTCAATATGCATAGTATGACAAGATTGATAAATATCTTCTTAGTTTGGGCTTCACCAAGAGTGAGGTGGACTCCAACTTGTACTATGTACTTATTGAGGTTGAATCACTTATCTTGGTACCTTATGTGGATGATATCTTATTGAAAGGATAAAAGAATCTCATAGGGATGTGCAAGGATGTTCTTGCTTTGAAGTTTTATATGAAGGAAATTGACTTGATGCACTAATTTTTGGGATTGGGGGTGTGGCAACATGCAAGAGAAATTTTCCTTGAGGAGGTTCAAGACGAAGGATTGCATGTCTATCTCTACACTGATTATCACTAACTTGAAGAAGCTAATTGATTTAAAGGCAATTTTGTGGATCCCACACTATACAAGTAAATGATAGGTTCCTTGATGTATTTGGTCAACACTAGTTTGGATATATGTTTTAATGTGAATAAACTAAGCCAGTTCATGGTGGAGTTAGGAAAGGTTCATTGGGTGGAAACGAAGCATGTGCTCAGGTACCTACGAGGAACGATAGACTTTTCACTGAGATATGTCAGAGTTGGAGGACTAGAGTTGCAAGGATACACATATTATTATTTTACATGGAGTGATCTGGATAGAAAATCCATGTTTGGATGTTGCTTCAACTTGCAATTAGCCATAATCCCGTGGAACAAATGGAAGAAAAAATTAGTGGCACTTAGTTCAATAGAGGCAGAGTATGTGAGAGAAAGTATGCTGAGTTATGAGGTAGTATGGCTTTGCAAGATGCAGGACTATTTAATCTTGAGATGGGGCCAATTGTGATTCACTATGATAATCGAATTTTCATTAAGCTCTTTTAAAATCCCATGTTCCATGGTCGATCCAACCACATCGAGATCAAATATCACTTCATCAAAGATAGGGTCCATATAGGTGCTGTGAGATTACAATACATTTCCACATACGAGTAGATGGTAGATATTCTCACTAAGGCTCTAGTGAAAGGTATTTTTTTGAAGTACCTAGATAATTTTGGGGTGATGGAGAATCCATTCCTTACTAGGAGGGAGGGTTGAATCTTATGGTAGCTTTGAAAAGTATTCTTCATAGGATTGGTGTCTTAGCATGTGGAATATGATTTATCACCTCTTTAGGTTCTTACTTGGTGGAGTAAGTGATTTATATATTCTTTCCTAAGTCTAACTTAGGAAAAGTATAATAATTAAAGTCAATTAACTATTGTGGACTATTAAGTCATTTTCTAGGGATTAATAATTTAATTATTTAAGTGACTTAGAAATAATATCAACCATTGATTTCCAAGATCTTCTAGAATAGAGATTAGGGTTAAGGGTTTGGGCTTAATGAAGACTATAAAAGAAGCTTAGAAAAGAGGTGAATACACAATAACATAAGAAATAGAGCCAACTACAACATTTTTGGGAAAGTGATTTTCTGAAGGAGAGAGTGATTTTTTTGGAGCACAAGACTCATTCTAATTAAGGAGAATGAAGAATAATACAAGGATAAAATTGAGTGTTCTAAGAGGTCGATTTGTTGGGAATTGGAGAGGCAAAAATGTTGAAGTGAGAAGGAGGCGCAATTGTCGGGGAGGCCAATTTTCTAGGGCCGAGTTGTGTGTAGAGGTTGAGTGAGTGTTAGGTATAGAGACCAGTTTTCTAGTGAGAAGTGCGCCAATTTTCTTTAGGTTGAAATTCTTCAAAGGTCGATTTTCCTTGGGCTGAATTATTCTAGTGGGTCTGAGTTGCAAGTTACAATCACTGTATTTTTCTTTGTAAATTCTTTGTGGGTTGAAACCCCAATTTTCCAAATTAATAAATAATTGAGATTTGTTGTTCGTGAATTATTTCTATTTCTTTATCTGATTGATCTCTCCTCTTTATTTCCCTTGCATATATTTCTAGAAGTTACAATTGATTTCATTTTTTAGTAATTCAAGATTTATGTTGTTTAATAAAAAAAATGTTGGAAATAAATAAATGTCGTGAGAAAATAAATATGTCTTGTCATTTATTAGAGTCATAAATTTTGACAAATTAAATTCTTATTAAGGTTGCTAATCTCAATATGTTTATTAAATTTAAATCTAATACACTCAATATGTAGCAAAATAATTTCATCTCCAAATAAATAGAATCCAAGTGTTGCACAAGCTCTCTCTGTGACTCCATTAGATATTGCAACAACTCCACCATGTTCTCAATCTCAAGCTCCAAAGAATTGAAGGACCCCAAATACCTTCAATTGTACCAATTTCCTTGACAGTACCATGTTCTAAGATGCTAAGGCCTTGAACACCATTGACTTTAGAAGTAATTCTAATACACCTCATACATTGGTTACAAATGGTCATGACATTGTTTATTGACGTCTTGTTAAGCTATGAACTTATCATATTATTATTATTATTATTATGTAGATATTTTCGTATTGAAGGATTGTCTATGTGAAGAATGTGGTCCACTTTTTGGTCATTAAGTGGTGTTAGATTAGATTTTTATTATTATTATAAAGATATACACACGGAAGGATTGTTTGTGTATGGAAGATGGCCCAATTTTTAGGTCATTAAATGCTTTGATAGACAAGGAGGATATGAAAACAATTGTGAACAAGTGCGTTTGTTGTCTTTCACAAACATGAATTTAAATAAGAAAGAGAGATTGTTGGAAGTATGAGAAGACCATGTGTTTGGATTTAGTTGTCAAAGAGAAGTTGAAGAAATCTAACCTCTTTTATAATAATTTTTTATTCTTATTTGTTATCTATTATAATGCATTAATATAAATCTATCTTAACTTTAGATTTATTAAACATTACCAATGCATCTTCTACATTTCAAGGGTGGATGAATTCCATTTTCAAACTATTCCTTAGGAAAGTTGTGTTTGCATATTTTGATGATATACTAGTCTACAAAAAGTCTTGGAAGGATCATGTTCAACATGTTGACAGGGTGCTCAAACTATTGGAGGAGGAAAAATTATATGCAAAAACCTCAAAATGTTTCTTCGGAGTACATGAGGTGGAATATCTGAGTCATATTGTATCTCATGAGGGTATTAAGGTAGACCCTTGCAAAATTAAATCCATTAAGGAAGGGAAAATCCCCACAACCCTAAAGCATCCACGATGATATCTTGGGTTAACAGGGTATTATCGCAAGTTTGTTAAGAATTATTGGAGGTTAACAACACCTCTAACAACAATATTGAAGAAATATGCATTTTCTTGGACTCTAGATGCAACTAAGGTTTTTGAACATCTTAAATAGGCAATGCGCCAAGCACTGGTCTTAGCTACACTAGACTCCACAAAAACCTTTATTGTGGAATGTGATGCCTTAGGTAATGGAATTGGTTTTGTTTTAATGCAAGAAGGAAAACCCATTGCTTTTGAAAGTCATCCTATCGAAGGAAAGTATTTACAGAAAAATATTTATGAGAAGGAAATGTTGGGAACACTACACACACTAAAGAAATTTCGGCCTTACGTAATGGGAAGACACTTCAAGGTAAAAACATATCATGATAATCTTAAATACTTTTTGGAACAAAGAATATCTTCAGAAGAGAAGAAAAGATGGGTTACAAAGGTGTTGTGTTATGAATTTGAAATCATCTACAAAAAAGGGAAGTTAAATGTTGTTGCAGATGCACTTTCAAGAAAGGACGAGGATGCGAAAGAATTGATTTGTGCCATTTCTATTTTCCAACCAGATTGGATAACCAAAGAAAGGGAGGAGTGGAAGAATGATGAAGAAGTGTGGACACTCATTAAAAATTTGCAACAATATCCCAGTACATCTGATACATTTAGCTGGAAAAATGATTCATTTTGGTACAAAGATCGCTTAAATATTTGTAATAATTACCAACTAAAAAAAAATATTCTTTTGGAATTGCACAACTCTCCTTTAGGAGGACACTCAATATTTTTAAAAACTTACCACAGGGTCAAGAAATATTTTTTTTGGGATGGCCTTAAATCTGATATTCAAAAGTTTGTGGCAGAATGTTTAGTCTGCCAACAAAATAAAGTTGAGACAATTAAGACTAGGTTTGCTACAACCTTTATCCATTGCAAGTCAATGTTGGGTGGAGGTTTCAATGGATTTTATCACAGGTTTACCCAAGTCCGAAGGAAAGAGTGTTATATTGGTGGTAGTTGATAGACTTAATAAGTATGCACACTTTTGTGCATTATCTCATCCATTTAAAGAAATATAGTTGCTACTGCATTTATGGAAACAATTCAAAAGATACATGGAAACCCAAAGATTATTGTAAGTGACAAAGATCCCATTTTCACTAGAAAATTTTTGACGGAATTATTTTCATTTCTGGGTACTCAACTAGCTCATAGCTCATCTTATCATCCTCAATCTGATGGGAAAACTCAAATAATGAAATTTTTTTTGGAAGGATATCTTCGTTGATTTGTATCTGATCAACAAACACAATGGGTCAAGTGGTTACCTCTGGTTGAATGGTGGTATAACACTTCCTTCCACACTGCAGAAAAAATGACCCCATTTATGGCACTTTATGGATATCATCCACTGTCCATCACATTATATTTAAGAGAAAATTATAAGGTTCAAGTAGTGTAATATCACATTGAGAATCAACAAGAAGTTCTCCAACTCTTAAAGGATAACCTAACTTTGGTGCAAAATTGAATGAAACAACAGAAGATCAATATCGCAGCGAAAGAAGTTTTGATGTAGGTAGATGTGTATTTTTACGGATACAACCATACAAACACATGTCACTCAACCAAGATAAGAAGGATAATAAATTATCTCCAAAGTACTATGGTACTTACAAGGTGTCACAAAATATTGGTACTTGGCATACGAATTGGAGCTTTCAGCATCTTCTCGAGTGCACCCATTTTTCCATGTTTCATGCTTAAATAAGGTTATGGGTGAAAAACTCATAGTTCAAACAATATTGCCAGAACTTAACGAGGAAGAAAAAACCATATTGGAACCTGAAGCAGTCATGGAAACAAGAACTCGATGACTACATAATCGATCAAATTTAGAGTATCTCATCAAGTGGAAGAACTTATCCGTTGAAGATTCCACATGGGAGGATGATAATTTTATACATAAGAATATATAACTACTCAAGTGTTGAGGACAACACTTTTTTGAAAGAGAGGGGCATGTTTGGTCCCTATAATACTAGTGGAGCCCCTTATTGTTATTGTTGTGCCCATGTAGTCCCCATAGTGTTATTATTGTGCCCCATAGAAGCCCACTATTGTTATTGTATTTCCCTTACATTATTATTGTTATGTAGGCTTTGATTATATTGGGACCCCTTAGAATCCTATTTATAGAAATTAGGTTTTTTTCATTTGAATCATCCAAATTAATTTATGTAATGTAAAGGAGGTTTCCCCCTCGAAGAGGTTGATTTCTAAGTTGTTCATCTATCTTTTCTTATATTTTGTGAGCTGGTTGCATAATATAAGGAAAAGGAGTTGAATTACGGGATATCGTAGGGAAACCAGGAAAGATAATTAGCTCTAATGTCATGAAAAATCTTCTGAAGAAATAAAAACGAGGCGTAATTGCACAATTATTCTAACTAGAGGTTCAAACTTCAAAATCATCTACTTCTCCAGATATCCAAAAAGTCTCTTAGATGAGCACCATCCCCTAGCTGAGAGGGAATGAAGAATATGAGGAGCGCTCTAAATGTTTATGCAGACGTGCGGTCATATCAATGTCCCACCCTAAATGCATATGGTTAGGGCTTCTTCTTTCGATTTCGATGCAGTTGTGCTATTCCATTCCATTGCACCACAAATATCGCGCCGTATCTTCATTCTTGTCTGGGAGTTGCCGCAATTTTCACTGACTATTTTTCCCCCGTTACCCTACTGTTCTTACCCTAACCACTGCTATGGAGGAGAATCTTATTGATTACACACCGGGTCCGTTGGAAAGGGTGTCGATCTGGACCACTTCCTCGCTACTCATTCCACTAGCCTTAGCTTCGCTGGCGTAGATTTATCTCTCTCCCTCGACAGGTGGACCTTGGGTTTCCACATGGCCACATCTCCCATTTGATGGACCTATGAGTATGGCATACCCCCTTCCTTCGGAATCCCCTCCATCTGCCCTATTTGAGCATATTATTCCTTTCTTCGAGCCCTCTCCGGCGTCTCTACACCCTCTATCCCCAACATCTGCTCTTTTTATCACTTCATGCCTTCAGCCCTCTGCATCCTCCTTGCCATGTGAAGGTATCTCCATCCGTGCTCTCCTTGATACTCTTCTCCCGGGAACCACCTTCCTCTCTTCTGAGGGTATAGTCTCTTATGAGCTATCATGGTTAGCCTCGTGCCAACCCTCGTTGGGGTATTCTATGGGTATTACCTCTACAACATCGCCTGAGAATGAATCTTTGCCATTCGAGGTTCCAAAATCTGAGCCTGAACTCGAACCTCCTTCTCAAGGTTCACACCCTCACGGATCCAGGAAAACCAGGTGTGTCAAAGCCGACAACAGAGGCATCGATCTAACCTTCGATGACAGTCTTAGGATGGGAAAGGTTTTGGATACAATGGATCATGTATTGGTTGGACATGTGCAGGCCGAAAATATAATATGGTGAGGCTTCATCTATGGACTATGGAGATCTAGGGTCTGTTTATTGAGGTTCTTCCCTCTGTTATCATTCTTCCTCGTGGATGGTTTGCACTCAGTTTCCAGCATCTTGAACATCTACAATGGAAAATCTCTCGCTTTTGGCATATTGAACAAGCCTCGGTACTCCTAAAGCAATGGAGTCCACTATTTGATCCAGAACGAGAAAATTTGGGATCTGGTCCCATTTGGGTGCGTCTTAATGGACTGCCACTGCATTTCTGGTCAGAGGATACATTCGTTCACATTGGGAATGCACTTGGCACCTACATGGATTATGAAAAATCTTTCACTACTACTAGAATCATGATGATGACTCGCATCCTGGTTCACTTAGAGACAGGAGAGGGTATGGAAGAATCTATCAACCTCAGATGGAAGAAATTATATAGGGTAAAACCACTAGACCGTGAGGGAGTCCCATTCCGCTGCCACAGATTTCATGCAATGGGTCATATTTATAAATAATGCCCTCTTCTTCTGAAGCGGGATGTGCCATCCAATTCATCTGAACCTGCCACTGAGGTGATCCCTCCTTATCCTCCATCGACGCAGAAGACATCTATGCGCGGTCGGCCTCAACGGACAAAAGATTCAGCTGTTGGTTCTGCCTCCGGCACTCCACGACCTCCATCTCTGCCTCTCACCCAATCCAAGGTAGCTGCAATCAATCACTCATTGGGTATTTCTCTATCTCTTCCCCTTTCACCATCTTTTACTACTGCATCATCCATTATTATCTACTCTCTGTACATCTCCATAGTCGATGCTTTTATTTCCTCTGTTACCTGCCCTCCTCGCTCCACCCCCCCTCCCTTATCTGATACCCCTCTAACCCTCCCGAATCTCTCCATTCCCCCCTCCATCTCGGAGTCATCATCTGATTCTAGGAGTAGCCACTACTATTTTCTCTGGTCCTTATCCAAATTTTCCTCCACTTCTACTGGCGGTCTGGAAATCATCCCATCCACCAGACCCTCGAAATCATATCGTGGATGCCACTCTTTCATATCTAAAGCCATTATCCAGGCTAGACAGGATGTGGTAGATGGGCATCAACAAACACTTGATCGGGTTCTTAGGGCACAAAAAACCCCCCCTGGAATTACTCGATGAAGATCCTGTCCTTCAATTGTCGTGGCATGGCAAGCTCTGCCAAAAAACATGCCTTTAGGAGATTATTTGATTCTATCGTGGTCGATGTGATTTTCCTACAAGAGACTCTGGGAATTGCAGATTTAGTCATTCATGCTCTACAAGGTATTCGACCCGAATGTATTTTTCATGCCATGGATGTTCGCAGCCATTCCAGGGGCATTGCGCTGGGACTCAATCCTAGATCTATTACTCTCCGCAAACTCTAGGGGGGTGAAGGATTTATTGGGGCTAATATAATTTCGACTAATTTTGGAAGTGAACTCCATCTCATGAACATATATGGCCCCTGTATTGACCAGATCAGGTTCTGGGAGCATCTGCTCAGTCTCTCTATCCTTAACTTAGCAAACCTCATTTTAGGAGGAGATTTTAATTTTTTGCTCAGTTAGGCCAAATCTTGGGGACACTACACCCAGATCGACCCCCTATCCAACCCCATTAGGGCTCTCCTTGAAGATCATCGCCTGGTTGATATCCATACCCCTCGACTCCAACCTACTTGGCACAATAAAATAGTTGGATTGGCCTCATTGGCTAGGATATTGGATAGGTTCCTGATTCATGAAGCTATTACGTATCATACCCTGGTTTTCAGGAAATGGGTAGGCTCGGGCGAGCTATCTGATTACTCTCCCATATATTTGGAACTTGCTAGAGTTTCTCACAAGCCCAGAGTCCCATTCAAATTCAATGCGACTTGGCTCATAAATGCATCATAGATTGAAATGATTACTTGCTATTGGTCCACACATACTGGTCCACCCGACCTTGACCCCTCGACATTATTTTCATACTGGTCCACCCGACCTTGACCCCTCGGCATTATTTTCATTCAAAATGAAATAATTCAAGACACTCATTATTGCATGGGCAAAGGAAAAGTGCATCAAGGATCAATAACTTGCATTATTCACTTAGATTCTGAGCGCAATAAGATACTAAAGGATCAAGAAAAGACATGGTGCCTTTGGAGTCGGGCTATATGGTTACAAGTTGGAGATGAGAAAATGAAATTCTTCCATCAATTTGATAATGGAAGAAGGGCTATCAACATGATTTGATAGTTGGAAGATGAAGCTGGGAACTAGGCACAAACCTTTCATCAATTGGAAAATATGGGGGTCACACATTTCAAAAATCTCTATAAGGCTCTCCAGATCGCAACACTTTTGGAGATCATCAAGGTGGCAGGATTATTTCCTATATTTGTGGGGCAAGATGAGGAAGAATCCCTCACTGATCCTGTCTTGATGAAATAACTCTAGGACACCCTCAGATGGTTTCAGAAGGATAAAAGTCCGGGACCCCATGGTTGGCCCCTTGAATTATACCTCTGTCATTTTTTGACACCCTGGTTCAAGATATTCTTAATGTGGTGGAGCATTGTAGACAGACATGCAGTTTATATGATGCTTTCAACTCTAGATTCATAGATCTTATTCCCAAATCTAATTCCCCCCCCACATATGTGGATTACTGCCCCATATCTTTATGTAACTACATATATAATATCATTGCTAAGATCATAGCCAATCGACTCAAGCCAATCCTCTATGCTAATATATCTTTGGAACAGTTTGCATTCCTTCATCACCAACAGATACATGAGGCCATAGGCACGACATAAGAAGCACTACACTCCATTAGGATTAAGCACCTAAAAGGAATCATTCTCAATATTGACCTGGCAAAGGCCTTTGACCACTCCAACTAGATATATTCATATGATCATGACCCACCTAGGTTTCCCCCTTGTTTTTTATCAACTAGATTATGTGCTGCATCACTAATGTATCCTTCAGTGTTATGATCAACGGATCTGCATCATCCTTTTTCCACTCTCAGAGAGGGCTTAGACAGGGTTGTCCTCTCTCACCACTCCTCTTCCTGATTATCATGGAAGCTCTTAGTAGGCTGATCTCCCATGAGCATCATTCCAGTAGACTTATGGGTATTCACATTGTGGGGGGATGTTCACTCACTCATCTCCTCTTTGTACATGATGTCCTTATTTTTCTCAATGGATAGGTGTGGGACATCACAACATTCTATTCCATTTTATCCTCATTCAGCCTTGCTACTGGCATGTCGTGCAATAATCAGAAATCTACTCTGACCATCATTGGATGTTCACATCAAGAGCAGGAACTTGCCTCTCAACGATTTCCTTCCACAATATTGGAATTATCGGATGGACTCAAGTACTTGGGATTCAGATTAAAGCCTCTTTCATATCATAATGCTGATTGGTCATGGCTCATTTGCAAGTTGGAAAAAAATATCTCTATATGGCACCACCGTTGGCTCTCTCAGGCGAGCTGACTGATTCTAATAAATACAATCTTAGCTTCCACTCCCGTATACTAGATGTCATTAGCTTGGATTTCCAAAGGAATTCTCAATAAGATTCATCAGATCTGTCTTAGATTCTTATGGATGGGGATTAAAGATGGTCATACATTTGTATGGATTAAATGAGACAACATTGATTTGCCCAAGAAATGGGGAGGATGGGGCATCAAATCTTTGGATACATTTTCTAAAGCTCTCGCAATGAAGATGGGTTGGCAGATCATTACCACTCATAACCTCTAGACAAAGGTGGTCACCCATAAATACATTAGGCCACTTTTTATCATGGATTGGATTCGTAGGCCCTCCTGGAACACTCGCCACATTTCCATGGTCTGGAAGGCTATCCTCAACTCCTTATCATTTATCATAGATGGAATTTCATGGAATATCAACTCGATAACATCAGCATGTATTGGGTTGGCTCCATGGGCTGGATGCGACGATGCATACCATCTTCCACCCAAGCTCATTGATCATATCTCTAGATCAGGGGTTACCTCTATTGCACAGATTGCAGATCTGACATCCACTACTATATTTTCCCAAGGTTGGATGTATGCTATACAGCTTGGGTTACCTGAGAAATGGCATGAGGATTGGCATAACTACACCATGGCTCTTTCTAAATCACATGTTCGCATTTATCAAGGGGAGGACGAACTGATATGGCAACGTGCGACTCATGGATAATATACACCCAAGGATGGCTATCTATTCATTAATTTCTCAAATTCTCGGCCCTTGAATACCACTTGGTGGTGGAATTTCCTTTGGAAATTAAATGCACCACCCTGATCCATTTTGTTTATGTGGTGTATCCTTCACAACATTGCTCCTACAGGAGATAACCTGTAGAAGTGCTCCATACATGGACCCTCATGGTGTATACTGTGTAAGGCAGATTCTGAATCCATCGATCATTTATTTTTGCACTGCCCTGTTGCTTAGGCTTTCTGGTTGCAGAAATTAGCTGCACTTCATATATCTACTCCTTGGCATGGGACTGATATTTCTTAAGCATGACATTACTTGTGGAATAATGCTTCTTCCCACAAGGCACACAATATTCCCCTTCTTATTAGCTGGAGTCTCTGGATCACCGACAACAATTGCATCTTCCTCAATGCCGCACCCAACTGCCCTGTCGCATCTACCAACATAATATCATTATACCATTGCCTCCCTTAAGATGAGCCACCCGACCCTCCCCACAACCTGATTTCATAAGTCATAAATCGTGAGCCCCCTTGGGCCTACTTTGATGGATCTGCCGAGAATCATGGATGTGACGGAGGTGAAATTTTATACAAAAATGAACAACTCCATTACAGGATCAAAATGGGCTTGGGGCATGTCACAAATAATTTTGCTGAACTCATCTCATTGAGACATCTTCTACAATTTTCCATTGAACATGGCTGTCATCATTTGCAAATATTTGGAGATTCAAAGATTGTTATTAGTTGGTTCAATCAGACATCTGAATGTCACGTGCACACACTGTGACACATTATGGAGGACTCTTGGCTCTTAAAATCATAATTTGATTCTATCATTTGTTGCCATATTTATTGGGAGTGCAACCATCTTTCCAACTTGCTACCCAAGGAGGCCGTGATCCAGCTTAGGGGGACATGGATGATTGATGAACATAATGGACATGATAATTTCAGCTATTATCACCAACCGTACGTATATCTTCATCTAGCAGGGGGAAACTGACCCTATTATCATGGTTTATTTTAGACATATATAACATGTTTATATTTATATGTATTTATCATCATTTATCAACAAAAAAATTTTATACTATATTATCATGATCACCCTAATAGGGGAAAATTCTGGAATTTTATTTTGTATGTGAATAAGTCACAATTTTAATGATTATGCCACTGGAATCTACAACATGTAATTTTCTTAATATAATGAAAATTACGATTTTTGAACAGGGAAAAAAATCCAAAAAGTCTTGGACAATCATTCCAAGGTGTTTGGGACTCCCAAATGCCTCCCACCTATTCGTGATCATGATCATGCTATTCATTTGATTCCAAAAAGTGTTCCTCCAAACAACATGCCTTACAAATATCCACAGGGGCTTCACTGGGGGGGAAATACCATACCACGTGGGTTCATATTGGGGGTTATATATTGAGGAAAAAATGACAATATATTGGGGGATATATAGGGGGTAAGGGGTTTTTATATTTGCAGGTATACAAAATGGATCTCAAAGTTAATGAAAAAATATAAAGGGGTATAAAAAATGTTAAGGAAAAAATGGATACCTACAATATGTAGTGGAACTAGGGTTTTTTTGAATTACGAAGGTGTATTGGGTTCACATTGGTAGGGGGTTAAATAATGTGATTTTTAGGAGTATTTTCCAATATGTTGTCAAATTAAAGGTATTGTTTAATATGCCACAAACACACATAATAGGTTAGAGGTTCATTAACTGAAGTCCCTATGCAAATATCCTTATACCCAAAAGAGTGAGATTGAACGTATGGTTGCAAAAATGCTAGAGGCTGGTATAATTCAACCTAGTCAAAGTTCTTTCTCTGCTCCAGTAGTATTGGTGCATAAGAAGGATGGATCATGGTGTATGTGTCTAGATTATAGGGAGCTCAACAAGCTCACTATTAAAGATAAATTTCCCATCCCTGTCATTGATGAATTGTTGGATGAATTACAGGGAGAAATTTACTTCACCAAGCTGGATATTTGTTTAAGATATCATCAAATTATAATGGAGACTGAAGACCTTCTGAAAACAACATTTAGAACTCATGAGGATCATTATGAATTTTTGGTCATGCCTTTTTTCCTTACTAATGCACCTTCCAACTTTAAAGGCTTGATGAATTCCATTTTCAAACCCACCCTTAGAATATTTGTGTTATTATTTTTTGATGATATACTAATCTACAAAAAGTCCTGGAACGGTCATGTTCAACATGTTGATAGGGTGCTCAAACTATTGGAGGAGAAAAAACTATATGAAAAAACCTCCAAATGTTTCTTTGGAGTACATGATGTGGAATATTTGGGTCATATTGTATCTCATGAGGGTGTTAAGGTAGACCCTAGCAAAATTAAAGTCATTAAAGAATGGAAAATCCCCACAACCATAAAGCATATTCGAGGATTTCTCCGGTTGACAGGGTATTGTCGCAAGTTTTTTAGGAATTATGGGAGAATATCATAACCTCTAACATCATTACTGAAGAAAGATGCATTTTATTGAACTCCAGAAGCAACTAAGGCCTTTGAACATTTTAAAGAGGCAATGTGCCAAGCACCAGTCTTAACTATGCTAAACTTCACAAAAACATTTTTTGTGGAATGTGATGCCTCAAGAAATGGAATTGGTGTGGTTTTAATGCAAGAAGGAAGACTCAATGCCTTTAAAAGTAATTACACAATCCTATTTATGAAAAGGAAATGTTGCTAATACTACATGCACTAAAATAATGGTGACCTTACCTAATGGGAAGACACTTCAAGGTGAAAACATATCATGATAGTATTAAATACTTTTTGGAACAAATATTATCTTCAGAAGAGCAACAAAAATGGGTCACAAAGATGTTGGGTTATGAATTTGAAATCATCTACAAAAAATGGAAGCAAAATGTCGTTACAGATGCACTCTCAAGAAAGGATGAGGATGTGGAAGCATTTCTTTGTGTGATTTCTATTATCCAACCTGAGTGGATAATAGAAATCCCTAACTGAAGCAAGGGATGAATGGAAGAATGATGAAGAGGTGTGGACACTCATTCAAAATTTGCAGCAAGATCCCAGTACATCTGATACATTTAGTTGGAAAAATGATTTAAAGTACAAATATCGCTTATATATTTGCAAGAATTCCCAACTCAAACAAAATATTCTTTTGGAATTGCACACATATCCCTTAGGAAGGCACTCGGTATTTTAAAAAAAATTACCATAGGGTCAAGAAGGATTTCTTTTGGAATGGCCATGAATTTGATATTCAAAATTTTGTGGCGGAATCTTTGGTTTTCCAGCAAAATAAATTTGAGACAATTAAGACCCTATGTCTGTTACAACCTTTATCCATTCCAAGTCAACGTTGGGAGGAGGTTTCAATGGATTTTATCATAGGTTTACCCAAGTCTGAAGGAAAGAGTGTCATTGTGGTGGTAGTTGATATACTTACCAAGTATGCATACTTTTGTGCATTATCTCATCCATTTAAAGCCAATATAGTTGCTACTACATTTATGGAAACATTTAAAAAGTTACTTGGAAACCCAAAGATTATTGTAAGCAACAAAGATCCCATTTTCACTAGAAATTTTTGGACCGAATTATTTTCTTTTCTGGGTACTCAATTAGCTCATAGCTCATCTTATCATCCTCAATCTAATGGGAAAACTAAGATAGTGAAAAAATGTTTGGAATGATATATTCGTTGCTTTTCATCTGATAAACAAACACAATGGTTTAAGTGGTTACCTCTGGCTGAATGGTGGTATAACACTTCCTTCCATACTGTAGCAAAAATGAACCATTTATGGCACTTTATGGATATCATCCACTGTACATCATATCATATTTAAGATAAAATTGTAAGGTTCAAGCAGTGGAAGATCACATCAAGCATCAACAAAAATTTCTCCAGCTCTTAAAGGATAACCTCACTTTGGTGCAGAACCAAATGAAACAACAGGAAAATAAACATCGCAATGAAGGAAGTTTTGATGTAGGTGACTGTGTATTTGTATGACTACAAATATACAAACATATGTCCCTCAAGCAAGCTAAGAAGGATAATAAATCATCACCAAATTATTATGGTCCTTACAAGGTGTTGCAAAATATTGGTACTATGGCATACATATTGGATTTTCCTGCATCTTCCAGAGTGCACCCAGTTTTCCATGTTTCATGCTTAAATAATTTTATAGGTGAAAAGCTCCCAGTTCAAACAATATTTCCAGAACTTGATGAGGAAGGAAAAATCATATTGGAACCTGAAGCAGTCACGGAAACAAGAACTTGACAGCTACGAAATCGATCAATTTCAGAGTATCTCATCAAGCAGAAGAACTTACCCATTGAAGATTCCATATACGAGGATGAGAATTTTATACAAAAGAATTCAGAACTACTCAAGCGTTGAGGACAATAATTTTTTGAAGGAGATGGACATGTTAGGTCCCTATAATCCTAATGTATCCTCTTATTTTTATTGTTAGTGTAGTCCCCTTATTGTTATTGTTGTGCCCATGTAGTCCACATATTGTTATTATTTTTCCCCATAGAAGCCCATTATTGTTATTGTTGTGTCCTTACATTATTATTGTTATGTCGGATTTTATTATATTGTGACACCCTAGACTCCTATATATAGAAAGTAGGTTTTGTCATTTGAATCATCCAAGAATTTTTCATTTATGCAATGTAAAGGAGGCTTCCCCCTCGAAGTGGATAATTTTTAAGTCATTGATCTACCTTTGCTTCTATTTTGTGAGCTGGTTGCATTACATTTGGGGTGATGGAGAATCCCTTCCTCAATAGGAGGGAGTGTTGAAGCTCATGGTTGTTTTGAAAGGTATTCTGCATAAGATTCATGTCTTAGCACGTAGAAGATGATTTATATGCTCTTTAGGTTCTTACTTGGTTGAGTAAGTGATTTATATCTTCTTTCCTAAATCCAACTTAGGAAAAGTATAATAATTAAATTCAATTAATTATTTTGGACTATTAAGTCATTTTCTAAGGATAAATAATTTAATTATTGAAGTGACTTAGAAATAATATCAACCATTGATTTCCAAGAACTTCTAGAATGGAGATTAGGGTTAGGGATTTGAGCTTAATGAAGATTATAAAATAATCCTAGCAAAGAGGTGACGATACACGAAGGAGAGTGATTTTTTTGGAAAGTGCTTTTTCTCAAGAAGGAGAGAGGGAATTTTTTGGAGCGTGAGGCTCATTCTTGCTGAGGAGAAGGAAGAAGAATACAAGGATAAGTTTAGGTGTTCTAAGAGGTCGATTTGTTGGGAATTAGAGAGGCCAATTTGGTGAAGTGAGAAGGAGGCACAATTTTTGCGGAGGCAAATTTGCTAAGGATGATTTGTGAGTGTGCAGAGGCTATGTGAGAGCTATGTGTAGAGGTCAATTTTCTAGTGAGAAGTGGGCCAATTTTCATTAGGCTAAAATTATTCAAAGGTCGATTTTCCATATTAATAAATGATTGAGAATCATTGTGGGTGAATTATTTCTATTGCAATGTATGATTGATCTCTCCTCTTTTATTTCCCCTACATATAGTTCTAGATGCTAAAATACCAATGATTTTATTTTTCAATAATTCAAGATTTATTTTGTTAATTAAATAGATTGTTGAAAAAAATAAATGTCCTGAGAAAATAAATTTGTGTTGGTATTAGGAAATTTAATAATAGTAAGTATTTGTCTTAGACTTTCATATTTTCTTGTCATTTATTAGAGTCACAAATTCTAACAAATTAAATTCTTATTAATGTTGATAATCTCAATATATTTATTAATTTTAACTCCAAGACACTCAATATATAGCAACACAATTTCATGTCCAAATAAACAACATCCCTGTGTTGCATAAGCATTAAAATTTCTTATCAAAGTTGATAATCTCAATATAGTTACTAATTTTAACTCTAAGATACTGAATATGTAGCACCACAATTTCATTTCCAAATAAATAACATACACGTGTTGCATAAGCTCTCCCTCCAACTCCATTAGAGATTGTAACAACTCCACCACGTTCTCAAGCTCTCCCTGTGACTCCATTAGAGATTGCAACGACTCCACCATGTTCTCAAGCTCAAGCTCCAAAGAATTGAAGCACCCAGCTACCTTCAATTGTACCAATTTCCTTGACACTACCATGTTCTAAGGTGCTAATGCCTTGAACACCATTAACTTTAGAAGTAAATCTAACACATGTCATACATTGATTATAAATGGTCGTGATATTGTTGATTGACATCTTGCTAAGCTATGACCTTACCATATTATTATTATTATGTATATATTTTTGTATAGAAGGATTGTCTACGTGAATAATGTGGTCCGCTTTTTTGGTCATTAAGTGGTGTTAGATTAGATTTTTTTTATTATTATAAATATATACACATGGAAGGATTGTTTGTGTATGGAAGATGCCCAATTTTTAGGTCATTAAAATGCTTTGACAGGCAAGGAGGATATGAAAACAATTGTGAACAAGTGCATTTGTTGTCTTTAATAAACATGGATTTAAATAATAAAGAGAGATTGTTGGAATGATGAAAAGACCATGTGTTTGGATTTAGGTGTCAAAAAGAAATTGAAGAAATCTAACCTCTTTTATAATATTTTTATTCTTATTTGTTATGTATTCTAATAAATTAATATAAATCTATCTTAACTTTAAATTTATTAAACATTAAAATGCATCTAACTAAATTAGATACAAATCTGTAAATATTTAAATATATCTTGATGTGCATATATATATAAAATGCATCTCACAATTGATAGTGTAGACTGATAAAACAAAACTTAAAAAGAAAGAAAAAAAGTGCATCATAGATTCTCTAGTCAATAATACTTTTTTGGTTAAAATTATTTAATTTTAATAAAAATATAGACATTATGTGATAAGTTGCATCTCATTTTTCTTAATAATCACTATTTTGATGATAAACCTTTCATTTTCTTTGCTATGTTGCGTGCTTTGTTTTTTTGGTTATTTAATTATTTTTTTTAAATATGTGTTTTGTTTTTTTGTTATTTAATTAATTTTTTTAAATATACATTTTAATAAATGCTCGTTTTTTTTTCTAAATTTCAATATTTAAAATGCATTTTGGAATGAATAAATAAATTTCACCTCAATTTTTTTAAACAAAAATCAAATTTTAAATATTACAGGATTCGATTTATAATTTAAAATTCTCTACCAAATATTAAACAAAATTAAAAGATAAAAAACAAAATATTATAATAATAAATTTATTATACTTTTGAAATAAATATACCAAAATATTATAATAATAAATTTATAATACTTTTTGAAATATATATTTAAATACAAATAAATATTAAACCAAATTCTTTATATTGCACCATTCAAATTCAAATTTATAATTATGATAAATCTCCAAATAACATAACCTAAACATTGTAATAATAAATTCATTATACTTTTGATATGCATATTTGAATAGCAACAAGCATGAACCATATCCCTGTTGACTCATCCCATCCATTGTTAGGTGTTTAACGTTTTATAAAAGAATTATTCAGTGTTTCCATGAATATGAATCTGAAACAAATGCAATATTAAATATTGCTAATAGATGTGTAAAATATGTATAAAATTAAGGTGGATTGGTTTTTGTAAAAAATAGATGTTATTTATGTGGAAAACATTTCTACACAAAATACTAGTTGTTGAAGCTTTAAATCCATAAGACATTTTTATCCAGATTAATAGTTTAAACGGATTATGTTTTTGGAATTATTTCAAATAAAATTAAATGGAAATATTTGGAAATTTGAGTTACTGTTATCTATTTTCAGGCTTAATTACAACTATCAATCTCTTACAGCTATCTATTTTCAGGATTTAAGGTGTATTGTTGGCAAAAATTTTAAGGTATAGTATTTAATAAAAATTTTAAATATTTATTATTATTTTTTTCAAATATTTATTATTTAAATTTAAATTAATTGATTAAAATTTTATAAAGAATAAAATAAAAATATATTTTAAATAGATTAACAAAATTTGTTGTCGGCTCTTCTTATTATCACAATCATTCACTATTTATACTTTGATTTTTTGCGACTTTTTTTCATTCTTCATTCATTTCTCGTTCTAAAGATGGATCTCTGTTGGGATTCGAAACGTCGACCATTGTTTTATGATACTGTGGATAATTTGGATTCTGCAATTATATTATTATTGTTATGTTGGATTTGATTATATTGTGACCCTTTAGACTCTTATATATAGAAAGTAGGTTTTGTCATTTGAATCATCCAAGAATTGTTCATTTATGTAATGTAAAGGAGGTTTTCCCCTCAAAGTGGATAATTTTTAAGTCGTTGATCTATCTTTGCTTCTATTTTATAAGCTGGTTGCATTACATTTGGGGTGATGGAGAATCTCTTCACGTCGACCATTGTTTTATGATACTGTGGATAATTTGGATTCTGCAATTACATTATTATTGTTATGTTGGATTTGATTATATTGTGACCCTTTAGACTCTTATATATAGAAAGTAGGTTTTGTCATTTGAATCATCCAAGAATTGTTCATTTATGTAATGTAAAGGAGGTTTCCCCCTCAAAGTGGATAATTTTTAAGTCGTTGATGTATCTTTGCTTCTATTTTATAAGCTGGTTGCATTACATTTGGGGTGATGGAGAATCTCTTCCTCACTAGGAAATCTTGAAAATGCCCAATTTTTAGGTCATTAAAATGCTTTGATAGACGAGGAGGATATGAAAACAATTATGAGCAAGTGCATTGTTGTCTTTCATAAACATGGATTTAAATAAGAAAGAGAGATTGTTGGAATGATGAGAAGACCATGTATTTGGATTTAATTGTCAAAAAGAAATTGAAGAAATCTAACCTCTTTTATAATATTTTTATTTTTATTTGTTATGTATTCTAATAAATTAATATAAATATATCTTAACCTTAAATTTATTAAACATTAAAATACATCTAACTAAATGAGATACAAATCTGTAAATATTTAAAAATATCGTGCATATATATAAAAAATGCATCTCACAATTGTAGATTGATAAAACAAAACTTAAAAAGAAAGAAAACAAAGTGCATTATAGATTTTTTAGTCAATAATACTTTTGTTAAAATTATCTAAATTAATAAAAATATAGACATTATATGATAACTTGCATCTCATTTTTCTTAATAATCACTATTTTGATGAGAAACTTTCATTTTCTTTGGTTTGTGGTGTATTTTGTATTTTTGGTTATTTAATTAATTTTTTTAAATATATGTTTTGTTTTTTGTTATTTAATTAATTTTTTTAATTTTTTTTTCTTTCTTTTTAAATTTCAACATTTAAAATGCATTTTAGAACAAACAAATCAATTTCACCTTAATTTTTTAAACAAAAATCAAATTTTAAATATTACACAATTCAATTTGGAGTTTAAAATTCTTTACCAGATATTTAACAAAATTAAAAGATAAAATACAAAATATTATAATAATAAATTTATTATACTTTTGAAATAAATATACCAAAATATTATAATAATAAATTTATAATATTTTTAAAATATATATTTAAATACAAATAAATATTAAACCAAATTCTTTATATTACACCATTCAAATTCAAATTTATAATTATAATAAATCTCCAAATAACGTAACCTAAATATTGTAATAATAAATTCATTATACTTTTGATATGCATATTTGAATAGCAACAAGCATGAACCGTATTCCTGTTGACTCATCCCATCCATTGTTAGGTGTTTAACGTTTTCCAGGAATATGAATCTGAAACAAATGCAATATTAAATATTGCTAATAGATGTATAAAATTAGCTGTGGATTTGTTAGAAAAGTTTATTTTATCAACAATGAATGCTATTTGTTTGGAAAATATCTCTACACAAAATACAATAGCAGAAGTTTTAAATCCATAGATTAATATATTTTTTGAAAAGATATTTTTATCCGGATTAATAGTTTAAATTAGTTATGTTCTTAGAATTATTTCAAATAAAATTAAATGAAAATATTTGGAAATTTTAGTTACAGTTATCTATTTTCAGGCTTAATTATAACTATTAATCTCTTAATTACAACTATCTATTTTCAGGATTTAAGCTGTATTGTTGGCAAAACAAAATTAATTACAGTTTCAGGATTTAAGGTATATTGTTTGCAATTTTTTTTTAATTATAGCTATCAATCTTCAAGATTTTGAGTATATAGTAAACAAATTTTTAATAACAGCTATCAATCTTCAAGATTTTAAGTACATAGCTATTAAATTTTTAATTAAAGCTATCAATCTTCAAGATTTTAAGTATTAGTCAAACAAATTTTTAATTACAATTATCAATCTTCAAGATTTTGTCTTCAAACAAATTTTTAATTACAATTATCAATCTTCAAGATTTTGTCTTCAGTACAGTGTGAATTTTTTTTAATTACAATTATCAATCTTCAAGATTTTGAGTTCGCCACAACTTAATTACTTGTTGATTCCCCCTTCATTACGTGTTGATTCTCCCTGCTATATCTCCTAGCGCTTGGGGGATGGTTCCTAACGGTCCCTTCCTTAACCGCTTCACTTGTTCATGTGCAATAGAGAGGTGGTGCGGTACTGTTGTGAGAAGATTTGTCTGAATATCGTCCAACTGTTCTTGTACAAGACCCAGGCAGAGCCTTGCCATATTTTGCTCTATGGACTGCTGCTCATGAAGGATGGAGGCCGCTGCTAACATTCCATAGAGTGCAATATACCTGTGGCGTGGAGGCAACATGTTAATCACATTGCTAATTTCCATGCCATCAAACACATCGAAAAGATTGCCAATTTTTTGGGATTGTTCAGCAAAAATACACTCTGTGGTGCAATCCCTCCTCATCATTCTACAAGCAGGACACCGCGCTGGCCGAGAGGAGGTTGCCATTGCTAACAGTAATGTTGCCCTTAGATGTGAATCCTTCATCCTTTTTCTACTTGCCTGGTCTTTGACACTTACTCTTCCGCTCCCACGTCCCTGTCTCTGATGCTTCCCCTTCCTGTTAAGTTGATGGAGATTGGGGATAGGAACTAATCTTATTTTTCATTCAATAAATTGGTAAATGCGGTTAAAGCAATATGGTGGTTTGGTGAGAGGCCCTTTGCATTATGGTGAATGAGGTTGATTTTGTACTTATGCTCACTGCCCATATATAAGAACTGAGAGGAATTCCGGTGGGTTCATTGATGTTCCTCTACAAAGGAAGGCAATTTAAGATGGCATTTGCAATGATATTCAAAGATTATGACATTAAGAAGGATGTTTTTATTTATTATTTATTTTTGGTTAATTTTTTGAATGGCGGAACTAGGACAAACATTTTCGACATCAAAGCTTGTGTCTTTTAAGGATGTCCTTAAGACCGGCCTTAGCCTTCATCAAGCCTTCATCAACGTCAGATAGCTCCTAAGTCATTCCAATTGGACAAAGTAATCGCTGTACCCTCTTGGAAATTTCACACCCATATCTCGAAGACTTCCTTCAACTCTATGCTAGAGTATCTTGGAAATTTCACACCCAAATCTGGAAGACTTCCTTCAACTCTATGCTAAATTCAGGCCTCATCTGCCACTTTAATGGCTTATGGCCTTGTTCAGTGGATTCATTTGCCCTCCACCAAGAAGTGCAAGTCATCTTCTACTCAAAAGTTTTTTTAATAGAATTTTTCACTGAATTGTAAGATCCCTATCTGGTGGGCCTTGGTTCTGGGGTAAAGCCAACCTAATTATAACCCCCTAGTTTCCGGATTTTGACCCCTCTATAACAATTATTACTAAGCTTCCAACATGGGTTTTGTTTTCGAATTTTCCTACCCACCTATGGCACTACTCAGTTTTTCAAGGTATTGGAAACTCCTTGGGTTGTTTTCTTGTCACTGATCCTTCTCGAGGATATGGAAAAATATGTGTGGAGGATAGCTTGGCATGTACACGATTGATATTAGCAAAGGGTTGTTAGTTCAAATAAATTTAAAAACCAGAGATTATCATTGGACTCAATCTTTAGATTATGAGAATACTATGTTTCGGTGTCGAGTTTGTAGAGATCCTTCTCGAGGATAGCTTGGCATGTACACTTACGGCAAAATATGTGTGGAGGATAGCTTGGCATGTACATGTACGGAAAAATATGTGTGGAAATTTATATTAGCAAAGGGTTGTTAGTTCAAATAAATTTAAAAAACAGAGATTATCATTGGACTCAATCTTTAGATTATGAGAATACTATGTTTCGGTGTCGAGTTTGTAGAGATCCTTCTCGAGGATAGCTTGGCATGTACACGTACAACAAAATATGTGTGGAAATTGATATTAGCAAAGGGTTGTGACTCAATCTTTGGATTATGAGAATACTATGTTTCGGTGTCTAGTTTTTCTACAAACAGACCATTTACAAAATTCCTGCCCTCACTAAAATCCCAACAATAATCATCATAATAGAACTTCCAAATCTAAAAGTTGTAAACCTTATGTCCTGCCCCTATGGAGGGCGAGACCAATTCCTGCCCTCACTAAAATCCCAAGAATAATCATCATAATAGAACTTCCAAATCTAAAAGTTGTAAACCTTATGTCCTGCCCCTATGGAGGGCAAGACCTCTTCTATCTCTGACGAAGAAGGTGAGGGTGCCAATGATGTTATGATTTAGAGGGATCAGGATCACACTGTTGTTATTCATCGGACTCATGAGGACTCGGTAGAGAACCTAGTAATAACCTTTGGAAACTTGTAAACAATGATGTATTTTTGGATATTTTGAAGCATGTCAATAAGGAGTCTCCTTCAACTTTCAATAATAATATGCAAATTACTTTGTTCGACTTGCCTCATATTGGTTAGAATAAGATTATGAAAAATATAATAAAATATTATCACCAAGTAAAATGATTTTTTCTAATCTATTAAATTTTATAAAAATTTAAAAATTAAATTAATAATAAAAATCCATTTCACAAAGTAAATAATAATATGCTCATTTCTCTTCAGCTAAAAAAAAGTTTTGTATTCTCTAAAAAAGAAGAAGATAAGAATGAGGAGAATGAACATTGAAAACTAACAGAAAATATATATATATATATATATATATATATATATATATATATATATATATATATAAAATAAAGAAAGAAAGAAAATTAATTAAGATATTTAATGATAAACCTAGTGGTGAATTTTATTGTAATGTTTTTTCAATTTCAAAAAAATAAGATTATGAAAAATATAATAAAATATTATCACCAAGTAAAATGATTTTTTCTAATCTATTAAATTTTATAAAAATTTAAAAATTAAATTAATAATAAAAATCCATTTCACAAAAGTAAATAATAATATGCTCATTTCTCTTATTTAAAAAAAAGTTTTGTATTCTCTAAAAGAAGAAGATAAGAATGAGGGAGATGAGCATTTGAAAACTAACTTAGGAAAATATATATATATATATATATATATATATATATATATATATATATATATATATATATATAAAATAAAGAAAGAAAGAAAATTAATTAAGATATTTAATGATAAACCTAGTGGTGAATTTTATTGTAATGTTTTTTCAATTTCAAAAAAGTTGTAAGCTGGCTTTAGATTTAGTAAATGATAGTCAGATTTCAAGTTATTAATGACATTTAAATTTAGAGATTTAATTAAATTGTAGTTGAAGGTAAAAATTTTAAAGTTTTTATGGTTTGACGAAAGCTTAATTGAGATCGATTGAGATCATTTGTGGTAGAAATTTTCATTTTATTTATATTAATTAATGTGAGTTTGTGAATTTAGTTTGATATGCTCTTGAGGTTTAGTTTATGTGAATTTTTAAGTTTATGTTTTTATTTATTTTAATTGTTTTGTATTTTTATTTATTGAATATGAAATGTATAAGAGACCAAGGTTAGTTTTTTTTTTTTTTTTTTTTTGGTGCCAAGTGGTATTAGAGTAGGTATATCTTGTTCAAGAATCATAGCTTAGATAATCAAGGTTGTTGGGTAGAGTTATAAGGGAAGTATGAAAATATCTGTAGTTGTAGTTTGGTAGATGTTGTGGGGGATTGAAGGTGCAAATAACTAAGAAATGATGTGGGTTTGGAGAATTGAAATCTAAAAGTGGGTATTTGAAGAGAGTTTTAATATTTGAGTTGGGTATAAATATTTTGGAAAAAAGCTACATACTGAAAAATGTAGAGATGGTAATAAAGGAAGAGTAAAAATTGAAAGTGTGATCCAGAGAAGGCAGCCTTATCAGGAGAAGGCCTTAGTGGAAGCTTGTGTGGAATTGGGGACCTTAATGGCTAGGTTAGAAGTAGTGGAGACAAACCAAGGGGTTGGACAAAAGAAAAAATCAAAGAATATAGCCTAGAAAAGCCTTAACCAATAGAAATCATTGAATCTTTTTATGTAGGAAAGGAGACCTCTCATTGAAATTGAGGCTCTAATAATAATGGAGCAATTCCTCTCAAGAGTAGACTCCTTAACACATGAAAAAATAGATTATTAGGTTGACTTGGAGGATAGTTAATATAAAGGCCTCTTAGTTGAGGAGGATCCTAAAGATGAAGAAGACACTAGATCTATTAAAGAGATCAAAGAGTGTGCACAAGATGAATGTGAGTCATTGCAAGATGTTCTTGAATAATGCAAGTTGCATTTGATGAAGTGTTGAAATAAGATTATGAATCCACATATGTCAATAACCAACTTGAGGTTGCAAGTAGAGAGATCACTACTAGGTTGGCAACAATTAAAATGACAAAATGTATATATGGGGAGGATGAATGCTTTCAAGTGTAGAAGGAAAGTGTATTTTTGAATACCCACTAGATATGGAATAAATGGTCATTATAGATTATTAATTGTGAATAGAATATAGAGAATTATTAGAGGGCTCGCCTTTTAGGGAAATCAATTATTACGATATTTTTTATATTTGTGATTGTGTAGGAACAAATGAAGGGAGAAGCAACTATGTTGATGCTACAAGTGATGAGTAAGGTGGAATTCCTAGCATAGAAAATGAGGAACATTTTGAAGTTGTCGATGATGAGAATAACAATCAAAATTGTATTATAAATGGAGAAATAGTGAATTGGTAGAAAAAGCTAGTAGTATTTGATAGGGAAAAGACTTTGGAGGAAGAAATTTCACTGGAAAACCAAGAAATGAAGTTAATTAAAGAAAATATGAAATGATGATTACTGAATGAAGACCTTGCAACAATGGAAAATGTTGTATTTGAGTTAAGGAGTAACATAATTTTTTGAGAATAAATGGATTGAAGATTAGATAGCTATGAAAATTATGTAAACTGGGGCAAGACCTAAAGAAGATATAGTTTAGAACTTGAGTTGTGAACATAGGTACTCATACATTTATAAAGAGTATGCACATGAAAAAAGGGTCATTAATGATGGACGTGATAAATACGAGGATGGCATTGCCACAATAGTAGTGGGAGCAATGGAGGAAGAGTCAACCCTTGAAGTTGCTAATGAATTTATCTTTTAGAGATACATGTTTTGACTAATAATATGATTTAGTTTATGAATATCTAGGTGTAAAAAGAAATATTGAAACTACAAAATATGAAGAGAAAAAGAGAGAAGATTTGAATATTACTTATGTAACAAACCTGGTGAAAATTCCATGTAATAAAAGTTAATAAAGGAAAAATAATAACCATGGTTATGGGACATGTATTCCAAGCTTAATTTCAGAAAAACATCCTAGTGCGGGTGTTCATATGTTTTAATATGGCTATGGAAATTGGCAAAGGAAATGGCTAAGGCCTTGGAAAGGAAAAGTGCAATTATTGGCATTTATTTATGAAAATAATGGAAATTAGGAGAAAAGGAAGGTGAAAGGTAACAAGTTTCATGTGAGGAGGAAAATAATGAAAGATTGAAGAAATTAGAGGCCTCATTATTAAAAAGGCTACTTAGGATTAGTTCATGGCTTTTGGTTAATTAAATTTTAAAACTCTCATTTTTTTTTCTCTCTCTCATACTCTTGGACACTTAGAGTATTATTGGAGCACTCTTGGAAAGTGTGGCATACTTGGAATTTTGGAGCAAGAAGGAAAAGGAAGAGCAGGAAAGCGCAAGAGGACATCGGGATCAGCAGCTACAAAAGGTTTCTCTTGTAGGTACCAAGTTGCATGTATGATTCCCTCACTGCTTTGGCATGCATGGCATATGCATGTGGTTATGTGTTTATGATATGTCATTGGCATGGAGGATTGCTTGGATTGACAGTGGATTTTCCCATCCTTTCCATTTCCTGGATAGCCATGGTGTTGTGGGTTCATTTCATTGTTTGTTTTCTGGTTGGTTTTTATGTGCCTTTGTTTGTGGGTTGAGTTATTATCTCGTGGAATCCTTGGTTAGAAAAATGCTCTCGAAGCCCTGTAACAACTTGGGTTGAGTTACTAGTCCTCGAAGCCTTGGTTGGAAAAATGCTCTGGAAGCCCTTGTTGGGTTGAGTTACTGGTCCTGGAAGCCTCAATTGGATAAACACTCCAGAAGCCTGACGACAACTATGGGTTGAGTTATGAGTCCTAAAAGCCCTTGTTGGAAAAAATTCTCTAGATCCCTGGACAAATTGGGTAGAGACCAATCTGGTGATGATTGTGATATTGTAACACCCTCCTCCATATCTACCCAAGTAACTGACCAACCAGGGTAAACATGCTAGGAGAGGCTACTATGATATGATTTAACCTCCTAGGTGACCTTAATGAAGTGGAATCGATGGAAACACATCAAACATACTTGCCACATCAGCAACAACACTCCCAAGAACCATCCCAACCACTCATGTATCGTGCCCCTGGGTCCCACTGTGTTTTCAAGCTATTAATCCTTTGGACGCTCTCACATGATGGGCATGGGTGTGTCTAGGAGGCTCTCAATGCTCTCACAAGCTTGCATGCATGCATCCAAGGACTATTCCAGCAGACCAATGCTTGAGTCTGTAGAAATTAACACACTTTTCAAGCCCAGAATCCCAGCCACTGCCCAAAACTCAATGACAAGTTTATAAATGAATTTACACACTGGAACAATGATACATTTGCAAAAACGTCAACGAGGACTAGGCTGGACCCCTACTAGCCATGATAGGAATTTCGTCAAACATGTCACAAATATGAAAGCTACAAGTATAAACAACATATCTGAGCACAGGAGTCTCATACTTATCTGAGAATCACTAAGAAACATTGTTCCCTTACACTGTTAGCTGCATTATCATCTATTAGGTCATAGATACATTATTTATTCATTTACAAATAAAAACATGAGGAGAGCCATACATCATCACTGTCATAATACATGCTTATAACCAACATAATAATAACAATAATATCAAGGACACATCGGCCATAAAATCCACATATAAACTAGTACAATTACTCATAAGATGTCAAGGAGATAACCTCTTATTAGTGAATACAAAATCCAACCTGGGATGGGACTACCACGTTCCACCCGACCATAGATTGGCTGAGCCAAATATATCTTCAGCCAATCACCTCCATGCCATATTGTAAGCATGAATGTGGGACTCACACCAAAAGAACCAACCAGGGCATCCCAAGGCTAAACCACCTCACTCTCATTAATATCAACCATGATTTACCGTAATCCATCCCGGATCACTGGGCCATAAAGAAAACATGAATTCCACCGGATTTCTCCACCTACAACATGAGGAATTTTCATGTCTCCTAGTCTCTCAAGCTTTACCGCAATCCACACTGGATCACTAGGCCCTAAACTGAGACTCCACCCTCTAGAATTTACCATATCTCCATTCACTAGAAAGGATTCCTAGGCCTAATCAATGTCAAACACATCTAGGATTTACCGTATGTCCCGCCATTAAGTGATCGAGGATTCCTACGCCCACCGAGGCACACAATACCTGGATTTACTGCAACCCACATTCTGGTTCAGGGGTCACTAGGCCAATGGCTTTACTGCAATCCACAGTCTGATTCATGGATCACTAGGCCATGTGGTTTTCCTTTCGGAGATCCACCTCATTCAACTTCGAATCTAGCTGGAAATCCAACTCAACCAAAAAAATGAGAAACCCATCACACCATGGCTATCCGAATATGGCAAGGCTAGCATAAAACACTATCACAACTAGAAAAACCCATGCCATGAAAAAAAATAACCACATGCAATACCATGCATGCCAAATCTAGAAAGGAAATCACACATGAAAATTGATACCTGCAAAGAATCCTGTTGTAGCTGCTTGATCTTGCACTTCCTTTATTTTTCCTTTCTTCCTCTTTCCTTCTTTGCACTTCTTAATCAAATGCCAAAGTGCTCCAAGAAAACTTAGTGTCCAAGAGTGAGAGAGAGAGTGAGAGAGAGAATAATGAGAGAGCTCCAAAATTGAACTGAAAAAAGGTACTAACTGATCCTCAGAAGCCTTTTTATCAACGAGGCCTCTATTTTCTTCATTTTCCACCTCACATGCAACCTATTACCTTTCACCTTCATTTCCTCCTATTTTCCATTATTTTCATAAATAAATGTGCCAAAAATGCCATTTTGTCTTTCCAAAGCCTTTGCCATTTCCTTTTCCAATTTCCTTAGCCATAATAAACCAATGAACACCCGCGCTAGGATGTTTTTTCCAACATTAAGCTTGGAATAAGTGTCCCATCAATTGTGGTTATTATTTTTACTTTATTAACTTTTATTACATGAAATTTTCACCAGAGCTGTTGCAAAACCCTCCCCCTTGGGGGACACCATCCTCGGTGTTCAACCACACCTATACCTCAACAAAAACCACTGAAAAGAAAACATATCGCCCTTGGAGCTTTATAACTCAGCTCATTGTAGTATTTACAATGATCAACCTCATGAGGAGAAAACGACTATGTAACATGAAGTATATAACATTATAATAACATGACACCCATACCATTTATTGGAGCATTATAACATATCTCATGGAGGTATTTACATCCATATACATATGTACATATACCTGAACATCACATCAAAACATATACCAAAACATCATACCAAAACTGATTTTCCTCAACTAGCGAATGATGAAGGATACATAGTCCACATCTGATCCACCATCTCCAATGTAGATTCTTCAGGTCCAAAGTGCTTCCATTGCACTTTAACCTACTCAATTGCTCGGTTCCAGAGCATGAGCACCTTTCTGTGCAATATACACTGAGGTTCCGACTGGAATTTTCCATCTGGTTCTACTTGCAATACCGACCAGTCAATCACATGATCAACATTTTTTTTTAATTGGCAACAAGAAACATTGAAATTGGCACCATAGGGGGATTTTGATTTAATTTTCCCTTAATTAAATTGGAAGAGAAATTGGAATTTCATCTCATGACAACTTGTATTAGTTAACTAAATCAGAAAGCCTAAGTTAACCTAGGAAATTTGAGTTGAGGGTTAGAGAGGAATGTATATTTCTCCCATGATTTTAGGGGTTTAGTTATAGTTATTTGTGAGTTGTAATTAATTAACTAAATTAATTGAGTTAAAATCAGTTTAAATAGTTCTAACTGAGAGATGAGCTAGTGAGAGGTCAAGTGAATTAAATCTGATTTAATTCACAAGTAGTGATCAATCAGTTAACTGATAATTTGCTACAAATAGTTGTTGCATGTCAGTTCTAAGGAAGGCCCAGTTGAGACAGAGGTTAAAGGGAAGATAACTATCAGTTGTATAATTAGAAAATTGTACAAGTCATGCATGAGGTCATCGATAAGGCTTGAAGGTATTGCACAATCATTATCTGGGATTTTCCTAATTAATAGGGGCTCAATTAGCCCAATAATGCATAAGCAAGGTAGGCTAGGTAGAGGTAAGAAAAAGGTTAAATATTGGACTGATTTTGCTTAGATTGTATGCCATATTCGAGCAGGATTAAAGTGAGACATTCAATAGAGTGCAAAGGTTTCTCAGTGTGAGGAATAAAATCGTATTGTTTCATGATCTTGACTTTATGAAATATACAGATAGCGGGGTTTTGAGTAGTGGCTTTCCCTAGATACCTCTTGTGTTGTGCGATTGATTATCTATTTCTCTTACTTGTTACGTGATTGTGCGATCATATTTGGTTCCCACAAATTGTAGAAGAATTTAATATTTTTTTTTATTACATTACAAGATAAGATTGAATCCCCTGGTTAGATTTATACATCTTTAACATACTTCTTAAGAAATGATACATGGAAAACATCATGTAATTTCACTGTCGGAGGTAATGCAAGTCAATAGGCTACTGAACGGATCCTCTTAATAATCCTGAAAGATCCACAAAACCATGGTGCCAACTTGTTAAATGATCGAATCCGCAAGGAAATCTTCTTGGGTTTGATGTGCAGTACACCTGTTCCCTAATATGAATCTCCTTGAACAATCTGTTTTGATCTGCATAGCTCTTCTACCTATCCTGTGCTGCTTTCAGACTCCTCTTGATTACTAGAATTTCTTGCTCCATCTGTGCCAACATGTCCGGTCCAATAAAAACATTGTTCACCAGATCACTCCAATTGATGGGGGTATTACAACTCCACCCATACAATGCCTCAAACAGACACATCTTCAAGGATTCCTGATACCCATTGTTGTAAGCGAACTTTACCAGTGGAAGGTACTCTTCCCAATTTCGCTATTGATGCATCACATACGTCCTTAACATATCGTCCAAGATTTTGTTGACCCTCTCAGTTTGTCCATCTATTTGTGGATGATAAGTTGTACTGAAGGCCAAATTTGTACCTAATCCTGAAAATAAATCCTTCCAAAACTTGGAAGTTAATTTTGCATCCCTGTCTGACACAATCCTATTTTGAACACCATGCAATATGACCACATATCTGATGAACACCTATGCCACATCACTAGTTGAATACATAGTCTTCATTGGATTGAAGTGTCTACCTCAGTCAACCTGTCCACCACAACCATGATGGAATCATCCTGTCTAGATTTCCTGGGGAAACTTGTGATGAAATCCATGGAAATGACCTCCCATTTCCACTCTGGAATCACAATTGGTTGTAGTAGTCCACTTGGATGCCTACATTGTGCCTTCACCTACTGACAATCCAAACATCAAGCCACAAATTCTGCTACATCCTTCTTCAAATTCAACCAATAATAGAAAATTTTCACTGCAAGCAATGTCTTCTGATAGCTTGGGTGACCTGAATATGGTTTAACATGAAACTCTCTCAATATCACCTTCTTGAGCTCATTTTTTTTTTCTGGCACATATATCTTGTTTATAACCCTGACCAATCCATCTATCGTAACACCATAGTTCACATCGTATGCTTCTACACATGTACCTATACTACTACCTGTACCTGTACCACTACCTGTACCTCTACCTATACTCTACTGAAACCTGTGCACAATCTCAATATACCTATCATTCTACTGACCTGCCTGCAAGATCCTATCCTGTAAGTTTATCCCATTGGAACTCATAGTTGTAATGTGATTTACCTGTATCCACTTGCGAAGAATCTACAAACCTATTCTCCTTTCCTTTGATGTACTTGATCTCGAAGTCAAACTCAATGATCATGGACATCCATCTAGATTTCCTAACATTTATATTCAGTTGGTCAAACAAGTATCTCAACCCACTATGATCACTCATCAGTACAAAACTCCTACGAAAAAGATAGTGCATCCACATCTTCAATGCATGTATGATCGTTTCTATCTCAAGATCATGCGTTAGATAGTTCTTCTCGTGCTCATTGTACTGTTTCTTTATAGTTGGATAAACTTAGTTACAACTTCTAATTCCCATATAATATTTCGCAAATTTTTTTAATTACAGTTACTAATTTTAAAGATTGTGAATACATCGTGGACAATTTTTTTAATTACAACTATCCATCTTTAAAATAGATTTTGAGTATATGAAACAAATTTTTAATAACAACTATCAAGCTTCGAAATTTTAAGTTTTGAGTTCAGGCCAGAATTTTTTTTTTAATAGTACTGAATACATTAATTACGTGTTGATTGTCCTTGCTATATCTCCTAGCACTTGGGGGATGGTTCCTACCGGTCTAGCCAGGGTTCCTAACAGTCCCTTCCTTAACCGCTTCAATTGTTCATGCGCAATAGAGAGGTGGTGAGGTACAGTTGTCAGAAGATTTGTCTGAATATCGTCCAACTGTTCTTGCACAAGACCCAGGCAGAGCCTTGCCATATTCTGCTCTATGGACTGCTGCTCATGAAGGATGGAGGCTGCTGCTAACATTCCATAGAGTGCACTATCCTTGTGGCGTGGAGGAAACATTTTAATCACATTGCTAACTTCCATGCCATCAAACACATCGAAAATATTGCCAATTTTTTGGAATTTTGTAGCAAAAATACACTCTGCAGTGCAATCCCTCCTCATCATTCTACAAGTAGGACATCACGCTGGCCGAGAGGAGGAGAATGCTATTACTAACAGTAATGTTGCCCTTAGATGTGAACCCTTCCTCCTTTTTCTACTTGCCTGGTGTTTTACACTTACTCTTCTGCTCCCACGTCCCTGGCTCTGACACTTCCCCTTCCTGTTAAGTTGATGGAGATTGGGGATAGGAGTTAATTTTATTTTTCATTCAATAAATTGGTAAATGCAGTTAAAGCAATATGGTGGTTTGGTGAGAGGCCCTTTGCATTATGGTGAACGAGGCCAATTTTGTACTTATTCTCACTACCCATATATAAGAGCTAAGAGGAATTCTGATGGCTTCATTGATGTTCCTCTACAAAGGAAAGAAATTTAAGATGGCATTGGCACTGGTATTCAAAGATTATGACATTAAGAAGGATGCTTTTATCTTTTGTTGTTTTTTTGAATGATAGAGTTAGCACAGACATTTTTGATATCAAAACTCATACCTTTTAAGGATGCTCTCAAGATTGGCCTTAGCTCTCTCATTACCATCAGATAGATTTTAAGTCATTTCAACTGGACAAAGCGAAGGTTGTATTCTATGTGGAAATTTCACACCTGAATTTGGAGGACTTCCTTTAGCTCTATGCTGAGTCAGGCCTCTTCCCCCACTTTAATGGTTTATGGCCTTGTTCAAAGGATATTTATAAGTGGATTCCTTTGTCCTAGATGAAGAAGTGCAAGTCATATTCTACTCAAAAGGTTTTTTACTAGCGCTTTTTTCTGAATTGTAAAATTACCATATTGCCCTAACTAGTGGGCCTTGGTTCTTGGGAAAAGCCAATCTAATTATAACCCCCTAGTTTCAGGATTTTTGACCCTCTGCAACAATGATTACCAAGCTATTGGTTTTTTAATTTTCTACCCACCTATGGCACTAGTCAGTTTTTTCAGGGTATTGGAAATTCCTTGGGTCGTTTTCTTGTCACAGATCCTTCTACCCACCTATGACACTAGTCAGTTTTATTTTTCAAGGTATCGGAAACTCCTTGGGTCATTTTATTGTCACAGATCCTTCTCGAGGATAGCTTGCCCAGTACACTTATGAAAAAATATGTGTGTAAATTGATATCAACAAAGGGTTTTCAGTTCAAATAAAGTTTAAAAAAAAAGGTTATAATTGGACTCAATCTTTGGATTATGAGAATAATATTTTTTAGTGTTGAATTTTTCTACAAACTGGCCATTTACAAAATTCCCACCCTCAGTAAAATGCCAACAATAATCACCATAATATAACTTCCAAATTTAAAATTTTTAAACCTTATGTCTCGCCCCCTATGGAGGGTGATACCTAGACATCTTCCTTCTCTGACGAATAAGGTGAGGGTGTTAATGATGTTATGATTTAGAGGGATCAGGATCACACTATCGTTATTCATTGGACTCATGAGAACTCAGTAGGGAAGGACACATGAGAACTTAGTAGGGAACCTAACCTCTGCAAACAGGCAGTTGGTAAACAACAATGTCTTTTTGGGTATTTTGAAGCATGCTCATGTCTTTTTCGGTATTTTGAAGCATGCTCATGAATCACCATCACAATAATGTCTTTTTGGGTATTTTGAAGCATGCTCATGAATCACCATCTTTTTACCATGATAAGGAGTCTCCTTCAGCTTTCAACAATAATATGCAAATTACTTTGGTCAACTTATCTCATTTTGATTGGACTAATATTGTGAGAAAAATAGTAAAAGATAGTCACCAAATAAGATATTTTTTTCTAATCTATCAAATTTTATAAAAAAATTAAAATTAAATAATAATAAAAGCCCATTTCATAGAGTAAATAATAATATGTTCATTTCTCTTAAACCAAAAAGAGCTTTGTATTCCTAAAAAGAAAAGAAAAAATTAAGAATGGGGTAAAATCACGAAGGTGGGTTACACTTTTGTGAGAATCGGGGCGGAAAAGTTATTTTCCAAACAATTCGGCCGAACATTTATAAAAGTTTGGCCGAACTGTCTTAGAGTTTGGCCGAACTTTAGAAATTAGTTCGACCAAACTTATTTTTCAATTTACATTGATGGCGTATTGATAGCATGGACAAAGAAATTTTTGGCCGGAGATGAGAAAACTGACAACTAAAGTTAGGCTGAACTAATAGTTCGGTCAGACTATTAGTTCGGCCGAACTTTAGTTTATAAATACACCAGCCTTGAATCATGAATAGGTTTCGGGCTTATTTTTCTCATATTACCATTGTGGGATTATTGTTGTTGACGTATTACTATTTTTTGCTATTGCAGGCTCACAGTTGTAGGGTCACAACTAAGGAGGTGAGAAATTTTTTGGATTTCTGGTTTGTTTTTGTTGTGAATTTTTTTCATTGTTGTTTTTCCTTTGTGCTATTTTAATTTTATAGTTTTTTTTTTTTGCAGGTAATTTGTAATCCATGACGTCCTCAACCTCCTGCTTGTCTTCTCGTTGCAGGCTCAACGTCTTCTTTTCATTGCGGCCTCGACATCTTCTTCTCATTGTGGCCTTGACATCTCCGAATTTCCAAGTTCCTACGTCTCCGAATTGGCAAATTATAGTTTAAATGTAATTTTCTGAAGTTCAAGTTTGAGCCACGTAAAAAAATGTTTTTAAATTGCATTTAATCAAAATAGCTGTATTATATACATAATAGCTTAATTCTAGCTTAATTGGGCACTCATAAACATAATATAACCACTACCATCTTCCAACCAATTCAACCGGAAACTTGAAAATGGAGGCTAGCTTAAACCTCACAAACTCAACACATGCAAGCTCTAGATACCCTTAGAGGCATGGAAAACATTTCACGGTCGATTCTTCAACTCTCTTCAAAAACTTATTCGATCACATTTCATCCCACATATGCCCCTACAATTCCTCAACCCACATAGTTTCATTTTAATCCCATCAATCTACTCAGTTACATGTCTTCACTCAAATTTTCTTCTCAGGCGGCCTTTTGAAGCTGAGGATGGAAATGGCCAGAAAAGGATGTCGGGACATAGCTTACCTCTGTTACTGATGAATATAATAAATACAAATGCTTTGGGGTAAAGGTTAATTCTCCCTCTGTCATTGTTCAAACTATGTTTAAAGGTAGCTTCGCATAAAATTTTCCCTCTGCTACTACTAAGCCTGTGTCTAATGGTAGTCATGAATATATGTATAGCGAAATATTAGGGGAAATTCCTAAGGTTCCTAAAACACAACAAGGACTGTCGTTATTTCTGCAGGCCCTCTCCATACATAACGACTTCATGTGCATCAACAGATGTGGCACCCTCCTTTATATAGTACAACTCGGTTATACTAGATAAGATGAAACCTTCTTTATATGGTTTGGTCACTTGGACCGTTAGTTTGAGTCTTTTATAAAGACATTTTTTTTATTCTCTTAGCAAGCAAGCAGTATTAGCAAGAAATAAAGTCAGGCCTTGATCAACCTACCTACCTTATTGGGTTTACCAGCCATCAAGGGTTGCCCAAAAAGGACCGACATTTCACCAGTGACCTGCAACCATATTCTATCTATTTTATTTTTAAAGGCTTCAATTTCACACTTCTACATTTCATAAACTATGCTCTTCCACAGAGCTTTATGTTTGACCAAGTTCTCTTATCTCCTACTGCCTATATTGTCGGTCAAACTAACCTAGATATTCTTTAGGACTACCTCTATCAATAGGCCCAACAAAAGAGAAAGCCGCCAGTAGCAAGCCAGTTCTTCAATCTTCAAAAATTTCCAATTCATTAATAAATCAAGCCATATCAGAGTTTGTAAAAAATCGTTATTCATTATGCAATCACAGTGATTAGTATCCCAACCATTTCAAATTCTGGTTACATATAATACTAGTGATTACAAAGCTCGTAATTAGTGTAATGTTTGTGTTACTGGTTTTCTTATACTAGTATGTTACCCTTCATCCAAGTCTGTTACTCTTTGAATCACCCTAAACAAGATCATACCAAATGAGTGTTGAAAATGCAGCAAGATGATGGAGCTTAGTGAAATGAAGTCGCCTTCACTAAGTGGGCCCGCAGGCAAATTCTGGCGCAAAGTCTATTTTTAGACTATGTCTATTTTTAGACATATGGAGCATGGTCCAGGGGTTGCAATATGTTATTCTTGGAGTATTGGTCATGTTGGTAAAAATAGATGGACATCTATTTTTTGGACCTATAGGTCGAAGTCTATTTTTAGACTGCCTCTCCTTAAAATAGGGAAGTCAAATATTATTTACCCTTAATAATATTTGGACTATAAACTTCAGTTTACTCTCTTGGAGCACTTCAGTTCGAGCCTTGGAAGTGGCTCATGCATCTGACAGAGGAATTACGCTATTCCTAAGGGTTTGGTGAGCTCATGCATGGTTGACTTCAGTTAGGACTTCAGTTGCAGAAGTTTGGTGGAGTTAATGAGACAGCTAGTGGAGTTGTGTTCGGTTTAATTTAGTTGAACTGGTTGAGATTAGTTTAACTAGCTAATCAACTAGTTATGAGTGGAGTGAATTAAATATTATTTAATTCATTAATTAGTAACTCATTATTCAATTCAAGAACACATCAGTTCACTACAGTGCATGATCAGTTCAGTGGAGACCAGTGAAAGAGGTAGATGAAAGGGTGGAGTTAGCTATCAGTGGCGACATTAGTTGTGCATGAGATTTGCACCACACTTGGAGGAATTTCCCATGATGATTGCGCTGTCAAGCCAAGGAGATTCGAACCTTGGATCTCTATATAGATAGGCCATGATTGCACAATAGAGGCAAGGCAATTGGCGGTGAGTTTTGAACCAGTAACCTGTTCAAAACTGAGCTAGTTTGTGTGTAACTTCATGAGAAAGTACTGAGTACTTGTGAGGAGTATTGTACTGAGTTTGTTACATGATTTCTCCATTATAATATACACAATAGCTGCGGGGTTTTCAGCTATAAGCTTTCCCCATACATACCGTGTTAATGTGTATGATGATTTGATGTGTTATCGCTTGATTTTATTTCCGCATGTGTGATGATCTGAGTTGATCTGAGTGGAAGAGATTATGTGTTGCATATAAATTCGAATTGTATGTGATCAGGATAGTCTCGGTGGATAATTAATAATTATTCAGCAAATTTCTACATGGTATCGGAGCTATTGAAGCAGAGATTGATCATCACAGTGATTACAAACTTATTTCGGTAGACAGAGTCTGCATGCGGGCCAGGTAGCCTCCGGATTCATCTTTCTTCGGAAAGTGAAAGGTCTAGTAAATGCCCCTTGCAGTCAATCTCTGTGCTAGAAATAATTTGTTCTCACAGATCTAGAGCGATTGAGCTTTGAGGTGGAATTCGAAATTTTGCAGCAGTTTTGTTTTCTTGGTGCCGGTGTTGAAAATGTCTTTCAACGGTTTGCGACTCGAATATGCTCTTGAAGGCAGTTCGAATTATGTTGCATGGAAGGATCGCATGGAGGTAGTATTAGAAGATAATGGACTGAAGGATTTCGTGGATACGGATGTCCAAAGGCCCACTGATCCTGCTGAAGTTGAAGCATGGCAAAAGAAGATGGTGAAATGTCGAAGGATCCTGTTGGAGGGCGTCAAGGATCATATTGTATCCAGCCTGCATGGAAAGGCTTCTCCATATTTAATGTGGAAAGCTTTGACGGATCTATTCCAGAGTAAGAGCGACCAAAGGAAGCTGGCGCTCAAAGATAAGCTCGGGAACATCAAGATGGAGAAAGGCGACAGTATCGCCAAATACCTCACGAAGTTCACTCAATGCAGAGATGAGCTGGGAAGTGTGGGGGTGACTGTCGAAGACGAGGACATGGTCGAACTGGCTCTCCTTGGTCTTCCGAAGGCTTGGAACTCATATCAAGATAGTGTCAATGGTCGGGAGAAGCTGCCGGGATGGGAGCGCCTTTGGGCAGATCTCATGCAGGAGGAGATAAGGAGGACTACTCGAGATGGATCTTCATCAAAGGGAGCTGATGAAGAAAATTGTGCTTTGGTTGCCAAAGTAAAGAAGGGGAAGGGTAAGAAAAATTCTCATTCTGGTGCAAAGGGAAAGAAGCAGGATATGGCGAAAGTGAAGTGTTTTCACTGCCATGAACACGGACATTATGCTACCAATTGTCCAAAGAAGAAGAAAAACAAGCAAGCGGAAAGATCTTCAAATGGAGAAGCTTTGGCTTCACAGTTCGAGCTTGAATTTTCACTGATCGCATGCTTGGTTTCAAGTGTGATGGGATAGGTGTGGTTCTTGGACAGCGGTGCGTCATTTCATATGACGGGAGATCGGGATTTTTTCTCAGATCTGGAGGACAAAGATTTGGGTGTGCACATCGAGATGGGCGATGATGGTAGATACAGTGCGACTGGTATCGGTACCATATCCTTTCAGAGGGAGTCTGGTAAACCCTTGTATTGAAGGATGTCATGCATGTACCTGGATTGAAGAAGAACTTGATCTCTGTGGCGATGTTGGAGGATAAGGGGTATGATGTGGTCTTCAGCGAAGGAAAAGCCTTCCTACGCATTAACACTACTGGAGAGACCCAGAAGATAGGGGTTCGGACCAAGAACCTTTATCAGTTGCAAGTAGATGGCTGCGCAGCAATGGCATGCAAGGCGGGAGAAGTGGTGAGCCGAGATGATGAGGGCGAACTGTGGCATAGGAGATTGGGCCACCTTCACCATGGAGCTTTGAAGATCCTGCAGCAGATTTCTACTGGGCTTCCTAAGGGCACTCTTGCGCAGTCAGATCAGTGCAAGGGGTGTACTTTAGGGAAGTATGTGAAAGCCACCTTTCACGAGTAGGATAGTCGCGCCACGACGATCCTTGAGAGAGTTCACACAGACGTGTGTGGTCCTTTCTCAGTTGCTTCGATAGCAAAGCACAAGTATTATGTGATCTTTGTTGATGATTTCTCTCGAAAGTGTTGCATCTTCTTCATGCAGAAGAAGAGCGATACATTCGCGAAGTTCTGTGAGTTTAAAGCACTGGTTGAGAAGGAGTCGGGGAAGAAGGTGATTGCTCTAAGGAGTGATAACGGTGGTGAATTCATCTCGGCTGAATTCAAGGAGTTCTGCAGCGCAGAAGGGATTCGGAGAGAGCTCATCGCACCCCATAACCCACAGCAGAACGGTGTGGCTGAGCGGAAGAACAGAACGATCGTGGGTGCTGCACGGGCGATGTTGCATGATCAGGGCCTACCCCTTCACTTGTGGGCTGAGGCATGCAATACAGCAGTGTATGTGCAGAACCGTTGTCCTCACAAGGTTCTTGGCATGAGTACACCGGAGGAGGCTTATTCTGGCAAGAGGCATGATATTTCCCATTTGCGGATTTTTGGTTCTCCTGTCTACATGCATGTGACGAAGGATGCAAGAAGGAAGCTGGATCCAACTGCTGAGGTTGGAATATTCGTGGGGTACACTGATACACCCCACAACTATCGGGTGTATTTTTCATACAGTCGTAAGACTGTTGTGCGACGGGATATAAAATTTCAGGAGGAGAAAGCCATGCAGTGTTCGCTTGAGAGGGAGCTACACTTGCATGCATATGAGGAGCTGTTAGTTCCTACGGAGGAGCTTCTGGATGTGGATCAACCACAAGAGGAAGTTTAGGAGGTGGAAGAAACCACCCATGCAGCGCCAACCATCAGAGGGCGCATGCGCACTGCAGAAGCTGAGCGACTGGCTCGAGATGTAGAGAAGGTTGTAGGACCACCTACATCACAGCATAGACAGAGGCAGCCACCGGATCAGTACACTGGATACATGGCTCTTGTGAGTCAATGTATTGTGACGGAACCATCCTCTTTTGAGGAAGCTGTGGAGGAACCCGCATGGGTTGATGCCATGATCAAAGAATATGATTCAATCGTCAGGAATAGTGCATGGGAGATTGTCCCAAGACCGGTGGGGAAATCAGTGGTGGGTTCCCGATGGATCTACAAAGTGAAGTAGGCGGCTGACGGGAGTGTGGAGAAGTACAAGGCGAGATTTGTCGCCCGTGGCTTCTCACAGATCAAGGGGATCGATTATGAGGAGAATTTTGCACCTGTCGCAAGGTACTCTTCCATACGGATGATCCTTGCTCTCTCAACGCAGATGGGGTGGCACATCCATCAGATGGATGTGAAGACTGTGTTCCTCAATGGAGTTATTGAGGAGGAGGTGTACATAGAGTAGCCTGAAGGTTTCGATATCTTCAGCAGTGAGTCGCATGTGTGCCGACTGAAGAGAGCATTGTACGGGCTGAAGCAAGCACCTTGTGCTTGGTACACTCGGATAGATAGCTACTTCACCGGGCTTGTATTCTCCAAGAGTGAGGCGGATCCTAACCTGTACCAAATTGTGGTGGAGGGGAAGCTGTTGATCATCGTACTGTATGTAGATGATCTGATTTTGACTGGCGATGAGCAGTTGATACTTTCATGCAAGGAGAATCTTGCACGAGATTTTGAGATGAAGGACTTGGGCATCCTTCATTATTTCCTGGGATTGGAGATTTGGCAGCGCAGCGGAGGACTGTTTGTTTCTCAGGGCAAGTATGCCTGGGAGATTCTAGAGAGGTTCAACATGCAAGGCTGCAAGCCTGTTGACACTCCTCTTCCTGGTGGTTGGAGGAAGGAGGATGCTACTTCAGCGGAGGTAGTGGATGCCACTGTCTATCGACAGTTGGTGGGTTCGCTTATGTATCTGGTCAATACACGACCCGATATATGCTATGCAGTTAACCAGCTTTTGCAAGCTATGGTTAAGCCTACCAAGCTCTTTTGGAAGGCAGGCAAGCATGTATTGCGCTATATTAGAGGCACATCTGGATATGGTCTATGGTACAGACAGGAGGATGGAGCGAAGCTTTCTGGCTTCACTGATGCAGATTGGGCAGGGAGCCCAACGAACCGGAAGAGCACTTCTGGAGGAGTTTTCAGCATTGGGCTCACAACGATTTCCCGGCACAAGCGAGTAGCAGAGACTCGATGGCACTCGTCCACAGAGTTGAGTACATGGCGCAAGCTGGCCGATGCGGAAAGCATTTGGATGAGGAAGATCCTCGCAGGTTTGTTCAGGTTGCATTTGGAGCCTACAGTGATCTACTGTGATAACCAGAGCTGCATCAAGCTCTCGGCTAATCCAGTATTTCATGATAGGTCCAAACATATCGACATCAGGTACCATCATATCAGAGATTGTGTTCAGCGGAGAATCATGATGCTTTCATATGTTCCCATGGAGGATCAGGATGCCGACATCCTGACGAAGGCGCTCACCAGGAGCAAGTTCGAATTCCACAGAGGCAGGATAGGGATTGCAGATAATCCATATCTTTCTAAGAGGGAGTGTTGAGAATGCAGCAAGATGATGGAGCTTAGTGAAATGAAGTCGCCTTCACTAAGTGGGCCCGCAGGCAAATTCTGGCGCAAAGTCTATTTTTAGACTATGTCTATTTTTAGACATATGGAGCATGGTCCAGGGGTTGCAGTATGTTATTCTTGGAGTATTGGTCATGTTGGTAAAATAGATGGACCTCTATTTTTTGACCTATAGGTCGAAGTCTATATTTAGACTGCCTATCCTAAAAATAGGGAAGTCAAATATTATTTACCCTTAATAATATTTGGACTATAAACTTCAGTTTACTCTCTTGGAGCACTTCAGTTCGAGCCTTGGAAGTGGCTCATGCATCTGACAGAGGAATTACGCTATTCCTAGGGTTTGGTGAGCACATGCATGGTTGACTTCAGTTAGGACTTCAATGGCAGAAGTTTGGTGGAGTTAATGAGACAGCTAGTGGAGTTGTGTTCGTTTAATTTAGTTGAACTGGTTGAGATTAGTTTAACTAGCTAATAAACTAGTTATGAGTGGATTGAATTAAATATTATTTAATTCATTAATTAGTAACTCATTATTCAACTCAAGAACACATCAGTTCACTACAGTGCATGGACAGTTCAGTGGAGACCAGTGAAAGAGGTAGATGAAAGGGTGGAGTTAGCTATCAGTGGCGACATCAGTTGTGCATGAGATTTGCACCACACTTGGAGGAATTTCCCATGATGATTGCGCTATCAAGCCAAGGAGATTAAAACCTCGATCTCTATATAGACAGGCCATGATTGCGTAATAGAGGCAAGGCAATTAGTGGTGAGTTTTGAACCAGTAACCTGTTCAAAACCAAGCTAGTTTGTGTGTAACTTTATGAGAAAGTACTGAGTACTTGTGAGGAGTATTGTACTGAGTTTGTTACATGATTTCTCCATTATAATATACACAATAGCTGCGGGGTTTTTAGCTATAAGATTTCCCCATACATACTGTGTTAATGTGTATGATGATTTGATGTGCTATCGCTTGTTTTATTTCCGCATGTGTGATGATCTGAGTGGAAGAGATTATGTGTTTCATATAAATTCGAATTGTATGTTATCAGGATAGTCTCGGTGGATAATTAATCATTATTCAGCAAATTTCTACAATGAGCCCAAATCTGTTGCAGGTTGAACTTAATTCGATTTTAGAATTATGAAATACTGATAGGAGTTTTTTTTAATTTAATTTTGTTTGTCTGATTCTAAAATATTCTTGCTTAAAACTTTGAAATTCTCTTTAAATTGCAAGTTGAACTTAACTCAGATTGTAAATTTCAAAAATACCTTTTGGAATTCGATTGCTTGAATAGAGAATTCTATTGTTTTTGAGGTCATCTGTCTCATTTTAAAAATATTTTTCAATTGTTTTTGAGGTCATCTCTCATTTTTAAAATATATTTCAATTTTTTTTGAGGTCATTTGTCTAATTTTTTAAATATTTTTCAAATTTTCAATTTTCTGTGGGTGTAAAATGTGTGGGTGTTGATGGTCTCTGCATTCATTTACAAAATGTGTACCCAATTGCAATAAAATAATTGCAAGGAATGACCTATTCAATAACTAATAAGTTTCTCCCAAAACATCCACAGACTCGAGAGGAATAACCTAGACTCTTTGAATCATCCTAACCAAGATCATACCAAATGAGCCCAACTCTGTTGTAGGTTGAAGTTAATTCTATTTTAGAATTTTGAAATACCGATAGGAGTTTTTTTTTTAATTTTATTTTGTTTATGTGATTCTAAAATATTCTTGCTTAAAATTTTGAAATTCTCTTTAAATTGCAGGTTGAACTTAACTCAAATTGTAAATTTCAAAAATACCTTTTGGAATTTGATTCCTTGAACAAAGAATTCTATTGTTTTTTAGGTCATCTGTCTCATTTTAAAAATATTTTTCAATTGTTTTTGAGGTCATCTGTCTTATTTTTAAAATATATTTCAATTGTTTTTGAGGTCATCTGTCTCATTTTTAAAATATTTTTCAAATTTTCAATTTGTTGTGGGTGCAAAATGTGTGGGTGTTGATGGTATTCAAGCTAAATTTCTTTAAATCTTACTTTTTACCATCTATTTTGGGATTTTGTCTCCAAATTGTTTCTAATTAATTAGAACACCCTCAAATATAATTTAACTAGCTGATGAACCCTTATTTTTTCCCATCTATTTTTGGGATTTTGTCTCCAAATTGTTTCTAATTAATTTGAACACCCTCAAATATAATTTAACTAGCTGATGAACCTTAAACTTCTTGCATCAAGTTGAATCATCCTAACCAAGATCTAATGTGCTGAAAATTGGTACAAAATAGAGTAATCACATAAAACGTCTATTTCTATATCACAATCTCTAGATCACAATATCCTGTAAAAATGCAGTCAAGTGTAATTAAAAATGATGTGAAAGTGTCCACAAAATTATATATTTCCACCTTTACATAAAATTTGAAGATTCGTAAATATACTATATAATTTAATCGGATTTCTCAACCATTTGGCCACTAAAGATTACTTCCTACCCATATGTGCCACATGGCTCCACTTACAGAGTCCTATGTGGTTTCTGGTCAAGTCTCAATAAGGAATATAGAATGAATGTTTCAGATTCAGATGTTACCTAGATGTTTTAGATTCACTATATCACTCTAACATCCTAGTAAACAAAATACTATCATCATAATAACAATACTTGTAACAGCATCAGAGGGTTTTTTGGGGCCATATATTGTTATTATATCTTTATTCTCCATATTTCCTTTTAGTTTTTCCCTATTCAATCTTATCCTCATATATGTTTGGAGATTAATGTCCTAAAAGAAAACAGAAGTGAAATTAATAGAAGCGAAATTAATAGGTTTCACTGTTGAATTAGTGTGACGGTATTTACATAAGTAAGTTAAGAAAATTTCTATACAATGTGCATGGTTACAATGTTACTACAGGTCAGCTTAGCTCACTACAACCTTATCAAGAAGAGTAATCATCATTTTCAAGCACAGTACTTGTGCAGACTATCTGAGAGGTAGTCTCTAGATGTCTAGATGTATTTGATGTTCAAGTTTTCTCCAAGCAACATATAGTAGCTTTGTCATCCTCCGTAGTATAAGCTACATGGTACATTCATTGTTAGTTCTGTCCCTCCAACATCTAACATGGATGTATTTTATTAATGTACCTAAATTTACACCTTCCATGATGCTTCTAATATTGTAAAATGTTAAAAGTGGAGTGTTGTATGATGTAATGGATATAAATAATCTAGATTGACATAGCTGTATTTTATTAATGTACCTAAATTTACACCTTCCATGATGCTTATAATCTTGTAAAATGTTAAAAGTGGAGTGTTTTATGATGTAATGGATATTAATAATCTAGATTGACATGGTTGTATTTTATTAATGTACCTAAATTTACACCTTCCATGATGCTTCTAATCTTGTAAAATGTTAAAAGTACTGGAGTGTTTTATGATGTAATGGATCTTAATAATCTAGATTGGCATGGCTATATTTTATTAATGTACCTAAATTTACACCTTCCATGATGCTTCTAATCTTGTAAAATATTAAAAGTGGAGTGTTTTATGATGTAATGGATATAAATAATCTAGATTGACATGGCTATAGTGATATGATGATAGTGTAAGTTGATGTTCAAGTTGTAAAATTCTTGTACATATCAAGAATGAATGATATTACAAGCCAAAAATGACATTATTATAAATTATTAAACAATTTGATAGGTGCTAAATCATACGTCTTATAATTTGTAAGTTGAAATTTTTTTCTTAATGTTCTTAGCCTATTTATAGATGTCAAAGTAATGGTTTCTAGATGCGATTTATCCCATAAACTTCAAGACAAATTAAACAGAAAACTAAATTCTAAGGCAAACCTTGTACATGTCATTTCTCCCACAAACTCATAGAGGTGTGACTTTTGACATGTGCAATTTCTATGCCATTTCTTTGTCATTTCTATGTCATTTCTCCCATAAACTATAAGGCAATGTCATTTCTCCCATATAGTATTAGGAAATATTTAAGGCAAACTATGTACATGTCATTTCTATCTTAAACTCTAGGCAAGGAAAACTTTAAGACATGTCATTTCTAGATCTGATTTCTCCCATAAACTTTAAGGCAAACCATGGAAATGCCATTTTTCCCACAAACTAAAGGCTTTTTCCCATAAATTCAAGGCAAACTTTAAGGCCTAAAAAATGAACTTCCATAGGGTTTTGAATTTTCAAAGGATTTTAGTATGTCTGTTGAGTATTAAATTCTACAAGTTATAAAGGCAGAGTCTGTAAAGGGCCAGGTAGCCTCTGGATCTCATCTTTTCTAAAAGGTGACATATCCAATAAATGCCCCTATAGTCAATCTCTGGAACATATCTAAATAGAAGTTCTTCATTTTAATATCCATAAACCACTACCGGATCTAAATAGAAGTTCTTCATTTTAATATCCATAAACCACTATGACTTTAAGGCAAACCATGTACATGTGTCATTTCTCCCATACATGTGTCATTTCTCCCATAAACTCTTAGGAAAATTTTAAAGCATGTATCATTGGCTCTCTCCCATTAACTTTAAAGCATGTGTAATTTCTCAAGGCTTTCTCCCATTAATTCAAGGAAAACTTTAAGGGCTAAAAACTGAACCTAAAGTAGTTGAACTTCCATAGGATAGGATTCCCCAAACAAGGCTTTCTCCCATTAATTCAAGGAAAAATTTAAGGCCTAAAAATTGAACCTAAAGTGGCTTAACTTCCATAGGATTTTATTTTGTTTGAACTTCCATAGGATTTTAGTCTGTCTGTTGAGTGTTAACTTCTACAAGTTCTAAAGTTAGAGTCTGTAAAGGGCCAGGTAGCCTCTGGATCTCATATTTTCTGAAAGGTGACATATCCAATAAATTCCCCTACATTCAATCTTTGGAACATATCTAAATAGAAGTTCTTCATTTTAATATCCATAAACCACTACCACTTTCAGGCAAACTATGTACATGTGTCATTTCTCCCATACATGTGTCATTTCTCCCATAAAATCTTAGGAAAATTTAAAGCATATGTCATTTCTCAAGGCTTTCTCCCATTAAATTTAAAGCATGTGTCATTTCTCAAGGCTTTCTCCCATTAAATTTAAAGCATGTGTCGTTTCTCAAGGCTTTCTCCCATTAATTCAAGGAAAACTTTAAGGCCTAAAAATTGAACTTAAAGTAGCTGAACTTCCATAGGATAGGATCCCCCAAACTCAAGGATTTCTCCCATTAATTCAAGGAAAAATTTAAGGCCTAAACAATGAACCTAAAGTGGCTGAACTTCTATAGGATTTTAGTTTGTTTGAACTTCTATAGGATTTTAGTCTGTCTCTTGAGTGTTAAATTTTACAAGTTCTAAAGGCAGAGTCAATAAAGGGTCAGGTAGCCTCTGGATCTCATCTTTTCTGAAATGTGACATATCTGGTGCCCCTACAATCAATCTCTGGAATAGATATAAATAGAAGTTCTTCATTTTAATATCCATAAACCACTACCACTTTAAGGCAAACCATGTACATGTGTCATTTCTCTGATACATATGTCCTTTCTCCCATAAAATCTTAGGTAAACTTTAAAGCATGTGTCATTTCTCAAGGCTTTCTCCCATTAACTTTAAAGCTTGTGTCATTTCTCAAGGATTTTTCCCATTAATTCAAGGCAGACTTTAAGGTAAAAAGTGAACCTAAATTAGCTGAACTTCCATAGGATAGGATCCCCCAAACTCAAGGCTTTCTCCAATTAATTCAACACAAACTTTAAGGCCTAAAAACTGAACCTAAAGTGGCTAAACTTCCATAGGATTTTAGTTTGTTTGAATTTCCATAGGATTTTAGTCTGTCTGTTGAGTGTTAACTTTTACAAGTTCTAAAGGCAGAGTCTGTAAAGGGCCAGGTAGCCTCTGGATCTCATCTTTTCTGAAAGGTGACATATCCAGTAAATTCCCCTACAGTCAATCTCTGGAACAAATCTAAATAGAAGTTCTTCATTTTAATATTCATAAACCACTGCCACTTTAAGGCAAACTATGTACATGTGTCATTTCTCTCATACCTATGTCATTTCTCCGATAAAATCTTAGGCTTTAAAGCACGTGTCATTTCTCTTGTGGCTTTCTCCCATTAACTTTAAAGAATGTGTCATTTTTCAAGGCTTTTTCCCATTAATTCAAGGAAAATTTAAGGCCTAAAAAGTGAACCTAAAGTAGCTAAACTTCCATAGGATATGATCCCCCAAACTCAAGGCTTTCTCCCATTAATTCAAGGAAAAATTTAAGGCTTAAAAAATGAACCTAAAGTAGTTCAAATTCCATAGGATAAGATCCCCCAAACTCAAGGCTTTCTCCCATTAATTCAAGGCAAACTTTAAGGCCTAAAAACTGAACCTAAAGTGGTTGAACTTCCATAGGATTTTAGTTTGTTTGTTGAGTCTTAACTTCTACAAGTTCTAAAGGAGCCTATAAAGGGCTAGGTAGCCTCTGGATCTCATCCTTTCTAAAAGGTGTCATATTCCACTAAAATCATGGAACCATGTACATGTCATTTCTCCCTTAAACTCTAGGCAAGCCAATATTTAAGGCATGTCATTTATAGATATTATTTCTCCCATAAAATTTAAGGCAAACTTTATGGAAAACCATGCGCGAACCATGTACATGTCATTTCTCCCTTAAACTCTAGGCAAGGCAATCTTTAAGGCATGTCATTTCTAGATGTGATTTCTGCCATAAACTTTAAGGAAAAATTTAAGGCAAACCATGCACGAACCATGTACATGTCATAAATCTCCCTTAAACTCTAGGAAATGCAATCTTTAAGGCATCTAATTTCTAGATGTGAATTCTACCATAAAATTTAAGTCAAACTTTAAGGTAAACCATGCACATGTCATTTATCTCATGCACAAGTGTCATTTCTCCCATGCATTTGCAATAAATGTTAATTTAATATACTTTATTAATTTTTTTTTGTTAGGGATTAAAAAACCCACTAAATATGGTTGAAAAATGGACATTATGCATAGATGTTTCTTGCTATCCCAATCCAGGGAAAGCAGTGATTACATATGTGCTTTGCAATATTGTGACTAGCAAGGTCCTCCAAAGGAAAATGAATATACCAGGAAGAACAATAAACAACGAAGCATATTATATTGCATTGTTAGAAGGCTTGGGAACAACTAGGGAGTACAGATCAAATGGAATTGTAGTTTTCACCAATTACAAATTTGTGTGCAACCAGATGAAAGGCATGTACCAAGTTAAGAAGGAGAGGCTAAAACAACTGCATGGAAAAGAAAACAATATTGTTAGCAAAGTTCAATATTGGGTTCTGATACAACGATTGAATGCCAGAAATGATTTGACCCAAAGTACGATAACCACGTGGGAGAGATATCAGTTGTGAGGAAGGTTGATCTGAGACATAAGGAAATGTTTCCGGAGGGAGCTGATAATATATTGTAGAAACATAAAGCTCTTCACTACTAATGAGACTCAAACAATCCATGTCAGAGGAAGCCAGTTGATCATCAAAATGACGATGAGTAGTGTTGAGTAAGGCAATAACTAGTAAAGATGGTTCCGAAGTAAGAGGAGGGAAGTCTCGCGCGTTACCAAAACTAGACCAAACGTCCCGAGGTTGCCAATTGATATCAAATGGCTCTTCAAGTGGAGGTCAGGTAGCAAGAGGTAAGATACTCGGAAGAATAGACTGCCGAAAATCAACAGACCTAGTGGGTTAAGATGCTTCCGAAGAAACTTTAGGAGAAGAATTTCCACTAGGGGGAAATGAAGAGGACGACAAAACTGGTGGTTCCGCCACTATGACAATGTTTCGAAACAAAAGAGAACCGAGATAACCAAATAGAGGCTTCAATATCAGACACTAAGGATTCGCTTAAGAACAAGCCAAGAAAATATCCTTAACGGGCATGTGATCATAGGAAATTGATTTTAGACATTGAAATGAAACTCCGTTGTTTCATGTTTTAAGAGTAAAGAAACAAGAAAAATATGACTCTAGTCACTTTCAGGTTGAAACGAGCGTGAAAGGACAAGTGCTCGAGGATATTTTCAATTTTAGAGAGTCACGAAAAGACCAAAATGTCTACTCAGGAAATCTAAACAAGAGGGTGTACCAAGTTTCCGTGAACTGCAATATACACCTTGGTGATCAAATGAAAGAAAAATGACTAAGGACTTGATGTACGTGCATACAGTCTCCCCGAATGTTGTGTTCGGTGTATCATGGTTACAGGGCGGTAGACTCGGCTTCCTATGGATAAAGGATTGCAACCTATGAGGGTCTCCCTTTATATACTCGATGGTACGGGGAGCACAAGTCCATGCTAGCATTTTCTAAAGCCAGATGGAAAACAATAGCTACTAGGTTTAATGACGCTAGAACACGTCACTAGCCTAGACCTGTGCAATATGTGTGTTATGTTTGAATGCTTCCTTTGGTTGATTGAATTCATTTTAAAGTTGATATTGAATTAATCTTTTGATTTCAAGGCCTTACCGAATGTGATCTCGAATTCTTAATGCACAACTACATGCAAAAGAAAATAATTCCAATTCAATGAATGCTAGCTAAGAGAGAGATAGTAATTCATAACAAAGTAGAAATCAATCGAATACAAGAGAATTTTCCTTAATGCATCTAAGACAACCAAATAAAAAAATGAAAATCTCTTTCCCTATTCACTAAACGCTACTAATGCAAAAGAACATTTTCCATTTTCAAGCTAAGAGAAAGAATGCAAATTTTGTCCTTTTAGATGAATGAGAAGAAAAATGCATTGTTACACTAAAAAGAAAAATGAATAGCAGTTTTGAGCAATTTGAATGAAAATGATCTAAAATAGAGAGATCAATCCAATAAAAATATCAAACACACTAAAAAACAGAGATGCGCTCTTTCAAGCAAGCGGGCTTTCGAACCGATTCAACAAGTAATGCGATCTATGCCAAATGTGATGAATGGAAAGCCAAATGAAATCTATGATGACCATTCAACAAACCAAAGACACGTAGAACCGAAAGAAAAGCTAAAACAACTAGTCAATCAAAATGAAATAACAAAGACCAAACTAACTCGAACTCAACTCAGAAGGCTCAGTGAAGAGAGAACCAAACAAGTGGCACAAGGAACCTAGAAACCCTAGGGTGACAAACTCAACTGATAAGATGATGGAAAAAAAGATGAGAAGGATGAGACAAGAGAGTGAAAACAATCTCAGTGAACCAATTGAAAGATAAAAATCCAATCCAGAGGAAAGAAATACTGAAAAAACTCAGAAAAGAGGCTAAAATTCAATCCTACATGATTCAATGAATCTGTTTAGATGTAATCTGCGCTAAACAGAGGTTGGCACACCTGTGATAAAGCAAAAAGCACAAATCGGCGCGACTGTTCAAGAAAAAGTAATGCCGAGCGAGAAAACTATGGGAAAAAAATAAAAACCACTAAGCAAAGTTCAGACCTGACACTCTGGGACTGAACAAGATGGCTGAAAACAATTAGACAAGATAAACAAAGCAAAAAAATGCTAAAACAACTAAAGTTGACTCGATAAGCAAAACACTTAGACGAACAGTGAGAGACGACAACACACACTGATCCCCAGTGGAGTCGCCAACTTGTTGTACAGGTAAATCCCTTCTGTGGACAGAGGCGATCCCTCTAGCCCTGGGGTGGGTCTAGAAACAAGGGAACATGCTAATGCTTGGATTCCTAGTTTATGAATGAAACGTAGTCAGGATATATGTCCTACCTTTGTTCCAACACCGCTATCGTAGTTGTGGAAACAGTCTCATGATCTTCGTCCTGACACGTCGCGGTCCTTCAACGGTAGTACTCAGGTGCCTACACAAGGATTAGAGAATGATAACAACATACGAAAACATACTTGCATCCACAACTATTTAATTGGTCAAGGATAATTAAATGCATTGCATAAGATTAAACATATCAAATGTAAAATGGGAACCAAAACATCAGTTATGTATTAATAAGTAGAGAGAAAGATTTTACAACCAAAAGAGCCTTGGCATTGCAACCTCCTTTAGCAGGTCCAGTCAAACGTGTCTCAAGCATTCGTCAGAGATTTGGAATTGGCGAGGTAATATGCCTGGACTCTCTCTCGACAATGGATTCCTTTCTGCTCTATCTCACATCAGCTATAGTAAGGATTGTTCAGCTAGCTGCAACTATGTGAGAAGGGTGTATTTATAGGAGAGGAGGAGGTGGTTTTGGATCCCTCATAAGGTGGAGGGGAGACCTTATCCTTTGGGGAGTTTCTCAAAAGTAAGAAACAAGAAGCCAAAGGAAGGTCTTCAATGTTGTTCAGTCGAACAAACCATGTTGACTCCTCTCACAAAGTGGTTGGGAATGGAAACTTCACTTCTATTTTAAAAAACTTTCCAAAAACAGCTCGGCGCGGGCATTCCACTGAGACAAAGCGCTAATGGGCGCGAGGCCCAATGTTAATTTTTGTATGGGCACGAGGCCATAACTTCCTACTAGCGTCGACCAAACATCATGTGTTTTCGAGAGCCTGCTCTAGGAATAGTCAACAGAGAAAATGTTCTTCTCATGCCAAGGGATGCAATGACACTTGCAAGGTATGAAAATACACAGAAGTCACTGGAATGGTCCTCCAATGTGCGGGATGTGGATTGCAGGGATGGTGACAAAATACTGTGTAACACACTAGTTGAAAGCCATAACATACGATCAAGAGTTTGAAGAGGTCACTGGAGCGAGATCCTAGGAATTGGCTCCTGTGGGAGACAATGGCTTAAGTTCAATGACTACAGGTGATTCTCCAGGTGGGCTAGCTGGGCATCCAAAATCACCAAGAAAGAATGTTGATATCTAAGAAATTTTTTGGTGATAATCACATTAGAACTAATTTTCCAACGTGTTTCTAACCATCCAGTGTGGTTCATCGTCGAGGAAATATGGATAATTAGATATTTGGACCTACTTAATTTCATTCAAGGAAGAGATAATATCATTTTGGTCCTCATGCTTCTCTTTCAAGACCCTGCCTAATAGGGTTTCCATCTTCCAAGGGATGGTGATGGGGTTCAGGTACTGACTCCGTCTTCCACTAGAATGACCAGGGTGAGGAACCTAATGGGCCACTTCCAAGTTTTTAGAATTAGAGAAATCTTGACAATCATTGGTGGTGAGGGCCTTGAGATGATGGATCTCTTCACGAGTTTCGAGAGGGGTAGCAAAATGGAAGATAGAAATAACTTCCTAGGCATGGGCTTGGGCATGTGGCCTACCCCAGGGGACTCAACCACCACCTCCTCGATGACTGCACATGCATTTCCATGGCATAATTCACTGATAAAAACATAACCAAAAAAAATATATAGGCCTCAACAATCCTTAATGGAAAAGGAAGAGGCTGAGAAAATCAATATGAGAGTAGAGTCAAGAGCTACTAGGGTTTCCAGGAAATACAAGGCAGTGAAAAATGAAGAGGTAGAGAATTAGAGAGGCAGGAAAAAACCTTCAGGCACGGTCACTTGCTATTCAGAGGCCATGATAAAGCAATGCCATAATGTTGACCACCATAAAATACAATGAAGCCACCTAACTTGAAATAGGGAGACATAAAATCAAGAGAGAAATGAACTGACCCAAATGGAACACAAAATACCCTGATGGAAGTAGCTAATTATTTACAAGTCGTCAAATGCACCTACGTTAGAGAAAGGATGGTGTTGTCTATGACTGTAGCTACTAGCTTCAGAGAAATCCATGAAGTCTCGTAAAATATCATCTTGGTGCGTCCAAAGCCATTTACTAGTCCAACACTTGACTTCTGCTATGAGAACCAAGCCTCTTTAGATGTATGCAAACTATAATTTATGTAGACACAGTCCACCTCGACGCCATTGTATGAGATAAGTGGCTTGGCCCTCAGGAAGAAATAATGACTTGAACCATGTTTTTACGAACTTATATCCACACACAAACCCGCCATTGTCAGTAATCCGAGAGAGTAATCCCACCTGTGGCAGGGAAGGAAATCAATCAAACCATAAAATCCAGAAAGAAGAGTCTCTCTGCACATAGAAGTTAAATAGATGATAACTTTCCATGGTATTGAATTAGAAAGGGGTTTACATTTGTAGTGCATGGGGTGAGCTAGCCACGCCACCCCACGCCCCTCTTAAATGTTGTGGGAGGTGGCAGGATGGTGGGCTTGCCCCCCAACCTCCAACGACATTTCATTCTACGCCTTGGTTGGGGGCCGAACACAAACATCTCATTTAACTTTGTTTTAATATGTTTTTTTTTTAAGTTACGTTTTAATATGATTTTTTCCCATGTATTCTTTTTTTTAATGTGTTTTGTTTTTTTTTTCCACATGGTAAATTTGGAGGACTATTTAGTGAAAGACTCAAAATAAAATCATAATAGATTTCACTATTCACTTCAATATCAATATATTCAATTTTTTGTGAATTTGGGCTTCGAATTACTCATCACGAGTTATAACTTATTCAAAGTTTGTCACACAGGGTAGCATGTCTTTGAAAAATGGAACTCGAGTGGCGGAGGAATTAAAGTCGCTAGCTTTAACTTGAGATATTTTCCTTTCACTTTTTTAATACATGTTTTTTCTATGTTTTAAATTTTTTATGTTTTATGTTTTATTTTTTTAAATTAAATTTTATTTATTTATAATTTTTTTTTAATTTAAATTATAATTTATTTTTTAGCGTTTTAAATTTTTATTTTATAATTTTTAAATGGTTTTTATTTTTCATTTTTCATTTTATAAAATATATTAATAACTTTATAAAATAATTTTAATTTTTGCTTTTATTTTGTTTAAAAAAAAAGTTTATTGCTTTTTATTTTTATTGTTTGTTTTAAAATTTGTATTTTTTATTTTGTTTTGAATGTTTTTTTTTTGAATTTTTTAAATGTAAAATTGATAGGTTTTTATTTATTTATTTATTTTAATGTTTTGTTTAGTTTATTTAAAAAAACATTAATAATAATAATAATAATAATTTATTTAAGTTAGTATTTTCAGTATTTTTTAAAAGAAAAAGATGATTTTTTTTTAAAATTGATTTTTTCCCCAAAAAAAATATGTTTACAATTTTTTTCTCAATTCTTTTAATGTGATTTTTTTTTTAAGGTTACATATTGTATTTCCTTCAAAAACAGAAATTTATATGGGTATTCTAGAGATGCAAGGTCAAATTTTCACTAGAGAGAACATACCATAGCCAAAATTGCACTCTTCGTAGAGAGGCAAGCGAGATCACGCTTTACCAAAAAATAAGTAGAAAGTATCTATGCTACTGGCATGGAGAGAGACCTATATAATCCAAAAACAAAATGGCCATGAGGATGAAAAAGTTAAGCCTAGGAATTAGAGTTAGTAGCGACCATCTGAATAGGATCTTCAACATTGCTAGGGATGTTGCCTATCAATGGAGGAATGCCCAGATGTTGCTCAATATGACCCACGAGTTGATCAATATTCCTCAGGTGGTGGTGGAGGTAGTCCAGGTAGTGTGAGATATCAACCTTGTGCTTGAAATGATCCATAAAAATTCTACCTATGAGAAACTTCATATGCCAATACAAATCAATGGTACATGCACTGAAAACCGAACACAAGTGTGCCCAACATTTGGAACCCAATCAGCCAATTCTGTTAGGACTTATGTATCTGAAAGTTGTCGTTGATGACAAGCCCATTCCCATTCCCTACAAGCAAGTTCCTCGTAGATGAGTCCCAAGGTGAGGTTATGAAATCTGTTGAAAAATACCTAAAGCATGTGATGCACACGTGTATGTCCTCGAGATACTCACTTCTAATAGTAGGTCGCCCCTCGGCAAATGCATACTCGTTATCCAGGCATGACGAGGGATTAGGCATAGATGCTAAGAGGTACTGAAGAAAATACACACATGTGGGTAATGGACTTAGGGGGAAGAGCTACGTAAGGATGGGGAGGCATCAAAGCAAGTTCAAGGTAGAGTAGAAAAAAATAAGGTGAAGTTAAAAGCTTTCAGCTAGCCACGAGAAAATGAAGAGGACGAGGGGATGGAAATGAACAAAAGGAGAGACTACGAGGGAAACTAGTAGCATGAGGGGAGTGCCCATTGGATGAGGCACAAGGGAGGATGCAATGTTGCTGGCAAAGGCAGAGAGAGGGATAAAGCTTTAGAAACGAGCAATGTCAGGTGTGCAAAACATTAGAGAGAGATCAGGCTAATAAGGATTGAACTACAATTATAAAATAAGAGAAAATAATTGAATAAGGAAACATTCATAGCCCAGAGACCTTCGGACTCGGGGATGCTACATTATTCCAACTTCCATTTATGGTGGTTTCAAATGAGATCCTACCATCTACATGTGACTTGACGTTTCAATCGGCGTGCACGGTTGATAAGCCAAGAAACAAAAAAAAAAGCCTAGACCTACAAACCAAGGGGTCGTACGGAGAATATTCCTATAATTTCAAGGATGATGAATAATTCGAATAAGACTGCAATTGTTGAGAGTGAAATTGGTAAATGTGATAGGGATTTTCCGAGATTCACTAAGGTGAGTCAACTAGAATCCATGGTCTTGAAAGGTATGAGCTAGGGAAGGAGCAATGGATCATAGAGGGGTTAATTTAGTGTCAGAATTCAGATGGACTCGCAACAAAAGAATATCCTAAAATAGAAGTGTGCTAACTCTATTCATCTCCCACGTGAGGACAAGACTGTCTTGACACAACAACTCATTAACGCATATGTGGTGCATGGTCTTGTGATTAAGGATCTGATACATCAATTGCCTCAGGAAAGGTGTTATTAACATGACAATAATTCATTTTGTTGTGGGGGAATATTTCTATGTCCCCTGGCCACTTAGCCAAGAGGGGCAGTGATAGCTTGTCCCCCCACATTTTACCTTAAAAGCACCCTATCAAGGATTTTTCAATGTAAATTATTAAAAAAATAATAATAATAATAATTAAAAAAAATTATGCAATGCCGCTTATATATATATATATATATATTCTAGTACCATTGGGCAAGGCTATAATGGAAATCAATTGGTAATTTTAACCCTAAAAATAAAATAAAATAACATAAAAGTTAGACAAATTTGAAAAATACTTAAAAAAGAAGGATTTAAAAAATGGAAAAAATAGAAAGATAGACAAACTTTAAGTGTCGAATTTTAGGATTTTTTGTAGTCATGCTATTTGGTCTCTATTTCCATGGTTGAAAAATGTTAAAAAGTTAACCCTAAAAAAAAGAGGTGATGTTACATTGCTACTTTTTCATTTCAATGAGTTTTTCCATGCCTTTCGTAGTCATGATATTTGGTATTTAATGTTATGATTGAAAATATTGTAATTTTAACTCTGAATAAAAAAAAGATGATGTCGCATCACCACTTTTGCATTTTAGCATGGTTTTCATGTCTTTCATAATCATGATATTTGGTTTTTAATTTCATGGTTAAAAAATGTTGAAACTTTAACCCTAAAATGAAAAACAAGTGATGTTGCATTATCACTTACCGAAATCAACATGAAAATCATGATTTGATGTGACATCCCAAAAAATTAGAACTCGTTAAAGTTCGTGTTAAGTTGGTAATATTGTTTTTCAAATTTGGAAATTTTACTCTCAACTCCAACAACAAGAACCTTATTCTACAAGAGGGAAGTGAAGCATTTAGAGATAGGTGGTTTTGAGATACCAATGGCAATATCCAATACCAAATCTAAATAGAGTTAACTAGATGCAATTATGCCCAACATTGTAGAGGAGGATTTCCTAATAGTATATGGGTCCATTAATGAAAGGAACATAAATACTATCGGTCAATTATGTAAAGGAAGGAGTGAATCATGAAAATAAATCTTCCATTACATACTAAAGAAACAACAAAAGGATGAATTCTAAAGGAACATATTAGTTGAAAATAGATGCCAAGATAAATTTTATGGCAGTGAGATGATTAAGGAAAAATGTTAACAATGCAAAGTTTTTCATGGAAAGTTTCTACATCTAAATGATAGTGGTCTTCATGGAAAATTGTTTATATCTAAATGATAGTGGTGTATTGAATGTGTTAATATTTATGCCTTTTTTACATCTAAATGATAGTGGTGTATTGAATATGTTAAGATTTATGCCTTTTAGTTTTTTTTAGAGGAAACCTAACAAGTACTTTCTCTCATGCTAATGAAGATGGTACCTAAGCTAAATCAATTTATTTAGGGATCAAGGTTAGATCATTAGTTATTAATAGTCTCACAAAGAAATCAAGCATGTCAGAATGTGGGTTTTGAACTCCATTGGAGAAGGATAACAACTTTCATCTTAGTCTCTCAAACTATACCTTTCGAGAGGCACATTCTACAACCCAATATGAGGGAAATGTGTAAGTATATCTGCACTCAAAGTAGAGTTGACGTGTGTCCTTTTAAAATTAAATTTTAAAAAAAAAATATTTAGTTAATAAAAAAAATGCGAGTTCTAATCCAAATTTTAGCATGATTTCTCATTTTTCATTTTTTTAATTGAAACACATTGCATTCAACAATATATTCAAAATATTATTTTTTTTTTGCTCGTTTAGACTAATCCTAATCTTCCCATTTTTTTCTCCTTCCATTCCACCCATGGGTTTCGAACCGGTGACCTTACAGAACGGAGTGCCTTAACAGTGCACCCCATCACCGACTGTTCTACACCACATGGGCTTATATTCAAAATATTATTAGAGGAAAAGATATATTTATAAAAATTCAAAACAAATAGTCTTTCTAAAAATTTCATCAAAATGATATTCAAGATCTATCTTTAAAGTGAAAATTAATTCTTGACAAGATCCTCTCCCTTCTTCATCACCAACTAATTACTAGTAGAAAATTACATATATTCAAAATATACTCAAAATTACATATATTTAAAATTAATAATAAATAATTGCATACAATAATGTATTCAAAATATTATTAGAGGAAAAAATAAATTTATAAACTTTCAAAACAAATCACCTCTCAAAAAAAATGCTATTCAAAGATCCATTTTTAAGATATTTAGAAACTGGAGATGTGATAATTGTTTAGAGAAACAAATATTGTAAATATTATTGTAAATCTCCACACTCATTAAAATAAATTCAAAAATACATTATTTCTTGACTTTGAAAAAATATTATAGATAAAAAAAAAACCATTAAAATATTTTTGAAGGAAAAAAATAATTCGAATATTAGCAAATAAACAAATTATTTCAAGAGTAATCTTGACATAATAAATTATTAAAACTACTCTTCAAGATATATTTAGTAATACATGGAGGGACACTATTAAGAATTACTTAGTTGTCAAAAGTTGTAATGCCTAAAATTGAATGAAATAGATGCGCTCCTGAAAATTATTAACAATATTGTATACCTTTTTCATCACCAACTAATCACTAATAGACAATTACACACATATGGAATCATAACACACCAACTATAACATTCACAAAGATTACCATCCAAATCCAAAAACATAAACACACAAGCCACTCAAAGCATCCAAACACAAACTTACAAATCATTCTAAGGCATGGTCATGTCAAGCAAAGAAAACCATAATGTAAATTTCTAAGTATAAAGTTATCTAAAAAATATACATAAAATGATAATCTAAAAATGTGACATTGTTGTCCTCAACTCAAAATGAGCCTAGATCCATCTAAATTTGGATCTATCATGCATAGAGAGATCAAATCCATTGAGGTGCAAACCTTTCCTCAAATTCTACACTCCATAAAAAATATTTGCACCTTAAGTGATTTGATCTCTCAATGCGTGACAAGTCAAAAATTAAATAGATATTTAATATTCCATTCAACATATTATACTACACCAACTATTACATTTTAATTGTTATTTTTATTTCCAAACTATCACAAAGAAACATAAACATATCTTTATTTGCAACCTAAAAATGCCATTCAACAATTTTATAAATAAATGAAAATTTATAGAAAAAAAACTCTTATATAGTCTTTACATTTTTAACAAAGTGGAACATTGGTGGTAGTAGTAAACTTTGTGGTTGAAGATGATAGTTTCTTATGTTCAAACATCAACAGGTATAGATCTATAGACTTGTTCCAAATATTTGTTGTATCCTACATTAGTAATCTTATTCTAAATTTACAATATCCAAGATTGATAATCTTATTCTACATCTACAATTAAATAAGATAATTTAATGAAAAATGTTCAAAATATTTGTTTATAAACTTATACATATTATCTTGATTTCTAAAATTTAATTGTTTAGAAAATACAATATTATGTTTGAAAATTTTATATCAATAAATACAATTTAAATTAACATATAAATTAAAACCCACCATATTTACTTACCATTATAAAAAGGAAAAAATTATAAATTATAAATAATATATAAAGATATACAAATTAAGGTTTATGATATGATAAAATAACAAACTATATTTACCACTTACCATTATAAAAAGGAAAAAATTATAAATTATAAATAATATATAAAGATATACAAATTAAGGTTTATGATATGATAAAATAATGAATAATATTATAAATTATAATGTTAATATTTTACTTTGAATCATGGATATATATTTAATTTATTGAATAATTTATAATAATAATTATAGATAATAATTTTATTATAAGTAAATTATAATTATACTTTTTGTATTCAAATGTTGATATTCCACATAAACTATGATTAAATGGTTTTATTTACATTATTGAATAACAACAATAAACAACAATTAATAGTGATTATCAAATACAACCCACTATTCACATAATAAACTTGTTTATTGTCCTTTAATGTAAAATATCCGCTTATGTGGTTGTGAATAATCTACATTATAACACATAGCAACAAATTAAATTAATGGTATATTATAAGCAACCTTATAATGCTTGGCATTATTCTTCAGAGCTATGCAACAATATTTAACCTCCTATGGTGAAATAATGTTTATGTTAATCAAGACACATAATGACATACGAATAAAATTGAAAGAATGTCCATGTGAAGAATGATTAGAAATGTGATGAGATACATTGAGAAGATATAATTAGAAAATATAAGAAAAATAATAATTAAAAATAAAATAAAAAGATATATAGAAATATTTTTGTAATATAATATATAAATATTTTTATAATATAAAATAGTATATTAATTATAAATTTTTTTGGAAATGATATAAGAAATTTTGGAACCAATGCATTTCGAACTATCAACTGTAACTCGACACTGTAATTTATCATCGAACTATCAATTGTAACTCAAACTGTATGATGATGAATTATAGTTGGTAGTTCGAAAATTTTTTATATGATTTCTCGAAAGGTTTATAATTAATATGTTATAGATCATAGAAGCTTGCACTCTCAAATATAAAATAGTGTTACTTCCAACTAACTACAAATAATGCACTTGATAGTTTATGATAGGAAAGAAAACAACCACTAACAATGCAATAATATTGTATCATTATAACTATGTTTAATAGGAAATAATGTCACTATTATATCGGATTCATAATCATATACTTCAATACCCGTATGATTCATAATAACAGTTCATAATTAAAAACGATAAATATATAGCATAGCAAGTAATCATATTAATAATAATATGTTCATATTATATATGAATTAAGATATTACATTAGGATCATAATGTCAACATTTCACACAAAATAATAATTGGATTGCTATATATATATTATACTATATACATATTTTAAAATCAAGAAATATGATAGAAATATAATGAGAGTTATTATGATAAATATTACAATAGGATCATAGTGTCAACATTTCACATAAAATTATAATTGTTATATTTTTATTAGTGATATATTTTAATTAGTGATCAGGAGAGATTACATCTATATTTGAATGTTTAATTTTTATATTAATTATAAAATAATTTTATAATTAACAATAAAAATAATTTAAAATAAAATTATAATTTAATTAATTCTAAATTGTGTTTTAATATTTATGAGAGATTAATGTTTATTTAGATGAATATTTATAAATTATTTAATTTATATAAATAATTTGGTTATAAAATATTAAAATTAGAAAATATAGTAAATTACAATGATTTTTTTTGGTCAGAATTGTATTGATTTGTAAAAATTGAGTTATGTCATGTTCTTCATTTCAAACTAAATTCCATGCAGTAGTTTAACTAAGCTTGTAAATTTGTTTGGAAAATCATGGAAATTTTAGCGAGATTTTGATAAAATCCAGTTGGATTTTTTGTAAATTCACGGTAGAGTTGTCAAACTTCAAGATTTTAGGTGCCAGAGATTTTTGGCCGAAACCATTTCCCTATCAAAAACATGATTCAAACACTCCTATTGCTAAAAAAATTAAAAACTTTTTGGCCAAATTCTAGCCACTTTTTAATGGAATTGTCTTTAGTGCGACTTTTTGGAGTTTCAGGTGCGGCGGTGAAAAATATTGAGGTAAAATCTTGATTTCTATTATTTAAACTAATTTTTTGACTTTATATATAGATTCAACACCCTAAAAAACCCTTAAGACACTTCCATTGTGCAAGGTTACCCATCAAACTTCTATTTTCAATAAATTCCTGCGGGAATTTAGAAAAATTAAACAGAAAAAAAACTACCATAAAAACTTTCAAAAAGTCATAAATTACTAGCTTTTTAATCTCCAAACAATTTCTCAGCGTCGATAAACAAGACCTAATTCCATTAGAAATTTCCAGAATATTCCATAATCCAACCTACAAGGGCCCGGTCAAATGGTCCGTATTCCAAAATATTCCATGAATGCCCATCGACTTAAGGATGCCCCTGCTTCGTTGGCTTTAGCACAGAAGACGAAGAGACAGGGCATTGGCATCGAAGGAAGAAAAAGAAGAGTCAGAAGGCGAAGAAAGATAAAGGAAGACGAGAAGACAGATGATTGGCTTCAAGGGAAGCAAAATACGAAGAAACGAAGGGAAAACATTAACATTTGTGTAGTTGGCATCTCTGTGAATAATGGCATCAACCTCCTCCTCCTCTGCTTCACTTCCATGTATTGCTTGTATATTCATGGGGAGGAACTGCGACCCAGACTGTGTTTTTGCTCCATATTTTGCATCCTTCCAAATCGCCCACTTTGATAGCCTTTTCAGATTCATCGAGAGTTTGCGAGTCCGCAACAACGATGATTTATTGCTGACAACGGCCCTGCTGTCTCACCATGTAGATTGGTGGAAGCAAGCCCAGACAGAGCTAGCCATTTTCCTCTCCAATTTGCAAACACACTTGAAGAATTGGAAGCAGTTCGAGAGAGACATGAATCCTCGCCTCTCTCCCCTGGATATGAAACAAATGCTGGAGGTATTGAAGCAGGAGCAGACACAGCTAGCGGCCGACGCCCTTTTTCTTGAAGATCGTTATCTGACAGAGGTGTCAACAGTCCTTTCACAGTTTGCTAGAAAATTACGTGATCTCTTCAACATTACACTTCCCTCCCACTCTTCTCCTCAGGCAAGTCATAGTGGTAGCAGTCATGAAGACAGCTCTAGTCATGGTGGAAGTAGCAGAGGAACAGATGGAGGCAGCTCTGGCAGCATGCAGCCATGATTGTACTTTCATCTCAGACAACTTACTCATCCACACAATTAAATCACTGTGCTCCACAACACAAATTAATAAACTAATTGGAGATTAAATGATTTTTTCTCTGTTTTGCATAGAGTGCTGCACTGATCATCTTTCCATTATTGATGTTTGGCATCACAGTCGTTGCAGTTGTGCAATGGGTATGATACCTTAATATTTTGATAAGGCTTAGTTTAAATTATAGTTATCAAGTTTGAATTCGAATTTCTATTATCATAGGGAAATAATTAGATTAAATTTTTTTCCAATTTTTGTCTCCCCATTCTCCTGCTTAATGTCTCCAGCATATATCATCTCTGCATTATAAACTGAATCAAATTTTTATGGACAGTTTGGCAGAATCTAAGGAATTGGCAAATATTCCTATTTTTTAGACGGATTCAGCTAATTTATAGATGTTAAGTTATAGGATTTTGGGTGCCTAGAAATTCTTGAATCTGCTGAATTTATTTAGGTTATCAAAAATCAATTTAAACACTATAGGATTTCTTGAAACTTATTTTCATCAAATGAGAAATTTCAGGTTCAACTAAATTGTGGTCGAGATAGACAACGTCTTTTTCTAATTTTAAAATACTTTTATGTTGTGTTATATAGTTTAGTAAATTTAATAAAGGAAATGTTCTCATTTTGATGATGATAATGATGGTTAACGTCCACTGAAACCAATTTATATATATTAATGTTCTATATATAAATTATATTAAAAAATAAATAAAATTTTATATAAATTATTTTTTTTGTAATTTTTTTAATATTATGGAAATAAGAATATTTGTGTTAATTGCAAAATTTTCACTTTGGGGTGAATACATTTCAATAGAGCCCTAAAATTAAATTAAATTTGTAGTACATGTAGCTTACTTCAAAATGCAATACTTGATTACAACATATTTACTCCAATATACCTTGAGTAGTAGGCCAGTAGAAAATTTTTGGTATTTGAATATAGGACTCATGTTTAATCCACTAAGGGATGGAGGATGCTTTTAATTGACCATTAACTATCAACTCTTCAAACTTCAAATTGCAACCTTGGTTGGCACATTGATTTGTTTCATGGTCATTATGCCTTTGAATGTGCTTGAAACTCATATATCTTTGGATGGACTCTTAATCCAAAACTTTGTTTTTAGAGAAAGATCCTTTGACCAAAAACTAAATTATTAAAAGGGAGTCACCCAACACTTATGAGAGAATAGAATTATGAATTAGAAGAGAAGAGACCTAAATTCTTTTGGATAGAAGAATGCCTTGAAATAAACTATAGCTTTTGTCTAATTATTTGTCATCTTCTACAAACCCATAAATACTCTAAAAATTTGATTTATCTAACACCATAAAAAAGTCTATTCCTTTCCATATATTTGTTTTAAAATATTTGATATTAAAAATTCTAAAATCGTAAAAAAAAAAAAAAAAAAAAATTAATTCAAATTTTTTTTATTAATTAACTAAAATATATTCCTAAAAAATAAAAATAAAACTTATTACACTCAAATGAAAAAAGAACTGAAAAAAGTGCATGGAATGTTAAAAGGAAGAATTATTTTATAATTAACTATCAAAGAATGATGCCAATAACAATGAATTGGGTATTAATCCATAATCATCGAGCAAAAACGTATATATATATATATATATATATATAAAAGTAAGTTTCATTATAGGTATATTTTTTAACTTTGAAGTTTTGAGTGAATAAAGTTTCAAATAAGGTACAGAGGTCTAGGATAAGAATGCGTGAAAATATATATAATATAAATATATAATAATGTTATTATATATAAAAAATTTAGTTTGATTATATAAATAAATTTAGTTTATTTAATAAATATATTGTTTTATATTTTATTTTTATAAATATATATTATATATAAATTTATCATATTATTAAATAATATAAGACTTTTTAATTGTGATATTATTTCCATTCACTAAATTAATTTAAATAAAATTATAGTACAAATATACATTAAAAAATATTTTTTTACTTCTCATATATATATATATATATATATCAATTTTTATCAATTTTTATTTTATATTTATATTAAATATATATGACACACAAATTTATTATGTTAATCTATGTATCATTAAAAACATATATAATATTTATTATAATTTCTTAGTTGTCATTAATTAAATTTTTTTAGAATATGAAATATATAAATTTTAAATTATATATGAAATGAAATAATAATTTTTATTAATGAAATGAATAATAATATTAAATTATGTTTTTAATGAATTTTTTTTATATAATTTATTAGTAAATAAATTAATATAAATTTTAAAAAAATCTTAAATTACATTTCTTAAACTATATGAAAAGCAAGAGTAGCATGTATTTCCATACTTTTATTTAAATGTGACACAATAGTGTAGTGTATTGTTTTTCTCATTAAGAGTTCAACATTTGAAGGAATTGAATCTAAGTGAGATGGATATGAATCTTTCCTCTTTAAGTTAGACCTAAATTAAGAATGTATGACTTTATAATATGTATTTGAAGGAATTGAATCTAAGTGAGATGGATATGAATCTTTCCTCTTTAAGTTAGACCTAAATTGAGAATGTATGACTTCATAATATGTTAGTGTTGGGTTGGAAATGTGGGTGCCATATTATGTTTTATGAGACCTCATATTCTTTCTTTATGAAATTATAATCATACTCTATCACCTCATAAATATCATAATCATTTTCTATAACTCCATAATCTATAAGTGCAAAATGTCATCACCCTTTAGTTGGTAACTAGGTATCACTTATTTGTGACTTTATAACATACCCTTATTTATTGAAGAGAATTTTTCTTGCATCAATATAATGCATGGTTACAAATCAAAGGGAACATTCACAACTCTACCCAAAATGTATCTAGAATCATGATAGTCAATGCATGTGAGGTCACATGCATGTGCTTCATTTCCACCCCTAAAGCTATATGATCCAAATAAAAGGATTTGGTTTCTGTGGCAATATCTTGTTTCTAGAAAGGGTTTCTCCAAGTTCATGCATGAGAGTATGTATGATATTGCTTGTAGTGCCAACTTCTCGATACAATTTTTGGAAACAAGTGAGGAGGCTTGGTTGAGCCATATATTTTGATAAAAATATCATGTTCCAAAACAATCCAATCTCTAATTTTTATAGCTACCTTCATTGCCTTATTAGACATACACGGTGCTAGAGAAAAGAACAATAATTGGAACAATGGAATCAAGAAATGTTCAAATAATATATGATAATGAGCACAATATTTGTGCTCCCACAAATTTTATCAATAGAGTTGGATTGGTGGTTCACTCAGTAGCCTCTACCATTTCATGCCTAGGAAGGTGTATACAATATATATTATGTCCATCAAGGAACACTATGTGCATTGTAGTTGATATGATATCTTATAGGATGGAAAAAAGAATATTAGGCCAACTAAATAAATGAAAAAGTGTTATCATTATGTGCATCAAAGGGACCCACGATTCCTTGAAGTTCATGGAATTAGCTTCTTTATACATCCCACATAGTAGAGCCACCATAAATCATTATTGGTCCTTAATATCCTAGTGGGATAAGTACTTGATTTTATTATTTTGAATTGTATCTCTACAATCCACTAATTCTTCATCAGTTCTCTATATTCTAGAGCAAATTGTAGTATCCAATATTTTGTAAGTTTGATATCTTGTATGAGATGCTTATAGAAATTGTGCATGATTGATGCCTAGAATAAGGATACATATTTTCCTTGAGCATCTTTGATTAGCATGTTGTCAACATCCACTAGGTAGATGCTCCATGAGGCAACTTTTTTGTATGGGAATATAACTAAGCATGGAAATACCTTGTGAATTTGAGAGAAATTTATCATTGGGTATATGCCTAAGTCTTGATCACCATTTGGAAAATTAGGATAGTAATCATGTTGAAAAGTTTGGGAAATTACTCTCCATCAATATGTTTCAATGATGTCCATGGTGCAAATGATATCATTGTGAATAGGACTTGGGGTACTAACTCTTTCCTCTTCCTCTTCTTTGTTTGAGGTGACTTCAATAATGGTCTCTTTGCCAAATCTTTTTCTTCTTCTTCTATAGTTTTTCATCTCTGTTCTTACAACTTACCCATATCAACAACATCAACTATTAGCACAATTAATATCCTCAAAGAATGGAAGTTCTTACAAAGATAAATATTGTTTTTGAAGGGAGATATTATTTGCCAATAATGGCCATTTCCATGTTAGGATTCTATGATGGAACCTTGATAATTAATTAAGGGAATTGATTTTTTTATGAGGTGAATTGTGTTCCTCTATCTATGGTCTTATAAAAACACCTCATTGAAAGATTACTGCCACTAGAAACTTGCTCCCAAGTTTTATGGCTCATATAAGGTCCTAAGTGTATTGGGCATCTGGCTTATAAATTGGAGCTTCCTAGCCACTCTATCATTCATCCAATCTTTCATGTATTCTTATTTTAAAAAGTGATTGGCTCTAATTTCTATATTCAAACTTGACTTCTAGAACTAAATGAGTAAGGTTTCATCTGGCTGTAGCCCAAGGTTGTCCTCAACAAAAGTGAGTAGTGTTTATGCCAACACACCATACAAGCAGTTGTGATACAAGGTAAGGATACACAACTCAAGGATGCCACATTGAACCAAGAAAGATCCTTCAACAATACTCTCAACTCCAATGTTAAGGACAATGTTTCTTTGTAAGGGGGAGAGTATTTTAGGGTCCTACCCTAACCCCCTTAAGTAGATAGATAAATTGATATCTATCAAGGCCATGTTTATTAAATAAGATTGATATAGGAGTTATAGTCTAGAAGCAAAAATTGTAAAAAAACTTACTAGAAAGTTCCTATAAAGTTGTAGAAACCATATACAACATATTGTAAGTAAACCTTTGCTCAATTGGAAATTACCCAAAAGAAATCCAAGTTACTTTTATCAATTAAAATATTGTTATTTGTGATATTCTAATTCTTTTACAATTACAAATTGTTATTATAAATTATCATTTATACTCTTAATCTTACTATATTCTATTATTTTTATTCTAAAATTTTTGTTTTACTAATTAAAATCATCACAATAATATCTATAAATTTATAATTTACGTATATAAATATATTTATACTACTTAATAAATACACATCTTAATATATAAAAAATATTATATAACATGTCATCACTCTAATTAAGTTAGAACTCACTTAAGTTTCAACTCACGGCAACACCTAACGGAGACAGACCCCACACCTAAACCTTTTCTGCAGTTCTTGCTTGCCATTCAAATTCATTTTGTGAGGCGTTTCGGTTGATATGTCTTTAAATGAGTATACTCCTTTTTCAACTCTATGTGCATTACGTAAATATCTATGTATCACACAACAATGGATTTTGCAGTATCTATGAATTTATGTTATTATCAATAATGTTGTTTTCATTGTGTGAGAGTTATTATTTTTTCTTTTAATTAAGAAATAGTGTTTTTTTATGGTTTAAAATCCAAACACTTCTATTAGCAATAAATGTTTATGCTTTATAAACCATCAAGGGTTGTTTCATGCACAATGATCTTGGTTGTTTATATATGATGATGTCGTTGCATCTTGAGACCTTAAGATTTTTTTGATGATGTTAGTTGTCTATATCTACAAAGTTCTTGGTTAAAATGAAAATGTATATATTATTATATATTATTATTTTTGTTTTTGTTTTGTGAAGAGAAATTGTGTTCTTTTAATTTAAAACTAAACTTATTGCTCTTAGTGCTCTGCAGCAATCAGCAGATGGACTGCTAGTTGTGATTTGGCTATGCTTTTTCCTTTTTCACTTGAATTTTTATTAATTTTAATAAAACGAGTTACCAAATAAATGAGTGCGTGTAATGTAGGAAATTGACTAGCAAAACCCCAAAAAAATCATTTTAATAAAATGAGTTGCCAAATAAATGTGTGAGTCCAATTTAGGAAATTGACTTGCTGCATCTAAGAAACCCAAAAAAAATCATTTTAATAAATGAGTGCATCTAATTTAGGAAATTGACTTGCTAATTATATTATATGACTACTGGGTAAAAATCAGAGAAACCAAAAGAAAATTTGATTTTATGGAAAATAAAAGTTGGAAAAATAAATAAATAAATATATTAAATTTTATGGAAAATGACTACAATATAGACAATAAGTTGAGAAGAGAAAATGCACACCGATGTGATATAGGATTTATATTTCTCATTTTTTTTTAAAGTGGAAATATTATTAAATAGTAAGATTTATTAAGTAATTCAAATGAATAAAATAAACAAATTTATAGAGTGGTTTTTTTATTTGGATTAATGATAATTATCAAATTACTATATAGTTTCTTTTTAATTAATAAGAGAATTTTGAATTATATAAAATTAGCAAAATTTATTTGTAGGAAAGTTGAAAAAATTAATATAATAATTTCCAATTTGTAAATGTGTTTATATAGTGTTGAAGTTTTGGTAAAATGTAAATATATTTTAAATATTTTTGGTAAGTTTTTTCATAAATATTTTATGATTTTTTATTTTCTATATTTTACAATTAAAAATTAAAATTAGAATGTAAAGTTGAGATAATCTTTAGTTATCATGAATGTGTACTTATCATGAATTTGAGTGGGCCTTAGTTTACTTAAATGCATTGAGTACCAAAATATCCCAATTCCTAAAGAAGGAAGGAATGCGAAATAATTAAAAAAAAACCTTATAAGGTTAACCTATATGTTTAATTAATTATAAAATTATTCATAATAATAGTAGAATAATGAATTTATTTATAAAACAAATAAATTTATTTATAAAAAAAACGAATTTATTTATGTTCATTATCACATTCCTTAATTTTGTAAGAAATAATTTTCAACTTCAATATTATTTGAAGTTCTAAAAAATATATTTCAACTTCAATAGTATTTAAAGTGAGTTTTAACCTATTATTTTTATATAGTGTTTTTTACTATGCAAAATTCTCTCAATAATAATTCAACATGGCTGGAGAATTCTTCTACAATCTTACTAAATTGTAAGTGCATTTGAGAAAAACCAACCCTCTCCAATATTGCTTTTAAAATAATTCAAAATTTAAATAGAGAATCAACATTTTATATCTTTCCAGGGTTAGGATGTTGAGAAAGGTTTTGACCTGAGGATTTGTTGTTACACATTTTGCATGCTAATTGTTTTTATATAATCATTTGTTTAAACATATTTTTCTGATTCAAATTATTTTACCATAATGGAATAAGAAAGTTTACCATTTTCTAATTTCATTTTTGCTTCCAAATAATTAAAAAACTTAGAAAATGGGAAAGAGAAAAAAACTTAGAAAATGGAAAAGGAAAAGTAAAAAAATAGAAAAGAAAATAAAAAATGGTATGGAGTAAGAAAGTTTACCATTTTATATTTTCATTTTTCCTTTGAAGGACTTGAAAAGCTTAGAAAATGGGAAAGAGAAAGAACGAAAATACAAAAAAAAATGGAAAATCTTAATGGAATAAGAAAGTTTACCATTTTCTAATTTAATTTTTGCTTTCAAAGGCCTAAAAAAATTTTAAATGGAAAAGGAAAGAATTTGTCTCTGTAAATATGTAATACATTACTAAGTTTAAAATACAAAAAAAAAAGAAAAAAAATCTTTATTTGGATTAATTTCTTTTATTTTGCATGCTAACTTTTTTATATAATCATTTGTTTAAACATATTTTTGTGATTCAAATTATTTTATAAATTAATATAAATTGATATTTAATTATCACGTGTATTTATTTTGGAATAGGGATTTATAATTTTAATTTAATTAATAATGACTTAAGGATTTAATCTCTAGATAATATTTTAGAATATTCTGAATGTTGGAGATTATCTCTAATTGACATTAAGTTAGCATGCAGTTTTAGGCAATTTATAAATAGTGTAAATTTAAGATGTAACAATCATGCTAGAGTTGTAATTTAGAAAGTGCCAATCATGTATGTTTGAACTAAGATTAGCATATCTATTTTTAGAAGTTTTCATTCAGTTCAATCAGATAGTTTCAAGCAACTGAACCAATGTAATTTGTAAATTCACTATTTTGTTATTATTATGTATAATTTCATAATTAATCGAAGATGTCAATTTTTTATTTTTTTTAATTATATAAATAAAAATAATTCAGTTCATAATGAATAATTAAGTAAAATTATATTTTAAAATGAAACATTTAACAATTTCATTGAACTAGCTTAGATTTCTATTCTTCCATTTTTATAACTATACATTGATCTAATTAAGTAATTAAGTTAAGCATTTTATTCATCTGAAGAAATTAAGTTATATTCTTAATTTCATTGTGTTATTTTCATATTGACAGTACAAAATTAATATATTAATGGGTTGAGATTGTCCTTTTCATTTTTATTTAAATAGTCTTGTATTATCCTTTAAAAGGCTAATAATATTAGAATGTTGAATTCAATTATACATGTTTTTGAAATTATTACAATTTAACAATCCTATCTATCTCTCTTTGCACTTTTTAGAACAACTACTAGTAAAATATTTTGAAAAATTTGAATTTTCAAATTTTTTAATGTTTTATATGAATTAAATAATTAATTTTACAGGATTATAAATAAAATTTGTAAAAAATAAATTTTATTTAAAAAAAAAAAAAAACAAAAAAACAAAACAAAACTATAACTATATTCCACTACGTGTCATAACCGTGCGGACATCAAATTTAATATTAATGAAAATTTAATGGAGAAACTATTAAACAATAAATTGCCCCTCATTTCATAACATCTATAAAAAAATAACACACGAACTCTTGAATAGCACATTGCCCCTCATTTCATGGGAAAACTCGTGTACTCGCTGACCATGGCGAAAATCTCGTAAGGTGTGGTGTACCCCACTCAATAAATGATCTTGCGTGCCGGGTCATGTGATGCTTCTAAAGGGAAGCATTATGCCTCCTTCAATTCCCGTGTGAGGCATTAGGTGGACCTCCCATTGTTCTGCTCTAGGATCTATCTATTTCTCTATTTCATATAGTGAAGTAGAGCGAGCCTACTCAAACTCGCTGGATTAAGCTAACAAACTTTTGAATTCTCCCTTCATCCAAAATATTTCCCACATGACGATCTGAGTGTCATTAATGCAACTTCATTCTAAAGAGAATTTATAGGAACTAACCGAGACATTCCTTTAACTACTCAACCATTTCTAGTAATACGAATCATAACAAATGCCCAATGCAAACCACATCTAACCTTATGAAAACAATTGTCTAAAAAAAATATAGCTATACACAAAATGCTTCAGAATAATAAAAAAAAAAAATATTAATCATATTTTATTAAATATCATATATATTATTTTAATTTATGTTTTGAAAAATAATTGATTAAGAAAATTCTTCTTTTATTTCATATATATATATATATATATATATATATATATATATATATATATTATTTTAAACTAGTGGTTTTGTATATTAGCATATTGTTTTTATTTAGTGCTAGAATGATTAATATTTGAAAAAATACTAAAAAATATTTATTAAAAAATAAAAATAAAAATAATTAATATAATATTAAATTTAATCAAAAACATTTAAAGATTTATATTATTATATAAATTTAATAAATTTTTTTATAAGCTTAATATAAGTCTAATTTTACACACTATAAATATAAATAGATGTGATTAAGTTGGAAATTTTTTTATATTATTAACATTGTATAAATATGTGTAACCAACATTTTAAGAAAATTATATTCTATATATTTTATATACTAGCAGGGCCACCCAGGAGGTGCAAGGAGAGGCCGATAGGAGTATCATTTGTTAATTATTAATTTTAAGTAATTGTATTTTTTGAGATGAAGGAGATTTTGTCAATGTAACAGTGAAGTCAGTTCCTGTTTTGCCATTTTATCTGATCCTTCACTACATGAAAACTTTGAAAGCATGCAATCTTCATATAATTTATTAGTTTAATGTTTCCAATTAGGTAACATAATCCTCCAAAGTTTACCATTGCAAGAGGTATATTCATTTGCATCATTGCAGCCCTGTATTCCCATCATACTCAACTTCCAGTGTAAATATTACATAAGCTATAATGGTATCTGACAAATTGATGTTCAGTTTCATGAACATTGATAGAAAAAACACTTGGTGCAAATTTAAGATTTCCTAGAAAATATATTCATTTTCGTTATGGGTAATTTGCCAGTGGAATGGAAAAGGAGGCTGTTGAATCATTTTAAAAGGGTATCTCCATGTAGCATCCATGGAAAAAATAAACCAAGCTATCAACAACAACATTGCAAAATAAGGACAAAATTTTAGAGATGAACACTTGTATCTTTCTATTTCCGTCAAATACAACAGTAGAGGCCTCTACACGCCATATAGCACTACTATTGAAATAACTTTATTTCAAGCTATTTCCAAGCATTTAAGTCTCCTTAACAACTTTCTTTGCTGCACGAAAGAGGACCTCTTCAACAAGTTGTTGGGCAGGATCTCCATCCGGATAAGATGACATAAACCATTCCACATGGTTAACCACCTCTTCATTGGTAAAATATTGATAAAGACCATCTGATGAGAGTATCAAATAATGGTCTTCAGGACCCAGTCTATGGTGACGAAGATTTATGTATGTGATGGATGCACAACACCACCCTAATGGTAAAACAATAAGAACACCCATGCTCTTAAGATATATGGTATAAATAATTCAAAAAATGCTAAATTTTTTTAGCAAATAGACAACAAACAAGACAGTCCTTTCAACCAAACTAAAAATTCATTTTAATAACCAATCTATATAGAGAATATTTGCAACTTGTCCATCTGTAATTATCAAGAGAACATGGTACTCCCCATCACTCTGTTCGACGAGACGGATTCCTGCTTCAATAATTGGGGCAACAGATGTTGGCCCTAAATAAGAAAAGAACATACAAGAAAAGTATAAGAAAACACAGGATATACGCAACATATACACATATCAAGTAAACCAGTCAGACAAACTTTCCCAGCTTAAGCCTTAGAATTCTAAAGGCTATTTAATCTTCATATCTTCAGGTGGAATGACAAAGTTCCATTAACTAACCAGGCAATCGAACATGTGGTACTATCTCCCTGTAGCGTCTCAACGCTTCTTCAAATCCATTGCATAATCTATCATCTGGATAGAAACTAAACACACTTTCATCATGTGTCAAAGTTGTAAAAGAAAAAAACAATGCATTATTAGGAATAACCATATTGCTACATATGTTATGAATTCATGTTAACCAACATAAGAAAAATAAGTTGTGCCAAATTCAAACAAGATTTTCAATCGAAATACAGATCAAAACTTGTCATCCCTGAAACCAAAACAAGGGATCAAGTTGTCTTCATCAAATGTAGATAAGGTCCTCCCAATTATCAAAATTTCTTGTTCATAAGGGTTTGGCGTGTCTCCAATGTGGTGCAAGCTTCGGTGATTAAGAGACCTTGCACCTAAAATCCATAACAAAATGTTTAAGTGATCACTTTGATTTAATTTGGATTGAAAAGTAAAGAGCCTGCAGAATTATTAACTTAAACTAAAAAAAACGATAGAAGTTGTATTCAATATATATGAGCAGACTACAGAAACCCACTAATAGTTCTTGAGCAAATAACCACGTTTAAATAAAGGCAGATTGGCTATTTTGAAATTTTAAACTTGCATGGAAATTATGACATTAAAAACTCCAGGATCATGGGTAATAGAACTTTTCTGTCCACTCATTGCTCTTTTTGAAGTCAATCCCTACAATGAAGTTGGAAGATTCGAGGCCAACTTGTGCGAGAGCTGCAACACCACAAAAAAGATAAAAATACAAACAAATCAGTGAATTCTCCCTAGAAAATCAGAGAATTCTCCCCAGAGCGCTTATAACCATAACTTATGAAGCCACTTAACACTGAAATACGTGAGATAATACAAGCTTTACCTGCAAATGTCATAATCGTGTACATCCAAACCCACAAAGCGCTCTTTAGAGCATTATAATATGACTAAACCTTTGACTAAAATTGTTGCGTAGTATGTTGACCTAAATAAAATACTTAATTTTCTTGAATTAATAGAAAGTATAGATTAATACTACTGAATATGATCTCAACACTAAGCTTTATTTTTCAACTCAAATTATGCATTCCACTGGATTTAAATGTGTTTACTAGGGTTAAAGAAACTGAAAACCGGTGAGCCTATGAGACTATCAATTACAAAGACCTAAACCTATTTTAAACTTACTATATTTCCTTTTTAAAATGGTAAAACAACAAAAAATCACACCTCTTTTAACTTGTTTGTGACCCGTGTAAGATCTATTTTGCTTTTGTTTTACTTGGAGTTTTAAAGATTTGTGATTAAAGAAAATGCATAGGTATCCTATTTCGGGCAATAATGTATTGTATGTACAACATTTTATGTGTAACTCATACAAATGAGCTACCTAATTGCATATCAAGAAATTACCAGTCAAATAGGCCTTTCAATATTACTTGTTATCCTCTGTGATGCCTTCTCTTTCCCATGTCCGAAGCAGAGCAATCAAGGATAATGCACATTTTAGAGTCTCCACCTGAAAATATGACAACCAGCCACTTCTCCATAAACAGGCAGACTGATACCTTTGCAAGCAAAATGAATCTCCAACTATAAATCACTGCATATGATCTTTTCGAGTGTGATAGACTACTCAAAAATAGAAAATTAAACACAATATAAACAAAAGCTCATATGGTATGCCCACGAAAATTTTTTCTCAAGGACACTGAGGTCATACTTTCCACTGTTGACCACACAATTAAAATATTTCTTGTGAACTTGTAAGCACCGCGATGTAATTGTCACAAGCTCGTAATAGTTTCCAGAGAAATCTCTACCGTCACACATCTCATATAGAATGTGAGTCGCATGGGGTTACAAAAATGGATCTACATGCCAGATAAGGTGGAGCATTCCCACCTCATAATCTACACCTTATCTAAAGTCAAAGTTAGAAAACAGAATTTACTAAAAATAAAACAAACAAGATCATTCATTTCATTTTAGTGCCTTGTCTCATTAACCTATGATAAATTAACTTTATCCCAATTAAGACTGGCCGCTGATGCATGATGGCTAGCACATGTATGCATGCAAACTATATCTGAACAAAGTGCCTCTTCCTATATCTATTAGTGTGTCATTCTCTATCTTCTAGAGGAGAAGTTATGGTGCTGCTGAAAAGGACAATGCCCAGGACAGTCTCACATTTGCATTGCTGCTGAAGAAGACTTCTTTTGAGATACACTTTCTAACAAGATTAGCATGATATATAAACACACCCATTTCCTTTGATAGCAATTCACATCTACTAGAATTTCTAATATCCATAATCTCCAAATGCTTTGTGTGTTCCATGACATCTTCTCTCAAATAGAAACAAATGTGCAAAGACTTGTACATTAGGAAGTACAACGAATGGATAAGACTAAAGTGAAATGTATATAATTAATATACCACGAGGGAAACAAATAGATATTGACATAGAACTTCAATTTTTTCAATGAAAAATGAGCCTGCAGAATAAGAAATGAGAAAGATTAACAAACATTTATAAACTGTTTCTTGCTTCCAAACACCATTTGTAACAAGTATTTTACCAAAGAACCATCAGCATCGTACTTATTAAGAAAATAATTGAGGAGGAACCAAATACAAGAGTTCATTACAATGATAAGATTATTAATAAACGTAGGATAGCATTGCCATGACGCACACCAATCAACCATTTGCTACATGAGTTTAAAAATCATTACCGAATTATGATTAGCTTTCAACTTGCATTTTACGAGATAGTAAAGATACATGGACAGAGTATCTATAGAACATGACATCATGCCCCTGAGTAACAAATCTAAAAGAAATCTGTATAAACAAAACAAATACATTTCCAACTGGCTTATTGCATACTTAAAATTTGTTATAGACAACCTACCATAAACAATCCAAAACTCAAACTAGACAATCTCTTGTATCTAAACAAGACTGGGGACTTGAGGCTGTTGTGCAAATTACCGCATACACATTCCATGAGAACCTATACTACAAGCTTTCAAATACAATCTGAGCTCCTCACATCCTCCTCAAGGAGTTATAAGTTTTTCTCCAGCATAGATGATGTCATCAGTGTACTTATTTGCAGTTTTTATTTGATCAACTGAAACCTGAACTCAACCAAGGAAACATAAATAGTTAGACAAGTCCTATACAACGGGTCGAAGGGAACAACATGGCAACCCAGTTTTACATGCATTCAAAAAGCTGAACAGCAACTACGCTAAGAAATGTTCTACAATAAGGCGGGACAAAGAATAAATATACTTTATAAATAGAGTAGGATAACTTGCATCTTCCACTCTTCCACTCAATTTCATAAATTGACTTTAGCTGATACTTGCATTCCCTTATTAATAATAACAATGAATATACATTGGCAATGCTTTCTTGATTTCTGAAAACTGGCACCACAAAAGAAAATCTTGTTACTGTATTGGGAATTAGACATTAATGCCCGGTGACTTGGATAATTTAAAATTAGTAAAAGCTCTTTGTCATGCAACCCTTAATCGAAACATGGAAAATTCTGGTAATACCGATTTGACAACTGATTAAAAATGCAATATATAGTAAGTTAAATAGAATTAATAAATTACAATCATATGGAATAAATGAAGCATTTAAAGCACAATTTTGATTTCAAATATATTCAGTTCAATCTACACTGCATAACCTAAGGGGACAGATTGAAGTATTCTTAGAATTGATTTTGTTGTTTTACCTATAAATTCAGACTATTTATATTTATAATTGATTCCAATATTCTATTAATTTTTTAAATAATATACCTACATATTCAAATTATTTACAATTTGCACTAATCTCATTCTTATTTCTCATATGTAATGAGACTCCATACAAATCAAACAATAGGCATTCCTATCCACACTACAGACTTACCTCTAATCATAGCTAATCTAAAGACATAGAGATACTCTGGAAAATCAGGGTAACTAAACACCATAGCATGAGGGGTAACCCACAAGGTGGACACAAATATTATAATACATATTCATCTAGTGTCTCGAAGAACACTTACCCACACGGAACAAACCCCAACTTCCTCATCCTGTTATTAATATAAATATGCTTATATAAATATTTATAAATGTAACAAGCACTCCAACCACATCTCCACTGCACATTTAACTCTATGACCGAAATCGTGAGCAGTACACTATAGTGATTGAAAAGTTAAAACACGATGCCTGAAAATTCGTAAACATTTATACCATGAGAGTGAAAATTCGTAAGCAGACAGTGTGAGCCTCGCAAACCATGGTGAATTCGAAGGTGCATGATCAGCATTGAGCCCTGATCTTTACCAGCTCAAACTCAAAATCTGAATTGTTAACTCAAAAGAAAAGGAAAAACAATTTCATGTGTAACAGGATCACCAGAGAGCTATCTATTTCCAAGAAACACACCAGAGTGCTATTTGTTCTTCCGAGATACAAGATTCAAAATTCAATCATCAGCATTTGGAGGGGACACAAATTGTGGATTTGAGATTCTGACATTCAATCATCAAGCAGAAAAGAAAGTGCAGCACTTGAAATTCCAGTAAACCTTGAATTTACTTCAGCATAGATATAATATTTAAAATGCGAGCATCATATGTAATACACCTAAAGGAAGCCTAGATCGTCTTATACTGGCGATTGTGCTAATGGGCAGGGCCAAACTGTAGCGCCACATAATCCCACAATGTCAACACCTTGCAACTAGAAAAACACCTAATGGGCAGGGCCAAACTGTAGCACCATAGAATCCCACAATGTCAACACCTTGCGGCTAGAAAAAGACAGATTTATTTCAAGGTTGCCTCGACTAAACTCTGGAACAAAACAAGACGCCATATTAGCACAACTCAAAAGATTGGGCTGCGGATGCATTTGAAATTCTTTGAAATGGAGCAGGGGGGGTTTATGAACTGAGAGTCTCGTACTTCATAACATCGTAGCCATAGATTGGAAGATCCGATCTGCGAACATCCTTCAAAGAGGGCTCCATTTGAAGATAGCAATCATCTAATACTGTTCATATTCAAAGCCAATAATAAATCAGGGTTTTTTGCACATGACTTTACTTTCTTCCCTGGCATTTTCTTGCGAGTGTGCAATTTTACAGAACAAGAGCCATCAGCAAAGTTAAACTTGGCTTTCTTGCCTCTGATCTTTTTAGCCTCTGCATCATAGGCCTTGGCATCCTCCTCCGGTGTGTTAAACGTTCCAAGCCAAACGCTAATGCCCTTTCTGGGAACTCAGATCTCCGCAGCCCATTTTTTGATTAAAGAAAATGCATAGGTATCCTATTTCGGGCAATAATGTATTGTATGTACAACATTTTATGTGTAACTCATACAAATGAGCTACCTAATTGCATATCAAGAAATTACCAGTCAAATAGGCCTTTCAATATTACTTGTTATCCTCTGTGATGCCTTCTCTTTCCCATGTCCGAAGCAGAGCAATCAACGATAATGCGCATTTTAGATTCTCCACCTGAAAATATGACAGCCACTTCTCCATAAACAGGCAGACTGATATCTTTGCAAGAAAAATGAATCTCCAACTATAATTTGCTGCATATGATCTTTTCAAGTGTGATAGACTACTCACAAATAGAAATTAAACACAACAGAGTAAACAAAAGCTCATATGGTATGCCCACCAAAAAATTTGCTGAAGTGACATTGTAGTCATACTTTCCAACTCGTTTTGACCACACAATTAGTATTTCTTTTGAACTTGTAAGCATTGTTAATGCAATTGTCACAAGCTCTCTATAATAGCTCTCTGTACAGATCTATACCCTCACACATCTCATATAGAATGTGAGTTGCCTAGGGTTACAAAAATGGATCTGCATGCCAGATAAGGTGGAGCATTCCCACCTAAGAATCTGCACCTTATCTAAAGTCAAAGTCAGAAAACAAAATTTAATAAAAATAAAACAAACAGCATTGTCCATTTCATTTTAGTGCCTTGTCTCATTAACTGAAGAAAAACGGAACTTTATCCCATCATAAGACTGGTCGCTGATGCATGATGGCTAGCACATGTATGCATGCAAACTATATCTGAACAAAGCACCTCTTCCTATATCTATTAGTGTGCTATTCTCTATCTTCTAGAGGAGAAATTATGGTGCTGCTGAAAAGGACAATGCCCAGGACAGTCTCACATTTGCATTGCTGCTGAAGAAGACTTCTTTTGAGATACAGTTTCTAACAAGATTAGCATGATATATAAACACACCCATTTCCTTTGATAGCAATTCACATTTACTAGAATTTCTAATATCCATAATCTCCAAATGCTTTGTGTGTTCCATGACATCTTCTCTCAAATAGAAACAAATGTCCAAAGACTTGTACATTAGGAAGTACAACGAATGGATAATACTAAAGTGAAATTTATATACTTAATATACCACGAGGGCAACAAATAAATATTGACATAGAACTTCAATTTTTTCAACGAAAAATGAGCCTGCCGAATAAGAAATGAGAAATATTAACAAACATTTATAAACTGTTTCTTGCTTCCAAACACCATTTGTAACAAGTATTTTACCAAAGAAGCATAAGCATCGTACTTATTAAGAAAATAATTGAGGAGGCACCAAATACAAGAGTTCATTACAATGATAAGCTTATTAATAAACGCAGGATAACATTGCCATGCAAGGCACACCAATCAGCCATTTGCTACATGAGCTTCCAAATCATTACAGGAATTTGGCATGATTAGCATTCAACTTGCATTTTATGAGATAGTAAAGATACATGGACAGAGTATCTCTAGATCATGAAATCATGCCCCTGAGTAACAAATCTAAAATAAATCTGTATAAACCAAACAAATACATTTCCAACTAGCTTATTGCATACTTAAAATTTGTTATAGACAACCTACCATAAACAATCCAAAACTCAAACTGGACAATCTCTTATATCTAAACAAGGCTGGTGACTTGAGGCTGTTGTGCAAATTACTGCATACACATTCCATGACAACCTGTACTACAAGCTTTCAAATACAATCTGAGCTCCCATATCCATCTCAAGGAATTATAAGTTTTTCTCCAGCATAGATGATGTCATCAGTGTACTTATTTGCAGTTTTTATTTGATCAACTGAAACCTGAACTCAACCAAGGAAACATAAATAGTTAGACAAGTCCTATACAACGGGTCGAAGGGAACAACATGGCAGCCCAGTCTTACATGCATTCAAAAAGCTGAACAGCAACTACGCTAAGAAATGTTCTACAATAAGGCGGGACAAATAATAAAGATACTTTATAAATAGAGTAGGATAACTTGCATCTTCCACTCTTCCACTCAATTTCATAAATCGAGTTTAGCCGATACTTGCATTCCCTTATTAACAATAACAATGAATATTCATTGGCAATGCTTTCTTGATTTCTTAGAATTGGCACCACAAAAGCAGATCTTGTTACTGTATTGGGAATTAGACATGAATGCCCGGTGACTTGGATAATTTAAAATCAGTAAAAGCTCTTTGTCATGCAACCCTTAATTGAAACATGGAAAATTCTGGTAATACTGATTTGACAACTAATTAAAAATGCAATATATAGTATGTTGAAATGAATTAATAAATTACAATCATATGGAATAAATGGAACCATTTAAAGCACAATTTTGATTTCAAATAGGTCCAGTTCAATTGATACCAGATAACCTAAGGGGGACATATCATATTCTTAGAATTGATTTTGTTGTTTTACCTATAAATTTACACTATTTATATTTATAATTGATTCCAATATTCTATTAATTTTTTAAATAATATACCTGCATAATCAAATTATTTACAATTTGCACTAATCTCATTCTTATTTCTCATATGTAATGAGACTCCATTCAAATCAAACAATAGGCATTCCTATCCACACTACAGACTTACCTCTAATCATAGCTAATCTAAAGACATAGAGATACTTTAGAAAATCAGGGTAACTAAACACCATAGCATGAGGGGTAACCCACAAGGTGGACACACATATTATAATACATATTCATCTAGTGTCTCGAAGAATGCTTACCCACACGAAACAAAACCCAACTTCCTCATCTTGTTATTAATATAAATATGCTTATATAAATATTTATAAATGTAACAAGCACTCCAACCACATCTCCACTACACATTTAACTCTATGACCGAAATCGTGAGCAGTACACTATAGTGTTTGAAAAGTTAAAACACGATGCCTGAAAATTCGTAAGCATTTAGACCATGAGAGTGAAAATTCATAAGCAGACAATGTGAGCCTCTCAAACCATGGTGAATTCGCATGTGCATGATCAGCATTGAGCCCTGATCTTTACCAGCTCAAACTCAAAATCTGAATTGTTAACTCAAAAGAAAAAGACAAACAATTTCATGGGTAACAGGATCACCAGAGAGCTATCTATTTCCAAGAAACAAACTAGAGTGCTATTTGTTCTTCTGAGATACAAGATTCAAAATTCAATCCTCAACATTTGGAGGGGACACAAATTGGGGATTTGAGATTCTGACATTGCATCATCAAGCAGAAAAGAAAGTGCAGCACTTGAAATTCCAGTAAACCATGAATTTACTTCAGCATAAATATAATATTTACAATGCGGGCAACATATCTCATACACCTAAAGGAAGCCTAGATCGTCTTATACTGGCGATTGTGCTAATGGGCAGGGCCAAACTGTAGCGCCACAGAATCCCACAATGTCAACACCTTGCACCTAGAAAAACATAGATTTATTTCAAGGCTACCTCAGCTAAACTCTCGAACAAAACAACACGCCATATTAGCACAACTCAGAAGATTGGGCTACGGATGCATTTGGATTTCTTTGAAATGGAGCAGAGGGGTTTATGAACTGAGAGTTACCGTACTCCATAACATCATAGCCATAGATTGGAAGATCCGATCTACGAACATCCTTCAAAGAGGGCTCCATTTGAAGATAGAAATATTCTAATAATGTTCATATTAAAAGCAAATAATCAATTAGAGTTTTTTGCACATGACTTTACTTTCTTCCCTGGTGTTATAGCATCATTTCTCACCTTGACATGATTCATGATTGCTTTATGGCTTTTGGGCACCCATTCCTACAGACTTGGACAAATTCACTTAAAAATAGTGTAAAATCCCTCATACGCGACTATGCCCGTGTTTTTCCGCGTGTATACGCGAGTACAGCTAGACTTTTCCGCGTATGCCATTAAAATGATTAAAAAATATATAAAAAATCCCTAATTTCGCGCCGGGTTGATGGTTACTCAGGTAGTTCAACCACCCCAGCCCGTGGCCAACTGTTTCCAACTGCTGAAACTACTTGGAGGGACTATAAAAAGCCCTCATGTGTATGGCCTAAGGGAGAGAGAGAGAATTATTGATATTATACTCTGTTGGTATTCCCTATCCAAGTCTGATTCCCCGTGCCTCCTGCACTTTCCCAGTTCATTGTAGGAAACCCTTGTTTCCTTGAGATACACATCCATTTATATTTTATCTCGTATGCACCAGTTTGGAAGGAGTCTTAGCAAGGCAAGGGCTGGACGGATCTGGACGATGGTCTGCGAAGGCCTTGGAAGGATCACGTGATCTCTCCACTTGTTACTTTTGTACGTGCTATTTATAATACAGAAGTACCATGTTGTTCCCGAAATAAACGTGTTAGTGTATGCTTTTATGTATGAGAATATTTGTTATACAAGAATTCATTATGATTTATTTAATGTTCTATATGAATCTCACTGACATTTAGAGTAGATATATGCTGTACAACCTGTCCTTTGTGTTGGTTTCTTCTTGTTTTTCAGGTTAAGAAGGAAGGACGGTTGCTGGGGGTTTGGACCCCACGTGGATCTACTTCAACCGTAGGACCTACGGGTAACTCTCTCATTCTGCTCTATTTAGTTTTTCTGAATGTGCATGGTTGTGTGAGTCTCTGTTAAGTAGCATGCCCTTGCTCTGTGGAGGTTGTATCCCAACCAACCTCTAGGGTGTTAATTCCCTGAAACACCTGGCATTTTCTTGCGAGTGTGCAATTTTACAGAACAAGAGCCATCAACAAAGTTAAACTTGGCTTTCTTGCCTCTGATCTTTTTAGCCTCTGCATCATAGGCCTTAGCGGCCTCCTCCGGTGTGTTAAATGTTGCAAGCCAAACCCTAATGCCCTTTCTGGGAACTCAGATCTCCGCAGCCCATTTTGTGAGTAAAGAAAATGCATAGGTATCCTATTTCGGGCAATAATGTATTGTATGTACAACATTTTATGTGTAACTCATACAAATGAGCTACCTAATTGCATATCAAGAAATTACAAGTCAAATAGGCCTTTCAATATTACTTGTTATCCTCTGTGATGCCTTCTCTTTCCCATGTCCGAAGCAGAGCAATCAACGATCATGCACATTTTAGAGTCTCCACCTGAAAATATGACAACCACTTCTCCATAAATAGGCAGACTGATACCTTTGCAAGCAAAATGAATCTCCAACTATAAATTGTTGCATATGATCTTTTTGAGTGTGATAGACTACTCAAAAATAGAAATTAAACACAACAGAGTAAACAAAAGCTCATATGGTATGTCGACCTAAAAATTTGCTGAAGTGACACTGTAGTCATACTTTCCAGCTCGTTTTGACCACACAATTAGTATTTCTTGTGAACTTGTAAGCATTGTTAATGCAATTGTCACAAGCTCTCTGTAATAGCTCTCTGTATAGATCTGTAACCTCACACATCTCATATATAATGTGAGTTGCCTAGGGTTACAAAAATGGATCTGCATGCCAGATAAGGTGGAGCATTCCCACCTCAAAATCTGCACCTTATCTAAAGTCAAAGTCAGAAAATAGAATTTACTATAAATAAAACAAACAACACTGTCCATTTCATTTTAGTGCCTTGTCTGATTAACTGAAGATAAATGGAACTTTATCCCATCATAAGACTGGTCGCTGATGCATGATGGCTAGCACATGTATGCATGCAAACTATATCTAAACAAAGCACCTCTTCCTATATCTATTGGTGTGCCTTTCTCTATCTTCTAGAGGAGAAATTATGGTGCTGCTGAAAAGGACAATGCCCAGGACAGTCTCACATTTGCATTGCTGCGGAAGAAGACTTCTTTTGAGATAGAGTTTCTAACAACATTAGTATGATATACAAACACACCCATTTCCTTTGATAGCAATTCACATTTACTAGAATTTCTAATATCCATAATCTCCAAATGCTTTGTGTGTTCCATGACATCTTCTCTCAAATAGAAACAAATGTCCAAAGACTTGTACATTAGGAAGTACAACGAATGGATAAGACTAAAGTGAAATGTATATACTTAATATACCACGAGGGCAACAAATAAATATTGACATAGAACTTCAATTTTTTCAATGAAAAATGAGCCTGCAGAATAAGAAATGAGAAAGATTAGCAAACATTTATAAACTGTTTCTTGCTTCCAAACACCATTTGTAACAAGTATTTTACCAAAGAAGCATAAGCATCGTACTTATTAAGAAAATAATTGAGGAGGCACCAAATACAAGAGTTCGTTACAACGATAAGATTATTAATAAACGCAGGATAGCATTGCCATGCAGGGCACACCAATCAGCCATTTGCTACATGAGTTTCCAAATCATTACTGGAATTTGGCATGATTAGAATTCGACTTGAATTTTACGAGATACTAAAGATACATGGACATATTATCTCTAGAACATGACATCATGCCCCTGAGTAACAAATCTAAAAGAAATCTGTATAAAAAAAACAAATACATTTCCAACTGGCTTATTGCATACTTAAAATTTATTATAGACAACCTACCATAAACAATCCAAAACTCAAACTGGACAATCTCTTATATCTAAACAAGACTGGGGACTTGAGGCTGTTGTGCAAATTACTGCATACACATTCCATGACAAATTGTACTACAAGCTTTCAAATACAATCTGAGCTCCCATATCCCTCTCAAGGAATTATAAGTTTTTCTCCAACATAGATGATGTCATTAGTGTACTTATTTGGAGTTTTTATTTGATCAACTGAAACTTGAACTCAACCAAGGAAACAGAAATAGTTAGAGAAGTCCTATACAACGGGTCGAAGGGAACAACATGGCAACCCAGTTTTACATGCATTCAAAAATATGAACAACAACTACGCTAAGAAATGTTCTACAATAAGGTGGGACAAAGAATAAATATACTTTATAAATAGAGTAGGATAGGTTGCATCTTCCACTCTTCCACTCAATTTCATAAATTGAGTTTAGCCGATACTTGCATTCCCTTATTAACAATAACAATGAATATACATTGGCAATGCTTTCTTGATTTCTTAGAATTGGCACCACAAAAGCAGATCTTGTTACTGTATTGGGAATTAGACATTAATGCCCGGTGACTTGGATAATTTAAAATCAGTAAAAGCTCTTTGTCATGCAACCCTTAATCGAAACATGGAAAATTATGGTAATACCGATTTGACAACTAATTAAAAATGTAATATATAATATGTTGAAATGAATTAATAAATTACAATCATATGGAATAAATGGAACCATTTAAAGCACAAATTTGATTTCAAATAGGTCTAGTTCAATTCATACCAAATAACCTAAGGGGGACATATCATATTCTTAGAATTGATTTTGTTGTTTTGCCTATAAATTTACACTATTTATATTTATAATTGATTCCAATATTCTATTAATTTTTTAAATAATATACCTACATATTCAAATTATTTACAATTTGCAATAATCTCATTCTTATTTCTCATATGTAATGAGACTCCATTCAAATCGAACAATAGGCATTCCTATCCACACTACAGACTTACCTCTAATCATAGCTAATCTAAAGACATAGAGATACTCTGGAATATCAGGGTAACTAAACACCATAGCATGAGGGGTAACCCACAAGGTGGACACAAATATTATAATACATATTCATCTAGTGTCTCGAAGAACGCTTACCCACACGGAACAAACCCCAACTTCCTCATCCTGTTATTAATATAAATATGCTTATATAAATATCTATAAATGTAACAAGCACTCCAACCACATCTCCATTGCACATTTAACTCTATGACCGAAATCGTGAGCAGTACACTATAGTGATTGAAAAGTTAAAACACGATGCCTAAAAATTCGTAAACATTTAGACCATGAGAGTGAAAATTCGTAAGCAGACATTGTGAGCCTCGCAAACCATGGTGAACTCGCAGTTGCATGATCAGCATTGAGCCCTGATCTTTACCAGCTCAAACTCAAAATCTGAATTGTTAACTCAAAATAAAAAGACAAACAATTTCATGGGTAACAGGATCACCAGAGAGCTATATATTTCCAAGAAACACACCAGAGCGCTATTTGTTCTTCCGAGATACAAGATTCAAAATTCGATCATCAGCATTTGGAGGGGACACAAATTGTGGATTTGAGATTCTGACATTGCATCATCAAGCAGAAAAGAAAGTGCAGCACTTGAAATTCCAGTAAACCATGAATTTACTTCAGCATAAATATAATATTTACAATGCGGGAATCATATCTCATACACCTAAAGGAAGCCTAGATCGTCTTATACTGGCGATTGTGCTAATGGGCAGGGCCAAACTGTAGCGCCACAAAATCCCAGAATGTCAACACCTTGCAGCTAGAAAAAAACCTAATGGGCAGGGCCAAACTATAGTGCCATAGAATCCCACAATGTCAACACCTTGCAGCTAGAAAAACACAGATTTATTTCAAGGCTGCCTCGGCTAAACTCTCGAACAAAACAACACGGCATATTAGCACAACTCAGAAGATTGGGCTGTGGATGCATTTGAAATTCTTTGAAATGGAGCAGGGGGGGTTTATGAACTGAGAGTCACCGTACTCCGTAACATCGTAGCCATAGATTGGAAGATCCGATTTGCGAACATCCTTCACAGAGGGCTCCATTTGAATATAGCAATCATCTAATACTGTTCATATTCAAAGCCAATAATAAATCAGGGTTTTTTGCACATCACTTTACTTTCTTCCCTGGCATTTTCTTGCGAGTGTGCAATTTTACAGAACAAGAACCATCAGCAAAGTTAAACTTGGCTTTCTTTCCTCTGGTCTTTTTAGCCTCTTCATCATAGGCCTTGGCGGCCTCCTCCGATGTGTTAAACGTTCCAAGCCAAACCCTAATGCCCTTTCTGGGAACTCACATCTCCGCAGCCCATTTTGTGATTAAAGAAAATGCATAGGTATCCTATTTCGGGCAATAATGTATTGTATGTACAACATTTTATGTGTAACTCATACAAATGAGCTACCTAATTGCATATCAAGAAATTACCAGTCAAATAGGCCTTTCAATATTACTTGTTATCCTCTGTGATGCCTTCTCTTTCCCATTTCCGAAGAAGAGCAATCAATGATAATGCGCATTTTAGAGTCTCCACCTGAAAATATGATAGCCACTTCTCCATAAACAGGCAGACTGATACCTTTGCAAGAAAAATGAATCTCCAACTATAAATTGCAGCATATGATATTTTCGAGTGTGATAGACTACTCAAAAATAGAAATTAAACAAAACAGAGTAAACAAAAGCTCATATGGTATGCCCAGCAAAAAATTTGCCGAAGTGACATTGTAGTCATACTTTCCAACTCGTTTTGACCACACAATTAGTATTTCTTGTGAACTTGTAAGTACTGTTAATGCAATTGTCACAAGCTCTCTATAATAGCTCTCTTTACAGATCTGTACCCTCACACATCTCATATAGAATGTGAGTTGCCTAGGGTTACAAAAATGGATCTGCATGCCAGATAAGGTGGAGCATTCCCACCTAAGAATCTGCACCTTATCTAAAGTCAAAGTCAGAAAACAGAATTTACTACAAATAAAACAAACAGCATTGTCCATTTCATTTTAGTGCCTTGTCTCATTAACTGAAGATAAACGGAACTTTGTCCCATCATAAGACTGGTCGCTGATGCATGATGGCTAGCGCATGTATGCATGCAAACTATTTCTGAACAAAGCACCACTTCCTATATCTATTAGTGTGCTGTTCTCTATCTTCTATAGGAGAAATTATGGTGCTGATGAAAACGACAATGCCCAGGACAGTCTCACATTTGCATTGCTACTGAAGAAGACTTCTTTTGAGATACAGTTTCTAAGAAGATTAGCATGATATATAAACACACCCATTTCCTTTGATAGCAATTCACATTTACTAGAATTTCTCATATACAGAATCTCCAAATGCTTTGTGTGTTCCAAGACATCTTCTCTCAAATAGAAACAAATGTCCAAAGACTTGTACATTAGGAAGTACAACGAATGGATAAGACTAAAGTGAAAGGTATATACTTAATATACCACGAGGGCAACAAATAAATATTGACATAGAACTTCAATTTTTTCAATGAAAAATGAGCCTGCAGAATAAGAAATGAGAAAGATTAACAAACATTTATAAATTGTTTCTTGATTCCAAACACCATTTGTAACAAGTATTTTACCAAAGAAGCGTAAGCATCGTACTTATTAAGAAAATAATTGAGGAGGCACCAAATACAAGAGTTCATTACAACGATAAGCTTATTAATAAACTCAGGATAACATTGCCATGTAAGGCACACCAATCAGCCATTTGCTACATGAGTTTCCAAATCATTACTGGAATTTGGCATGATTAGCTTTCAACTTGCATTTTACGATATAGTAAAGATACATGGATAGAGTATCTCTAGAACATGACATCATGCCCCTGAGTAACAAATCTAAAAGAAATCTGTATAAACAAAAGAAATACATTTCCAACTAGCTTATTGCATACTTAAAATTTGTTATAGACAACCTACCATAAACAATCCAAAACTCAAACTGGACAATCTCTTATATCTAAACAAGACTGGGGACTTGAGGCTGTTGTGCAAATTACTGCATACACATTCCATGACAACATGTACTACAAGCTTTCAAATACAATCTGAGCTCCCATATCCCTCTCAAGGAATTATAAGTTTTTCTCCAGCATAGATGATGTCATCAGTGTACTTATTTGCAGTTTTTATTTGATCAAATGAAACCTGAACTCAACCAAGGAAACAGAAATAGTTAGACAAGTCCTATACAACGGGTCGAAGGGAACAACATGGCAAACCAATTTTACATGCATTCAAAAAGCTGAACAGCAACTACGCTAAGAAATGTTCTACAATAAGGCGGGACAAAGAATAAATATACTTTATAAATAGAGTAGGATAACTTGCATCTTCCACTCTTCCACTCAATTTCATAAATCAAGTTTAGCTGATACTTGCATTCCCTTATTAACAATAACAATGAATATACATTGGCAATGCTTTCTTGATTTCTTAGAACTGGCACCACAAAAGCAGATCTTGTTACTGTATTGGGAATTAGACATTAATGCCCGGTGACTTGGATAATTTAAAATTAGTAAAAGCTCTTTTTCATGCAACCCTTAATCAAAACATGGAAAATTCTGGTAATATCGATTTGACAACTAATTAAAAATGCAATATATAGTATGTTGAAATGAATTAATAAATTACAATCATATGGAATAAATGGAACCATTTAAAGCACAATTTTGATTTCAAATAGGTCTAGTTCAATCCATACCAGATAACCTAAGGGGGACATATCATATTCTTAGAATTGATTTTGTTGTTTTACCTATAAATTTACACTATTTATATTTATAATTGATTCCAATATTCTATTAATTTTTTAAATAATATACCTACATATTCAAATTATTTACAATTTGCACTAATCTCATTCTTATTTCTCATATGTAATGAGACTCCATTAAAATCAAACAATAGGCATTCCTATCCACACTATAGACTTACCTCTAATCATAGCTAATCTAAAGACATAGAGATACTCTCGAAAATCAGGGTAACTAAACACCATAGCATGAGGGGTAACCCACAAGGTGGACACAAATATTATAATACATATTCATCTAGTGTCTCGAAGAACGCTTACCCACACGGAACAAACCCCAACTTCCCCATCATGTTATTAATATAAATATGCTCATATAAATATTTATAAATGTAACAAGCACTCCAACCACATCTCCACTGCACATTTAACTCTATGACCGAAATCGTGAGCAGTACACTATAGTGATTGAAAATTTAAAACACGATGCCTGAAAATTCGTAAACATTTAGACCATGAGAGTGAAAATTCGTAAGCAGACAGTGTGAGCCTCGCAAACCATGGTGAATTCGAAGGTGCATGATCTGCATTGAGCCCTGATCTTTACCACGTCAAACTCAAAATCTGAATTGTTAACTCAAAAGAAAAAGACAAACAATTTCATGGGTAACAGGATCACCAGAGAGCTATCTGTTTCCAAGAAACACACCAGAGTGCTATTTATTCTTTCGAGATACAAGATTCAAAATTCAATCATCAACATTTGGAGGGGACACAAATTGTGGATTTGAGATTCTGACATTCCATCATCAAGCAGAAAAGAAAGTGCAGCACTTGAAATTCCAGTAAACCTTGAATTTACTTCAACATAAATATAATATTTACAATGCGACCATCATATGTAATACACCTAAAGGAAGCCTAGATCGTCTTATACTGGAGATTGTGCTAATGGGCAGGGCTAAACTGTAGCGCCACAGAATCCCACAATGTCAACACCTTGCAGCTAGAAAAACACCTAATGGGCAGGGCCAAACTGTAGTGCCATAGAATCCCACAATGTCAACACCTTGCAGCTAGAAAAACAAAAATTTATTTCAAGGCTCCCTCGGCTAAACTCTGGAACAAAACAACATGCCATATTAGCACAACTCAAAAGATTGGGCTGCGGATGCATTTGAAATTCTTTGAAATGGAGCAGGGGGGTTTATGAACTGAGAGTCACCGTACTCCATAACATCGTAGCCATAGATTGGAAGATCCGATCTGTGAAAATCCTTCAAAGAGGGCTCCATTTGAAGATAGAAATCATCTAATACTGTTCATATTCAAAGCCAATAATAAATTAGGGTTTTTTGCACATCACTTTACTTTCTTCCCTGGCATTTTCTTGCGAGTGTGTAATTTTACAGAACAAGAGCCATCAGCAAAGTTAAACTTGGATTTCTTGCCTCTGATCTTTTTAGCCTCTACATCATAGGCCTTGGCGGCCTCCTCTGGTGTGTTAAACGTTCCAAGCCAAAACCTAATGCCCTTTCTGGGAACTCGGATCTCCGCAGACCATTTTGTGATTAAAGAAAATGAATAGGTATCCTATTCCGGGCAATAATGTATTGTATGTACAACATTTTATGTGTAACTCATACAAATGAGCTACCTAATTGCATATCAGGAAATTACCAGTCAAATAGGCCTTTCAATATTACTTGTTATCCTCTGTGATGCCTTCTCTTTCCCATGTCCGAAGCAGAGCAATCAACGATAATGCGCATTTTAGAGTCTCCACCTGAAAATATGACAGCCACTTCTCCATAAACAGGCAGACCGATACCTTTGCAAGAAAAATGAATCTCCAACTATAAATTGCTACATATGATCTTTTCGAGTGTGATAGACTACTCAAAAATAGAAATTAAACACAACAGAGTAAACAAAAGCTCATATGGTATGCCCACCAAAAAATTTGCTGAAATGACATTGTAGTCATACTTTCCAACTCGTTTTGACCACACAATTAGTATTTCTTGTGAACTTGTAAGCACTGTTAATGCAATTGTCACAAGCTCTCTATAATATCTCTCTGTATAGATCTATACCCTCACACATCTCATATAGAATGTGAGTTTCCTAGGGTTACAAAAATGGATCCGCATGCCAGATAAGGTGGAGCATTCCCACCTAAGAATCTGCACCTTATCTAAAGTCAAAGTCAGAAAACAAAATTTACTAAAAATAAAACAAACAGCATTGTCCATTTCATTTTAGTGCCTTGTCTCATTAACTGAAGATAAAAGGAACTTTATCCCATCATAAGACTGGTCGCTAATGCATGATGGCTAGCACATGTATGCATGCAAACTATATCTGAACAAAGCACCTCTTCCTATATCTATTAGTGTGCCATTCTCTATCTTCTAGAGGAGAAATTATGGTGCTGCTGAAAAGGAAAATGCCCAGGATAGTCTCACATTTGCATTGCTGTTGAAGAAGACTTATTTTGAGATAGAGTTTCTAGCAAGATTAGCATGATATATAAACACACTCATTTCCTTTGATAGAAATTCACATTTACTAGAATTTCTAATATCCATAATCTCCAAATGCTTTGTGTGTTCCAAGACATCTTCTCTCAAATAGAAACAAATGTCCAAAGACTTGTACACTAGGAAGTACAACGAATGGATAAGACTAAAGTGAAATGTATATAATTAATATACCACGAGGGCAACAAATAAATATTGACATAGAACTTCAATTTTTTCAATGAAAAATGAGCCTGCAGAATAAGAAATGAGAAAGATTAACAAACATTTATAAACTGTTTCTTGCTTCCAGACACCATTTGTAACAAGTATTTTACCAGAGAAGCATAAGCATCCTACTTATTAAGAAAATAATTGAGGAGGCACCAAATACAAGAGTTCATTACAATGATAAGGTTATTAATAAACGTAGGATAACATTGCCATGCAAGGCACACCAATCAGCCATTTGCTACATGAGTTTCCAAATCATTACTGGAATTTGGCATGATTAGCATTCAACTTGCATTTTATGAGATAGTAAAGATACATGGACAGAGTATCTCTAGAACATGACATCATGCCCCTGAGTAACAAATCTAAAATAAATCTGTATAAACAAAACAAATACATTTCCAACTAGCTTATTGCATACCTAAAATTTGTTATAGACAACCTACCATAAACAATCCAAAACTCAAACTGGACAATCTCTTATAATTAAACAAGGCTGGTGACTTGAGCCTGTTGTGCAAATTATTGCATACACATTCCATGACAACCTGTACTACAAGCTTTCAAATACAATCTGAGCTCCCATATCCCTCTCAAGGAATTATAAGTTTTTCCCCAGCATAGATGATGTCATCAGTGTACTTATTTGCAGTTTTTATTTGATCAACTGAAATCTGAACTCAACCAAGGAAACAGAAATAGTTAGACAAGTCCTATACAATGGGTCGAAGGGAACAACATGGCAACCCAGTCTTACATGCATTCAAAAAGTTGAACATCAACTACGCTAAGAAATGTTCTACAATAAGGCGGGACAAAGAATAAAGATAATTTATAAACAGAGTAGGATAACTTGCATCTTCCACTCTTCCACTCAATTTCATAAATCGAGTTTAGCCGATACTTGCATTCCCTTATTAACAATAACAATGAATATTCATTGGCAATGCTTTCTTGATTTCTAGAATTGCACCACAAAAGCGCATCTTGTTATCAGATAATTGTATACATGAATGCCCTATGACTCGATAATTCTAAAAATCAAGAAAAGCTCTTTGTCATGCAACCCTTAATCGAAACATGGAAAATTCTGGTAATACCGATTTGACAACTAATTAGAAATGCAATATATAGTATGTTGAAATGAATTAATAAATTACAATCATATGGAATAAATGGAACCATTTGAAGCAGATTTTTGATTTCAAATAGGTCCAGCTTTTGTTGATACTTTATAACCTAAGTGGGACATATCATATTCTTAGAATTGGATTTTGTTGTTTTACCTATAAATTTACACTATTTATATTTATAATTGATTCCAATATTCTATTAATTTTTTAAATAATATACCTGCATAATCAAATTATTTACAATTTGCACTAATCTCATTCTTATTTCTCATATGTAATGAGACTCCATTCAAATCAAACAATAGGCATTCCTATCCACACTACAGACTTACCTCTAATCATAGCTAATCTAAAGACATAGAGATACTTTAGAAAATCAGGGTAACTAAACACCATAGCATGAGGGGTAACCCACAAGGTGGACACACATATTATAATACATATTCATCTAGTGTCTCGAAGAATGCTTACCCACACGAAACAAAACCCAACTTCCTCATCTTGTTATTAATATAAATATGCTTATATAAATATTTATAAATGTAACAAGCACTCCAACCACATCTCCACTACACATTTAACTCTATGACCGAAATCGTGAGCAGTACACTATAGTGTTTGAAAAGTTAAAACACGATGCCTGAAAATTCGTAAGCATTTAGACCATGAGAGTGAAAATTCATAAGCAGACAATGTGAGCCTCTCAAACCATGGTGAATTCGCATGTGCATGATCAGCATTGAGCCCTGATCTTTACCAGCTCAAACTCAAAATCTGAATTGTTAACTCAAAAGAAAAAGACAAACAATTTCATGGGTAACAGGATCACCAGAGAGCTATCTATTTCCAAGAAACAAACTAGAGTGCTATTTGTTCTTCTGAGATACAAGATTCAAAATTCAATCCTCAACATTTGGAGGGGACACAAATTGGGGATTTGAGATTCTGACATTGCATCATCAAGCAGAAAAGAAAGTGCAGCACTTGAAATTCCAGTAAACCATGAATTTACTTCAGCATAAATATAATATTTACAATGCGGGCAACATATCTCATACACCTAAAGGAAGCCTAGATCGTCTTATACTGGCGATTGTGCTAATGGGCAGGGCCAAACTGTAGCGCCACAGAATCCCACAATGTCAACACCTTGCACCTAGAAAAACATAGATTTATTTCAAGGCTACCTCAGCTAAACTCTCGAACAAAACAACACGCCATATTAGCACAACTCAGAAGATTGGGCTACGGATGCATTTGGATTTCTTTGAAATGGAGCAGAGGGGTTTATGAACTGAGAGTTACCGTACTCCATAACATCATAGCCATAGATTGGAAGATCCGATCTACGAACATCCTTCAAAGAGGGCTCCATTTGAAGATAGAAATATTCTAATAATGTTCATATTAAAAGCAAATAATCAATTAGAGTTTTTTGCACATGACTTTACTTTCTTCCCTGGTGTTATAGCATCATTTCTCACCTTGACATGATTCATGATTGCTTTATGGCTTTTGGGCACCCATTCCTACAGACTTGGACAAATTCACTTAAAAATAGTGTAAAATCCCTCATACGCGACTATGCCCGTGTTTTTCCGCGTGTATACGCGAGTACAGCTAGACTTTTCCGCGTATGCCATTAAAATGATTAAAAAATATATAAAAAATCCCTAATTTCGCGCGGGGTTGATGGTTACTCAGGTAGTTCAACCACCCCAGCCCGTGGCCAACTGTTTCCAACTGCTGAAACTACTTGGAGGGACTATAAAAAGCCCTCATGTGTATGGCCTAAGGGAGAGAGAGAGAATTATTGATATTATACTCTGTTGGTATTCCCTATCCAAGTCTGATTCCCCGTGCCTCCTGCACTTTCCCAGTTCATTGTAGGAAACCCTTGTTTCCTTGAGATACACATCCCTTTTTATGTTATCTCGTATGCACCAGTTTGGAAGGAGTCTTAGCAAGGCAAGGGCTGGACGGATCTGGACGACGGTCTGCGAAGGCCTTGGAAGGATCAGGTGATCTCTCCACTTGTTACTTTTGTACGTGCTATTTATAATACAGAAGTACCATGTTGTTCCCGAAATAAACGTGTTAGTGTATGCTTTTATGTATGAGAATATTTGTTATACAAGAATTCATTATGATTTATTTAATGTTCTATATGAATCTCACTGACATTTAGAGTAGATATATGCTGTACAACCTGTCCTTTGTGTTGGTTTCTTCTTGTTTTTCAGGTTAAGAAGGAAGGACGGTTGCTGGGGGTTTGGACCCCACGTGGATCTACTTCAACCGTAGGACCTACGGGTAACTCTCTCATTCTGCTCTATTTAGTTTTTCTGAATGTGCATGGTTGTGTGAGTCTCTGTTAAGTAGCATGCCCTTGCTCTGTGGAGGTTGTATCCCAACCAACCTCTAGGGTGTTAATTCCCTGAAACACCTGGCATTTTCTTGCGAGTGTGCAATTTTACAGAACAAGAGCCATCAACAAAGTTAAACTTGGCTTTCTTGCCTCTGATCTTTTTAGCCTCTGCATCATAGGCCTTAGCGGCCTCCTCCGGTGTGTTAAATGTTGCAAGCCAAACCCTAATGCCCTTTCTGGGAACTCAGATCTCCGCAGCCCATTTTGTGAGTAAAGAAAATGCATAGGTATCCTATTTCGGGCAATAATGTATTGTATGTACAACATTTTATGTGTAACTCATACAAATGAGCTACCTAATTGCATATCAAGAAATTACAAGTCAAATAGGCCTTTCAATATTACTTGTTATCCTCTGTGATGCCTTCTCTTTCCCATGTCCGAAGCAGAGCAATCAACGATCATGCACATTTTAGAGTCTCCACCTGAAAATATGACAACCACTTCTCCATAAATAGGCAGACTGATACCTTTGCAAGCAAAATGAATCTCCAACTATAAATTGTTGCATATGATCTTTTTGAGTGTGATAGACTACTCAAAAATAGAAATTAAACACAACAGAGTAAACAAAAGCTCATATGGTATGTCGACCTAAAAATTTGCTGAAGTGACACTGTAGTCATACTTTCCAGCTCGTTTTGACCACACAATTAGTATTTCTTGTGAACTTGTAAGCATTGTTAATGCAATTGTCACAAGCTCTCTGTAATAGCTCTCTGTATAGATCTGTAACCTCACACATCTCATATATAATGTGAGTTGCCTAGGGTTACAAAAATGGATCTGCATGCCAGATAAGGTGGAGCATTCCCACCTCAAAATCTGCACCTTATCTAAAGTCAAAGTCAGAAAATAGAATTTACTATAAATAAAACAAACAACACTGTCCATTTCATTTTAGTGCCTTGTCTGATTAACTGAAGATAAATGGAACTTTATCCCATCATAAGACTGGTCGCTGATGCATGATGGCTAGCACATGTATGCATGCAAACTATATCTAAACAAAGCACCTCTTCCTATATCTATTGGTGTGCCTTTCTCTATCTTCTAGAGGAGAAATTATGGTGCTGCTGAAAAGGACAATGCCCAGGACAGTCTCACATTTGCATTGCTGCGGAAGAAGACTTCTTTTGAGATAGAGTTTCTAACAACATTAGTATGATATACAAACACACCCATTTCCTTTGATAGCAATTCACATTTACTAGAATTTCTAATATCCATAATCTCCAAATGCTTTGTGTGTTCCATGACATCTTCTCTCAAATAGAAACAAATGTCCAAAGACTTGTACATTAGGAAGTACAACGAATGGATAAGACTAAAGTGAAATGTATATACTTAATATACCACGAGGGCAACAAATAAATATTGACATAGAACTTCAATTTTTTCAATGAAAAATGAGCCTGCAGAATAAGAAATGAGAAAGATTAGCAAACATTTATAAACTGTTTCTTGCTTCCAAACACCATTTGTAACAAGTATTTTACCAAAGAAGCATAAGCATCGTACTTATTAAGAAAATAATTGAGGAGGCACCAAATACAAGAGTTCGTTACAACGATAAGATTATTAATAAACGCAGGATAGCATTGCCATGCAGGGCACACCAATCAGCCATTTGCTACATGAGTTTCCAAATCATTACTGGAATTTGGCATGATTAGAATTCGACTTGAATTTTACGAGATACTAAAGATACATGGACATATTATCTCTAGAACATGACATCATGCCCCTGAGTAACAAATCTAAAAGAAATCTGTATAAAAAAAACAAATACATTTCCAACTGGCTTATTGCATACTTAAAATTTATTATAGACAACCTACCATAAACAATCCAAAACTCAAACTGGACAATCTCTTATATCTAAACAAGACTGGGGACTTGAGGCTGTTGTGCAAATTACTGCATACACATTCCATGACAAATTGTACTACAAGCTTTCAAATACAATCTGAGCTCCCATATCCCTCTCAAGGAATTATAAGTTTTTCTCCAACATAGATGATGTCATTAGTGTACTTATTTGGAGTTTTTATTTGATCAACTGAAACTTGAACTCAACCAAGGAAACAGAAATAGTTAGAGAAGTCCTATACAACGGGTCGAAGGGAACAACATGGCAACCCAGTTTTACATGCATTCAAAAATATGAACAACAACTACGCTAAGAAATGTTCTACAATAAGGTGGGACAAAGAATAAATATACTTTATAAATAGAGTAGGATAGGTTGCATCTTCCACTCTTCCACTCAATTTCATAAATTGAGTTTAGCCGATACTTGCATTCCCTTATTAACAATAACAATGAATATACATTGGCAATGCTTTCTTGATTTCTTAGAATTGGCACCACAAAAGCAGATCTTGTTACTGTATTGGGAATTAGACATTAATGCCCGGTGACTTGGATAATTTAAAATCAGTAAAAGCTCTTTGTCATGCAACCCTTAATCGAAACATGGAAAATTATGGTAATACCGATTTGACAACTAATTAAAAATGTAATATATAATATGTTGAAATGAATTAATAAATTACAATCATATGGAATAAATGGAACCATTTAAAGCACAAATTTGATTTCAAATAGGTCTAGTTCAATTCATACCAAATAACCTAAGGGGGACATATCATATTCTTAGAATTGATTTTGTTGTTTTGCCTATAAATTTACACTATTTATATTTATAATTGATTCCAATATTCTATTAATTTTTTAAATAATATACCTACATATTCAAATTATTTACAATTTGCAATAATCTCATTCTTATTTCTCATATGTAATGAGACTCCATTCAAATCGAACAATAGGCATTCCTATCCACACTACAGACTTACCTCTAATCATAGCTAATCTAAAGACATAGAGATACTCTGGAATATCAGGGTAACTAAACACCATAGCATGAGGGGTAACCCACAAGGTGGACACAAATATTATAATACATATTCATCTAGTGTCTCGAAGAACGCTTACCCACACGGAACAAACCCCAACTTCCTCATCCTGTTATTAATATAAATATGCTTATATAAATATCTATAAATGTAACAAGCACTCCAACCACATCTCCATTGCACATTTAACTCTATGACCGAAATCGTGAGCAGTACACTATAGTGATTGAAAAGTTAAAACACGATGCCTAAAAATTCGTAAACATTTAGACCATGAGAGTGAAAATTCGTAAGCAGACATTGTGAGCCTCGCAAACCATGGTGAACTCGCAGTTGCATGATCAGCATTGAGCCCTGATCTTTACCAGCTCAAACTCAAAATCTGAATTGTTAACTCAAAATAAAAAGACAAACAATTTCATGGGTAACAGGATCACCAGAGAGCTATATATTTCCAAGAAACACACCAGAGCGCTATTTGTTCTTCCGAGATACAAGATTCAAAATTCGATCATCAGCATTTGGAGGGGACACAAATTGTGGATTTGAGATTCTGACATTGCATCATCAAGCAGAAAAGAAAGTGCAGCACTTGAAATTCCAGTAAACCATGAATTTACTTCAGCATAAATATAATATTTACAATGCGGGAATCATATCTCATACACCTAAAGGAAGCCTAGATCGTCTTATACTGGCGATTGTGCTAATGGGCAGGGCCAAACTGTAGCGCCACAAAATCCCAGAATGTCAACACCTTGCAGCTAGAAAAAAACCTAATGGGCAGGGCCAAACTATAGTGCCATAGAATCCCACAATGTCAACACCTTGCAGCTAGAAAAACACAGATTTATTTCAAGGCTGCCTCGGCTAAACTCTCGAACAAAACAACACGGCATATTAGCACAACTCAGAAGATTGGGCTGTGGATGCATTTGAAATTCTTTGAAATGGAGCAGGGGGGGTTTATGAACTGAGAGTCACCGTACTCCGTAACATCGTAGCCATAGATTGGAAGATCCGATTTGCGAACATCCTTCACAGAGGGCTCCATTTGAATATAGCAATCATCTAATACTGTTCATATTCAAAGCCAATAATAAATCAGGGTTTTTTGCACATCACTTTACTTTCTTCCCTGGCATTTTCTTGCGAGTGTGCAATTTTACAGAACAAGAACCATCAGCAAAGTTAAACTTGGCTTTCTTTCCTCTGGTCTTTTTAGCCTCTTCATCATAGGCCTTGGCGGCCTCCTCCGATGTGTTAAACGTTCCAAGCCAAACCCTAATGCCCTTTCTGGGAACTCACATCTCCGCAGCCCATTTTGTGATTAAAGAAAATGCATAGGTATCCTATTTCGGGCAATAATGTATTGTATGTACAACATTTTATGTGTAACTCATACAAATGAGCTACCTAATTGCATATCAAGAAATTACCAGTCAAATAGGCCTTTCAATATTACTTGTTATCCTCTGTGATGCCTTCTCTTTCCCATTTCCGAAGAAGAGCAATCAATGATAATGCGCATTTTAGAGTCTCCACCTGAAAATATGATAGCCACTTCTCCATAAACAGGCAGACTGATACCTTTGCAAGAAAAATGAATCTCCAACTATAAATTGCAGCATATGATATTTTCGAGTGTGATAGACTACTCAAAAATAGAAATTAAACAAAACAGAGTAAACAAAAGCTCATATGGTATGCCCAGCAAAAAATTTGCCGAAGTGACATTGTAGTCATACTTTCCAACTCGTTTTGACCACACAATTAGTATTTCTTGTGAACTTGTAAGTACTGTTAATGCAATTGTCACAAGCTCTCTATAATAGCTCTCTTTACAGATCTGTACCCTCACACATCTCATATAGAATGTGAGTTGCCTAGGGTTACAAAAATGGATCTGCATGCCAGATAAGGTGGAGCATTCCCACCTAAGAATCTGCACCTTATCTAAAGTCAAAGTCAGAAAACAGAATTTACTACAAATAAAACAAACAGCATTGTCCATTTCATTTTAGTGCCTTGTCTCATTAACTGAAGATAAACGGAACTTTGTCCCATCATAAGACTGGTCGCTGATGCATGATGGCTAGCGCATGTATGCATGCAAACTATTTCTGAACAAAGCACCACTTCCTATATCTATTAGTGTGCTGTTCTCTATCTTCTATAGGAGAAATTATGGTGCTGATGAAAACGACAATGCCCAGGACAGTCTCACATTTGCATTGCTACTGAAGAAGACTTCTTTTGAGATACAGTTTCTAAGAAGATTAGCATGATATATAAACACACCCATTTCCTTTGATAGCAATTCACATTTACTAGAATTTCTCATATACAGAATCTCCAAATGCTTTGTGTGTTCCAAGACATCTTCTCTCAAATAGAAACAAATGTCCAAAGACTTGTACATTAGGAAGTACAACGAATGGATAAGACTAAAGTGAAAGGTATATACTTAATATACCACGAGGGCAACAAATAAATATTGACATAGAACTTCAATTTTTTCAATGAAAAATGAGCCTGCAGAATAAGAAATGAGAAAGATTAACAAACATTTATAAATTGTTTCTTGATTCCAAACACCATTTGTAACAAGTATTTTACCAAAGAAGCGTAAGCATCGTACTTATTAAGAAAATAATTGAGGAGGCACCAAATACAAGAGTTCATTACAACGATAAGCTTATTAATAAACTCAGGATAACATTGCCATGTAAGGCACACCAATCAGCCATTTGCTACATGAGTTTCCAAATCATTACTGGAATTTGGCATGATTAGCTTTCAACTTGCATTTTACGATATAGTAAAGATACATGGATAGAGTATCTCTAGAACATGACATCATGCCCCTGAGTAACAAATCTAAAAGAAATCTGTATAAACAAAAGAAATACATTTCCAACTAGCTTATTGCATACTTAAAATTTGTTATAGACAACCTACCATAAACAATCCAAAACTCAAACTGGACAATCTCTTATATCTAAACAAGACTGGGGACTTGAGGCTGTTGTGCAAATTACTGCATACACATTCCATGACAACATGTACTACAAGCTTTCAAATACAATCTGAGCTCCCATATCCCTCTCAAGGAATTATAAGTTTTTCTCCAGCATAGATGATGTCATCAGTGTACTTATTTGCAGTTTTTATTTGATCAAATGAAACCTGAACTCAACCAAGGAAACAGAAATAGTTAGACAAGTCCTATACAACGGGTCGAAGGGAACAACATGGCAAACCAATTTTACATGCATTCAAAAAGCTGAACAGCAACTACGCTAAGAAATGTTCTACAATAAGGCGGGACAAAGAATAAATATACTTTATAAATAGAGTAGGATAACTTGCATCTTCCACTCTTCCACTCAATTTCATAAATCAAGTTTAGCTGATACTTGCATTCCCTTATTAACAATAACAATGAATATACATTGGCAATGCTTTCTTGATTTCTTAGAACTGGCACCACAAAAGCAGATCTTGTTACTGTATTGGGAATTAGACATTAATGCCCGGTGACTTGGATAATTTAAAATTAGTAAAAGCTCTTTTTCATGCAACCCTTAATCAAAACATGGAAAATTCTGGTAATATCGATTTGACAACTAATTAAAAATGCAATATATAGTATGTTGAAATGAATTAATAAATTACAATCATATGGAATAAATGGAACCATTTAAAGCACAATTTTGATTTCAAATAGGTCTAGTTCAATCCATACCAGATAACCTAAGGGGGACATATCATATTCTTAGAATTGATTTTGTTGTTTTACCTATAAATTTACACTATTTATATTTATAATTGATTCCAATATTCTATTAATTTTTTAAATAATATACCTACATATTCAAATTATTTACAATTTGCACTAATCTCATTCTTATTTCTCATATGTAATGAGACTCCATTAAAATCAAACAATAGGCATTCCTATCCACACTATAGACTTACCTCTAATCATAGCTAATCTAAAGACATAGAGATACTCTCGAAAATCAGGGTAACTAAACACCATAGCATGAGGGGTAACCCACAAGGTGGACACAAATATTATAATACATATTCATCTAGTGTCTCGAAGAACGCTTACCCACACGGAACAAACCCCAACTTCCCCATCATGTTATTAATATAAATATGCTCATATAAATATTTATAAATGTAACAAGCACTCCAACCACATCTCCACTGCACATTTAACTCTATGACCGAAATCGTGAGCAGTACACTATAGTGATTGAAAATTTAAAACACGATGCCTGAAAATTCGTAAACATTTAGACCATGAGAGTGAAAATTCGTAAGCAGACAGTGTGAGCCTCGCAAACCATGGTGAATTCGAAGGTGCATGATCTGCATTGAGCCCTGATCTTTACCACGTCAAACTCAAAATCTGAATTGTTAACTCAAAAGAAAAAGACAAACAATTTCATGGGTAACAGGATCACCAGAGAGCTATCTGTTTCCAAGAAACACACCAGAGTGCTATTTATTCTTTCGAGATACAAGATTCAAAATTCAATCATCAACATTTGGAGGGGACACAAATTGTGGATTTGAGATTCTGACATTCCATCATCAAGCAGAAAAGAAAGTGCAGCACTTGAAATTCCAGTAAACCTTGAATTTACTTCAACATAAATATAATATTTACAATGCGACCATCATATGTAATACACCTAAAGGAAGCCTAGATCGTCTTATACTGGAGATTGTGCTAATGGGCAGGGCTAAACTGTAGCGCCACAGAATCCCACAATGTCAACACCTTGCAGCTAGAAAAACACCTAATGGGCAGGGCCAAACTGTAGTGCCATAGAATCCCACAATGTCAACACCTTGCAGCTAGAAAAACAAAAATTTATTTCAAGGCTCCCTCGGCTAAACTCTGGAACAAAACAACATGCCATATTAGCACAACTCAAAAGATTGGGCTGCGGATGCATTTGAAATTCTTTGAAATGGAGCAGGGGGGTTTATGAACTGAGAGTCACCGTACTCCATAACATCGTAGCCATAGATTGGAAGATCCGATCTGTGAAAATCCTTCAAAGAGGGCTCCATTTGAAGATAGAAATCATCTAATACTGTTCATATTCAAAGCCAATAATAAATTAGGGTTTTTTGCACATCACTTTACTTTCTTCCCTGGCATTTTCTTGCGAGTGTGTAATTTTACAGAACAAGAGCCATCAGCAAAGTTAAACTTGGATTTCTTGCCTCTGATCTTTTTAGCCTCTACATCATAGGCCTTGGCGGCCTCCTCTGGTGTGTTAAACGTTCCAAGCCAAAACCTAATGCCCTTTCTGGGAACTCGGATCTCCGCAGACCATTTTGTGATTAAAGAAAATGAATAGGTATCCTATTCCGGGCAATAATGTATTGTATGTACAACATTTTATGTGTAACTCATACAAATGAGCTACCTAATTGCATATCAGGAAATTACCAGTCAAATAGGCCTTTCAATATTACTTGTTATCCTCTGTGATGCCTTCTCTTTCCCATGTCCGAAGCAGAGCAATCAACGATAATGCGCATTTTAGAGTCTCCACCTGAAAATATGACAGCCACTTCTCCATAAACAGGCAGACCGATACCTTTGCAAGAAAAATGAATCTCCAACTATAAATTGCTACATATGATCTTTTCGAGTGTGATAGACTACTCAAAAATAGAAATTAAACACAACAGAGTAAACAAAAGCTCATATGGTATGCCCACCAAAAAATTTGCTGAAATGACATTGTAGTCATACTTTCCAACTCGTTTTGACCACACAATTAGTATTTCTTGTGAACTTGTAAGCACTGTTAATGCAATTGTCACAAGCTCTCTATAATATCTCTCTGTATAGATCTATACCCTCACACATCTCATATAGAATGTGAGTTTCCTAGGGTTACAAAAATGGATCCGCATGCCAGATAAGGTGGAGCATTCCCACCTAAGAATCTGCACCTTATCTAAAGTCAAAGTCAGAAAACAAAATTTACTAAAAATAAAACAAACAGCATTGTCCATTTCATTTTAGTGCCTTGTCTCATTAACTGAAGATAAAAGGAACTTTATCCCATCATAAGACTGGTCGCTAATGCATGATGGCTAGCACATGTATGCATGCAAACTATATCTGAACAAAGCACCTCTTCCTATATCTATTAGTGTGCCGTTCTCTATCTTCTAGAGGAGAAATTATGGTGCTGCTGAAAAGGACAATGCCCAGGACAGTCTCACATTTGCATTGCTGTTGAAGAAGACTTCTTTTGAGATACAGTTTCTAACAAGATTAGCATGATATATAAACACACCCATTTCCTTTGATAGCAATTCACATTTACTAGAATTTCTAATATCCATAATCTCCAAATGCTTTGTGTGTTCCAAGACATCTTCTCTCAAATAGAAACAAATGTCCAAAGACTTGTACACTAGGAAGTACAACGAATGGATAAGACTAAAGTGAAATGTATATAATTAATATACCACGAGGGCAACAAATAAATATTGACATAGAACTTCAATTTTTTCAATGAAAAATGAGCCTGCAGAATAAGAAATGAGAAAGATTAACAAACATTTATAAACTGTTTCTTGCTTCCAGACACCATTTGTAACAAGTATTTTACCAGAGAAGCATAAGCATCCTACTTATTAAGAAAATAATTGAGGAGGCACCAAATACAAGAGTTCATTACAATGATAAGGTTATTAATAAACGTAGGATAACATTGCCATGCAAGGCACACCAATCAGCCATTTGCTACATGAGTTTCCAAATCATTACTGGAATTTGGCATGATTAGCATTCAACTTGCATTTTATGAGATAGTAAAGATACATGGACAGAGTATCTCTAGAACATGACATCATGCCCCTGAGTAACAAATCTAAAATAAATCTGTATAAACAAAACAAATACATTTCCAACTAGCTTATTGCATACCTAAAATTTGTTATAGACAACCTACCATAAACAATCCAAAACTCAAACTGGACAATCTCTTATAATTAAACAAGGCTGGTGACTTGAGCCTGTTGTGCAAATTATTGCATACACATTCCATGACAACCTGTACTACAAGCTTTCAAATACAATCTGAGCTCCCATATCCCTCTCAAGGAATTATAAGTTTTTCCCCAGCATAGATGATGTCATCAGTGTACTTATTTGCAGTTTTTATTTGATCAACTGAAATCTGAACTCAACCAAGGAAACAGAAATAGTTAGACAAGTCCTATACAATGGGTCGAAGGGAACAACATGGCAACCCAGTCTTACATGCATTCAAAAAGTTGAACATCAACTACGCTAAGAAATGTTCTACAATAAGGCGGGACAAAGAATAAAGATAATTTATAAACAGAGTAGGATAACTTGCATCTTCCACTCTTCCACTCAATTTCATAAATCGAGTTTAGCCGATACTTGCATTCCCTTATTAACAATAACAATGAATATACATTGGCAATGCTTTCTTGATTTCTTAGAATTGGCACCACAAAAGCAGATCTTGTTACTGTATTGGGAATTAGACATTAATGCCCGGTGACTTGGATAATTTAAAATCAGTAAAAGCTCTTTGTCATGCAACCCTTAATTGAAACATGGAAAATTCTGGTAATACTTATTTGACAACTAATTAAAAATGCAATATATAGTATGTTGAAATGAATTAATAAATTACAATCATATGGAATAAATGGAACCATTTAAAGCAAAATTTTGATTTCAAATAGGTCCAGTTCAATTCATACCAGATAACCTAAGGGGGACATATCATATTCTTAGAATTGATTTTGTTGTTTTACCTATAAATTTACACTATTTATATTTATAATTGATTCCAATATTCTATTAATTTTTTAAATAATATACGTAAATAATCAAATTATTTACAATTTGCACTAATCTCATTCTTATTTCTCATATGTAATGAGACTCCATTCAAATCAAACAATAGGCATTCCTATCCACACTACAGACTTACCTCTAATCATAGCTAATCTAAAGACATAGATATACTTTAGAAAATCATGGTAACTAAACACCATAGCATGAGGGGTAACCCACAAGGTGGACACAAATATTATAATACATATTCATCTAGTGTCTCGAAGAATGCTTACCCACACGAAACAAACCCCAACTTCCTCATCCTGTTATTAATATAAATATGCTTATATAAATATTTATAAACGCAACAAGCACTCCAACCACATCTCCACTACACATTTAACTCTATGACTGAAATCGTGAGCAGTACACTATAGTGATTGAAAAGTTAAAACACGATGCCTGAAAATTCGTAAACATTTAGACCATGAGAGTGAAAATTCGTAAGCAGACAATGTGAGCCTCGCAAACCATGGTGAATTCACAGGTGCATGATCAGCATTGAGCCCTGATCTTTACCTACTCAAACTCAAAATCTGAATTATTAACTCAAAAGAAAAAGACAAACAATTTCATGGGTAACAGGATCACCAGAGAGCTATCTATTTCCAAGAAACAAACTAGAGTGGTATTTGTTCTTCTGAGATACAAGATTCAAAATTCAATCCTCAGCATTTGGAGGGGACACAAATTGGGGATTTGAGATTCTGACATTGCATCATCAAGCAGAAAAGAAAGTGCAGCACTTGAAATTCCAATAAACCATGAATTTAATTCAACATAAATATAATATTTACAATGCGGGCATAATATCTCATACACCTAAAGGAAGCCTAGATCATCTTATACTGGTGATTGTGCTAATGGGCAGGGCCAAACTGTAGCGCCACAGAATCCCACAATGTCAACACCTTGCAGCTAGAAAAACATAGATTTATTTCAAGGCTGCCTCGACTAAACTCTCGAACAAAACAACACGCCATATTAGCACAACTCAGAAGATTGGGCTGCGGATGCATTTGAATTTCTTTGAAATGGAGCAGGGGGGGTTTATGAACTGAGAGTCACCGTACTCCATAACATCGTAGCCATAGATTGGAAGATCTGATCTACGAAAATCCTTCAAAGAGGGCTCCATTTGAAGATAGCAATCTTCTAATACTGTTCATATTAAAAGCAAATAATCAATTAGGGTTTTTTACACATGACTTTACTTTCTTCCCTGGCATTTTCTTGCGAGTGTGCAATTTTATAAAACAAGAGCCATCAGAAAAGTTAAACTTGGCTTTCTTGGCTCTGATCTTTTTAGCCTCTGCATCATAGGCCTTGGCGGCCTCCTCCGGTGTGTTAAACATTGCAAGCCAAACCCTAATGCCCTTTATGGGAACTCGGATGTCCGTAGCCCATTTTGTGAGTAAAGAAAATGCATAGGTATCCTATTTCGGGCAATAATGTCTTGTATGTACAACATTTTATGTGTAACTCATACAAATGAGCTACCTAATTGCATATCAAGAAATTACAAGTCAAATAGGCATTTCAATATTACTTGTTATCCTCTGTGATGCCTTATCTTTCCCATGTCCGAAGCAGAGCAATCAACGATAATGCACATTTTAGAGTCTCCACCTGAAAATATGACAGCCACTTCTCCATAAACAGGCAGACTGATACCTTTGCAAGAAAAATGAATCTCCAACTATAAATTGTTGCATATGATCTTTTTGAGTGTGATAGACTACTCAAAAATAGAAATTAAACACAACAGAGTAAACAAAAGCTCATATGGTATGCCGACCTAAAAATTTGCTGAAGTGACACTGTAGTCATACTTTCCAGCTCGTTTTGACCACACAATTAGTATTTCTTGTGAACTTGTAAGCACTGTTAATGTAATTGTCACAAGCTCTCTGTAATAGCTCTCTGTATAGATCTGTACCCTCAAACATCTCATATAGAATGTGAGTTGCCTAGGGTTACAAAAATGGATCTGCATGCCAGATAAGGTGGAGCATTCCCACCTCAGAATCTGCACCTTATCTAAAGTCAAAGTCAGAAAATAGAATTTACTAAAAATAAAACAAACAGCACTGTCCATTTCATTTTAGTGCCTTGTCTCATTAACTGAAGATAAACGGAACTTTATCCCATCATAAGACTGGTCGCTGATGGATGATGGCTAGCACATGTATGCATGCAAACTATATCTAAACAAAGGACCTCTTCCTCTATCTATTGGTGTGCCTTTCTCTATCTTCTAGAGGAGAAATTATGGTGCTGCTGAAAAGGACAATGCCCAGGACAGTCTCACATTTGCATTGCTGCTGAAGAAGACTTCTTCTGAGATACAGTTTCTAACAAGATTAGCATGATATATAAACACACCCATTTCCTTTGATAGCAATTCAAATTTACTAGAATTTCTAATATCCATAATCTCCAAATGCTTTGTGTGTTCCAAGACATCTTCTCTCAAGTAGAAACAAATGTCCAAAGACTTGTACATTAGGAAGTACAACGAATGGATAAGACTAAAATGAAATGTATATACTTAATATACCACGAGGGCAACAAATAAATATTGACATAGAACTTCAATTTTTTCAATGAAAAATGAGCCTGCAGAATAAGAAATGAGAAAGATTAGCAAACATTTATAAACTGTTTCTTGCTTCCAAACACCATTTGTAACAAGTATTTTACCAAAGAAGCATAAGCATCGTACTTATTAAGAAAATAATTGAGGAGGCACCAAATACAAGAGTTCATTACAACGATAAGCTTATTAATAAACACAGGATAGCATTGCCATGCAGGGCACACCAATCAGCCATTTGCTACATGAGTTTCCAAATCATTACTGGAATTTGGCATGATTAGCATTCAACTTGCATTTTACGAGATAGTAAAGATACATGAACATATTATCTCTAGAACATGACATCATTCCCCTGAGTAAAAAATCTAAAAGAGATCTGTATAAAAAAAACAAATACATTTCCAACTGGCTTATTGCATACTTAAAATTTGTTATAGACAACCTACCATAAACAATCCAAAACTCAAACTGGACAATCTCTTATATCTAAACAAGAATGGGGACTTGAGGCTGTTGTGCAAATTACTGCATACACATTCCATGACAACCTGTACTACAAGCTTTCAAATACAATCTGATCTCCCATATCCCTCTCAAGGAATTATAAGTTTTTCTCTAGCATAGATGATGTCATCAGTGTACTTATTTGCAGTTTTTATTTGATCAACTGAAACCTGAACTCAACCAAGGAAACAGAAATAGTCAGACAAGTCCTATACAACGGGTCGAAGGGAACAACATGGCAACCCAGTTTTACATGCATTCAAAAAGCTGAACAGCAACTACGCTAAGAAATGTTCTACAATAAGGCGGGACAAAGAATAAAGATACTTTATAAATAGAGTAGGATAACTTGCATCTTCCACTCTTACACTCAATCTCATAAATTGAGTTTAGCCGATACTTGCATTCCCTTATTAACAATAACAATGAATATACATTGGCAATGCTTTCTTGATTTCTTAGAATTGGCACCACAAAAGCAGATCTTGTTACTGTATTGGGAATTAGACATTAATGCCCGGTGACTTGGATAATTTAAAATCAGTAAAAGCTCTTTGTCATGCAACCCTTAATCGAAACATGGAAAATTCTGGTAATACCGATTTGACAACTAATTAAAAATGTAATATATAGTATGTTGAAATGAATTAATAAATTACAATCGTATGGAATAAATGGAACCATTTAAAGCACAATTTTGATTTCAAATAGGTCCAGTTCAATTGATACCAGATAACGTAAGGGGGACATATCATATTCTTAGAATTGATTTTGTTGTTTTACCTATAAATTTACACTATTTATATTTATAATTGATTCCAATATTCTATTAATTTTTTAAATAATATACCTGCATAATCAAATTATTTACAATTTGCACTAATCTCATTCTTATTTCTCATATGTAATGAGACTCCATTCAAATCGAACAATAGGCATTCCTATCCACACTACAGACTTACCTCTGATCATAGCTAATCTAAAGACATAGAGATACTCTGGAAAATCAGGGTAACTAAACACCATAGCATGAGGGGTAAACCACAAGGTGGACACAAATATTATAACACATATTAATCTAGTGTCTCGAAGAACGCTTAACCACACGGAACAAACCCCAACTTCCTCATCCTGTTATTAATATAAATATGCTTATATAAATATTTATAAATGTAACAAGCACTCCAACCACATCTCCATTGCACATTTAACTCTATGATCGAAATTGTGAGCAGTACACTATAGTGATTGAAAAGTTAAAACACGATACCTAAAAATTCGTAAACATTTAGACCATGAGAGTGAAAACGCGTAAGCAGACAGTGTGAGCCTCGCAAACCATGGTGAATTCGCAGTTGCATGATCAGCATTGAGCCCTGATCTTTACCACGTCAAACTCAAAATCTGAATTGTTAAATCAAAAGAAAAAGACAAACAATTTCATGGGTAACAGGATCACCAGAGAGCTATCTATTTCCGACAAACACACCAGAGTGCTATTTGTTCTTCTGAGATACAAGATTCAAAATTCAATCATCAGCATTTGGAGGGGACACAAATTGTGGATTTGAGATTCTGACATTGCATCATCAAGCAGAAAAGAAAGTGCAGCACTTGAAATTCCAGTAAACCATGAATTTACTTCAGCATAAATATAATATTTACAATGCGGGAATCATATCTCATAAACCTAAAGGAAGCCTAGATCGTCTTATACTGGCGATTGTGCTAATGGGCAGGGCCAAACTGTAGCGCCACAGAATCCCACAATGTCAACACCTTGCAGCTAGAAAAACACCTAATGGGCAGGGCCAAACTGTAGCACCATAGAATCCCACAATGTCAACACCTTGCAGCTAGAAAAACACAGATTTATTTCAAGGCTACCTCTGCTAAACTCTCGAACAAAACAACACGCCATATTAGCACAACTCAGAAGATTGGGCTGCGGATGCATTTGAAATTCTTTGAAATGGAGCAGGGGGGGTTTATGAACTGAGAGTCACCGTACTCCATAACATCGTAGCCATAGATTGGAAGATTCGATTTGCGAACATCCTTCAAAGAGGGCTCCATTTGAAGATAGAAATCATCTAATACTGTTCATATTCAAAGCCAATAATAAATCAGGGTTTTTTGCACATGACTTTACTTTCTTCCCTAGCATTTTCTTGCGAGTGTGCACTATTAACAAGAGCCATCGTAAATGTTAAACTTGGCTTTCTTTGCCTCTCGATCTTTTTAGCCTCCTCGCATCATAGGCCTTGGCATCCTCCTCCGGTGTGTTAAACGTTCCAAGCCAAACCCTAATGCCCTTTCTCGAACTCGGATCTACGTTGCCTCATTTTGTGATTAAAGAAATGCATAGGTATCCTATTTCGGGCAATAATGTATTGTATGTACAACATTTTATGTGTAACTCATACAAATGAGCTACCTAATTACATATCAGGAAATTACCAGTCAAATAGGCCTTTCAATATTACTTGTTATCCTCTGTGATGCCTTCTCTTTCCCATTTCCGAAGCAGAGCAATCAACGATAATGCGCATTTTAGAGTCTCCACCTAAAAATATGACAGCCACTTCTCCATAAATAGGCAGACAGATGCGTTTGCAAGAAAAATGAATCTCCAACTATAAATTGCTACATATGATCTTTTCGAGTGTGATAGACTACTCAAAAATAGAAATTAAACACAACAGAGTAAACAAAAGCTCATATGGTATGCCCACCAAAAAATTTGCCGAAGTGACATTGTAGTCATACTTTCCAACTCATTTTGACCACACAATTAGTATTTCTTGTGAACTTGTAAGCACTGTTAATGCAATTGTCACAAGCTCTCTATAATAGCTCTCTGTACAGATCTGTACCCTCACACATCTCATATAGAATGTGAGTTGCCTAGGGTTACAAAAATGGATCTGCATGCCAGATAAGGTGGAGCATTCCCACCTAAGAATCTGCACCTTATCTAAAGTCAAAGTCAGAAAACAGAATTTACTAAAAATAAAACAAACAGCATTGTCCATTTCATTTTAGTGCCTTGTCTCATTAACTGAAGATAAACGGAACTTTATCCCATCATAAGACTGGTCGCTGATGCACGATGGCTAGCACATGTATGCATGCAAACTATATCTTAACAAAGCACCTCTTCCTATATCTATTAGTGTGTCGTTCTCTATCTTCTAGAGGAGAAATTACGGTGCTGCTGAAAAGGACAATGCCCAGGACAGTCTCACATTTGCATTGCTGCTGAAGAAGACTTCCAAGACATCTTCTCTCAAATAGAAACAAATGTCCAAAGACTTGTACATTAGGAAGTACAACGAATGGATAATACTAAAGTGAAAGGTATATACTTAATATACCACGAGGGCAACAAATAAATATTGACATAGAACTTCAATTTTTTCAATGAAAAATGAGCCTGCAGAATAAGAAATGAGAAAGATTAGCAAACATTTATAAACTATTTCTTGCTTCCAAACACCATTTGTAACAAGTATTTTACCAAAGAAGCATAAGCATCGTACTTATTAAGAAAATAATTGAGGAGGCACCAAATACAAGTGTTCATTACAACGATAAGCTTATTAATAAACATAGGATAACATTGCCATGCAAGGCACACCAATCAGCCATTTGCTACATGAGTTTCCAAATCATTACTGGAATTTGGCATGATTAGCATTCAACTTGCATTTTACGAGATAGTAAAGATACATGGACAGAGTATCTCTAGAACATGACATCATGCCCCTGAGTAACAAATCTAAAATAAATCTGTATAAACAAGACAAATACATTTCCAACTAGCTTATTGCATACTTAAAATTTGTTATAGACAACCTACCATAAACAATCCAAAACTCAAACTGGACAATCTCTTATATCTAAACAAGACTGGTGACTTGAGGCTGTTGTGCAAATTACTGCATACACATTCCATGACAACCTGTACTACAAGCTTTCAAATACAATCTGAGCTCCCATATCCCTCTCAAGGAATTATAAGTTTTTCTCCAGCATAGATGATGTCATCAGTGTACTTATTTGCAGTTTTTATTTGATCAACTGAAACCTGAACTCAACCAAGGAAATAGAAATAGTTTGACAAGTCCTATACAACGGGTCGAAGGGAACAACATGGCAACCCAGTCTTACATGCATTCAAAAAGCTGAACAGCAACTACGCTAAGAAATTTTGTACAATAAGGCGGGACAAAGAATAAAGATACTTTATAAATAGAGTAGGATAACTTGCATCTTCCACTCTTCCACTCAATTTCATAAATCGAGTTTAGCCGATACTTGCATTCTCGTATTAGCAATAACAATGAATATACATTGGCAATGCTTTCTTGATTTCATAGAATTGGCACCACAAAAGCAGATCTTGTTACTGTATTGGGAATTAGACATTAATGCCCGGTGACTTGGATAATTTAAAATCAGTAAAAGCTCTTTGTCATGCAACCCTTAATTGAAACATGGAAAATTCTAGTAATACCGATTTGACAACTAATTAAAAATGCAATATATAGTATGTTGAAATGAATTAATAAATTACAATCATATGGAATAAATGGAACCATTTAAAGCACAATTTTGATTTCAAATAGGTCTAGTTCAACTCATACCAGATAACCTAAGGGGGACATATCATATTCTTAGAATTTATTTTGTTGTTTTACCTATAAATTTACACTATTTATATTTATAATTGATTCCAATATTCTATTAATTTTTTAAATAATATACCTGCATAATAAAATTATTTACAATTTGCACTAATCTCATTCTTATTTCTCATATGTAATTAGACTCCATTCAAATCAGACAATAGGAATTCCTATCCACACTACAGACTTACCTCTAATCATAGCTAATCTAAAGACATAGAGATACTCTAGAAAATCAGGGTAACTAAACACCATAGCATGAGGGGTAACCCACAAGGTGGACACAAATATTATAATACATATTCATCTAGTGTCTCGAAGAATGCTTACCCACACGGAACAAACCCCAACTTCCTCATCCTGTTATTAATATAAATATGCTTATATAAATATTTATAAATGTAGCAAGCACTCCAACCACATCTCCACTGCACATTTAACTCTATGACCGAAATCGTGAGCAGTACACTATAGTGATTGAAAATTTAAAACACGATGCCTGAAAAATCGTAAACATTTAGACCATGAGAGTGAAAATGCGTAAGCAGACAGTGTGAGCCTTGCAAAACATGGTGAACTCGCAGGTGCATGATCAACATTGAGCCCTAATCTTTACCAACTCAAAATCAAAATCTGAATTGTTAACTCAAAAGAAAAAGACAAACAATTTCATGGGTAACAGGATCACCAGAGAGCTATCTATTTCCAAGAAATAAACCAGAGTGCTATTTGTTATTCCGAGATACAAGATTCAAAATTCAATCATCAGCATTTGCAGGGGACACAAATTGGGGATTTGAGATTCTGATATTGCATCATCAAGCAGAAAAGAAAGTGCAACACTTGAAATTCCAGTAAACCATGAATTTACTTCAGCATAAATATAATATTTACAATGCGGGCATCATATCTCATAAACCTAAAGGAAGCCTAGATCGTCTTATACTGGCGATTGTGCTAATGGGCAGGGCCAAACTGTAGCGCCACAGAATCCCACAATGTCAACACCTTGCAGCTAGAAAAACACCTAATGGGCAGGGCCAAACTGTAGCACCATAGAATCCCACAATGTCAACACCTTGCAGCTAGAAAAACACAGATTTATTTCAAGGCTACCTCGGCTAAACTCTCGAACAAAACAACACGCCATATTAGCACAACTCAGAAGATTGGGCTGCGGATGCATTTGAAATTCTTTGAAATGGAGCAGGGGGGGTTTATGAACTGAGAGTCACCGTACTCCATAACATCGTAGCCATAGATTGGAAGATTCGATTTGCGAACATCCTTCAAAGAGGGCTCCATTTGAAGATAGAAATCATCTAATACTGTTCATATTCAAAGCCAATAATAAATCAGGGTTTTTTGCACATCACTTTACTTTCTTCCCTGGCATTTTCTTGCGAGTGTGCAATTTTACAGAACAAGAGCCATCAGAAATGTTAAACTTGGCTTTCTTGCCTCTGATCTTTTTAGCCTCTGCATCATAGGCCTTGGCATCCTCCTCCGGTGTGTTAAACGTTCTAAGCCAAACCCTAATGCCCTTTCTCGGAACTCGGATCTCCGCAGCCCATTTTGTGATTAAAGAAAATGCATAGGTATCCTATTTCGGGCAATAATGTATTGTATGTACAACATTTTATGTGTAACTCATACAAATGAGCTACCTAATTACATATCAGGAAATTACCAGTCAAATAGGCCTTTCAATATTACTTGTTATCCTCTGTGATGCCTTCTCTTTCCCATTTCCGAAGCAGAGCAATCAACGATAATGCGCATTTTAGAGTCTCCACCTAAAAATATGACAGCCACTTCTCCATAAATAGGCAGACAGATGCGTTTGCAAGAAAAATGAATCTCCAACTATAAATTGCTACATATGATCTTTTCGAGTGTGATAGACTACTCAAAAATAGAAATTAAACACAACAGAGTAAACAAAAGCTCATATGGTATGCCCACCAAAAAATTTGCCGAAGTGACATTGTAGTCATACTTTCCAACTCATTTTGACCACACAATTAGTATTTCTTGTGAACTTGTAAGCACTGTTAATGCAATTGTCACAAGCTCTCTATAATAGCTCTCTGTACAGATCTGTACCCTCACACATCTCATATAGAATGTGAGTTGCCTAGGGTTACAAAAATGGATCTGCATGCCAGATAAGGTGGAGCATTCCCACCTAAGAATCTGCACCTTATCTAAAGTCAAAGTCAGAAAACAGAATTTACTAAAAATAAAACAAACAGCATTGTCCATTTCATTTTAGTGCCTTGTCTCATTAACTGAAGATAAACGGAACTTTATCCCATCATAAGACTGGTCGCTGATGCACGATGGCTAGCACATGTATGCATGCAAACTATATCTTAACAAAGCACCTCTTCCTATATCTATTAGTGTGTCGTTCTCTATCTTCTAGAGGAGAAATTACGGTGCTGCTGAAAAGGACAATGCCCAGGACAGTCTCACATTTGCATTGCTGCTGAAGAAGACTTCCAAGACATCTTCTCTCAAATAGAAACAAATGTCCAAAGACTTGTACATTAGGAAGTACAACGAATGGATAATACTAAAGTGAAAGGTATATACTTAATATACCACGAGGGCAACAAATAAATATTGACATAGAACTTCAATTTTTTCAATGAAAAATGAGCCTGCAGAATAAGAAATGAGAAATATTAGCAAACATTTATAAACTATTTCTTGCTTCCAAACACCATTTGTAACAAGTATTTTACCAAAGAAGCATAAGCATCGTACTTATTAAGAAAATAATTGAGGAGGCACCAAATACAAGTGTTCATTACAACTATAAGCTTATTAATAAACATAGGATAACATTGCCATGCAAGGCACACCAATCAGCCATTTGCTACATGAGTTTCCAAATCATTACTGGAATTTGGCATGATTAGCATTCAACTTGCATTTTACGAGATAGTAAAGATACATGGACAGAGTATCTCTAGAACATGACATCATGCCCCTGAGTAACAAATCTAAAAGAAATCTGTATAAACAAAACAAATACATTTCCAATTGGCTTATTGCATACTTAAAATTTGTTATAGACAACCTACCATAAAAAATCCAAAACT